>PYHX02000467.1:62352718-62700121 GCA_004302925.2 Cochliomyia hominivorax
AGCCCGTTATAACAAAATGATTGGCTTTCTTTGCCACAACTGCATATTTCTTTCCATACCAAGAACTTTTTGGATAACATTCCCTTGGACATCAGCAACATAAAAACAGCAATAATACACTCTTTAGATAACTTGCGTATAATTTCCATGCTTTTTTTAGACTTTTTCAAAATTTTTTTGTATATGTACACCAATATAGTTTTTAAAATTCTGAAAAACATTGCGCAATAACCATGAAAATATATGAATCGTTAAACAGTTTATAAATCTGAAGTTGGAACTTAGGAGAAAATGGATTTTTCTTTGCGTAATCTTGACGGAAATCCAAATTGGTCAACTAAAAAACACAAAAAAAAGGCCTATAAAAGACAAAAATGTACAAAAATTTTATTCTTAAACTTCGGCCATTGAGCCCCAGTGGGAGCTTTCCAACCGATCAGAAGTTATAGATTATTTGCAAAAAAATCCGATTCTGTACTACTGCAAAATTGTTTAGTTTTGATTTTTAAAATTTTTTTTATTTTGTATCTGACAAAATCATTTTATTTAAAATCATGATTTTCTAAGAATTGGGATTTTGTAGATAAACAAAAATATTGAGGGAATTTTAAAAATTCGAATTGGTTGTTAGGAGTCCGTTTCTCCTACAAAAGTTTGAGATTTTTTTGGGGACAGTGTTACCGTTGATGGAATTTTAGTCATAAATTTGTGCGTGTGACTTCTTGTGTACCTTTTCAAATTTCCCCTTTTTTATAATTTTCATTTTCGCCATAAAACTTTATGAAATTCATTAATTTGCCGTACATAAATTAAAATTATAAATTAATTATAAATTAAAGAAAAAATGAAAACTTAGAAAGACAGAATCATAAAAATTTATTACTTTCTACAAAAATCATAATAGAAATCGAAATAGTGTTAAATAAAAAAAAACTATTATTGGTTAATATGCAAGATTATTTCGACATTAATCGGAAAATAGAACAAATCTATAATATTTGGTAAATTAAAACTTTTGCGGTTTTTGTTCTTCAAATCACATTTTTAGGTGCGACTTTATTTTCCAAAATCGCCTTTTTGTGAGACTTCTCGAAACATCTCAACGGTAACACCATCACTGTACTGCATTGTGAGAGCAAGTTTATTCAAACGAAGTAAAAAATGTATATAATTGAATTAATATTAAAGAAATGATTGCAAAGTTATTACGATCAGTTCCGCTGAAAAGGACTTAAAATTCAGTAGTTTTGACATGAATCAATACCGTTTTTAATACCGATGTATAAGTTGTGGCGGACAAAGTCGGTCGCGGGAACCACACAAACAATTCTTACAACATGTAGGCAAACGGAGTTATGTAAAATGTTTATGATGACGGTTGTGGTAGAATAATTTGGTAGTTTCTCATTCAGTTCAAAACAGAACAATTTTATTCGACTGATTCCTGTGAAATTCAATGCCAGTTACAATAACTTACAATGAAAATATGAGCTGTCGGTTTTGATTTGAAACCAAAATTCTAACATGAATTTTCTGTCAACATCTTCAGTTTATGCGGAATCCAATTTTCCTCCTAAAAATGAACGAAATGTCGTTTATCTTCAAATATTTTTAGCTGAACAGAACACTCTTTATCTTCTGAGTCAAATCACCAATTTTGAAAAAATTACCGCTTTCTTTAAATGTAAGAAATTTTCTGACTTCTACGCAAAATCTCATTTAGACACAAAGTACGATATTATTGAAGTTTTTAAAAAATTAAAATTTATATTTTGGCCGCCTATCGAAAAATACCAAAAATACTATATTGCCAGACACCGTAAGTTATAGTTTAACTATACGTGTTTCCAAATGTAAAATTGAAGTTTTTTATATAAGAAATAAGTTAACAATCTATCTGAGTTTTAACGGAAAAGCAACAAAAATACCACGTGCTAAAAACGGACTTAAATTCGTTTCTACCATCATAATCTCCTCATACAATTTTTAAAAGCTTACAACTACAAATTTATATATAAAAATCACATTAAATACATTTTTCTAATGGCATTTAATGTTAGTTTTAACCATTTTAGTTATACAAATAAATTACACACTTAAATCATTAGTCATTGGCAAAAGTTCAGGATGAGAAAGCAGAAACAAGTAACAAAAAAATCCCCTAAACGAAAATCTAATTAAGTTAAGTACTATAATTTAACAAAATGTACACTAAATACCATAACAGATGATTTTTTTTTTCATTTAAAAACTAAATATTATTTTTACACTAAATATAGGGGAACAAATTTAATACAATAACGTAATGCATATAATCAGAATACCGAATAACGTAACTATGTATATCAGCAGCTAGTAATCATACTAAAAGTATCAGGGAGCAACCAAATATCTACTAAGATTTTCAAATAATGACATCAAAATATGCTAAATAATAAAAGAAATGACACCTTATTTAATAACGAAGAAAAGACTGAAATTCTGATAATTATGTTGGAAAGACCTGATTTGAAGACAAGAAAAGCGAAACGAAAACCAACGAAAAGGAAAAACAGCAAACAAATGGTTTGACAAAAAATTAGACGACAACAAAAAGAAAATGTTATGTTAAAGTCTGAATGAACATCACTCCCTCTTTTTTATGACCTCCACCATCAGAAGTGTTGATGGAGGTGCATTAACTTTGTTTTTCCCCATGTAATGCCAAGAAGGAATTATATCAGACCTCTAAAATATATATTAATATATGTTCTTGAATCAAATCAAAATCTGAGTCGATTTAGCTATGTCCGTCTGTAAGCTGTCTGTCCGCCTGTATATCTTTTTTAAAACACTCTCACGTCCTAGAATAATTATTTCAATTTAATGGAATTATGCCACCTTGTTTCTTATTATCCTAAACAGTTTCAATTTAAACCAGCTATATTGGTTCATTAACAAACAAGTTATAGACCGATATCTGAAATAAACCCAAAATTTCAAAAAAGATCTTTTCTAATTTTTCAAAAAAATGTAATTGGATTTAAACAAAAAATAACTTTAACATACTGTTACATATTTTAATCATAACACAAAAAAGCACCAAATCAATAGAAAAAAGTTATAGGCACAAAATTGATACATCACATATTTTGTGTACTTTATGGGTCGAAATTTTAAGATAATTTTCTGAAATTTCTGACAATATTTATTTTGATACAATAATAAACCAAAAAAAAATGATTATGCTGGGGTCATTATTGACGTAGCTGCCATATTAGGCCCTTCCTCAAATATAAACCGATTCTCTTGATATTTAGCACAATAATTTCCTAAACGTCTATAAGTTAGTTTCTTACTATCATTAATATATATTGTTAATTCAAACAATCTCAGTCCAAATTTTTTTAGCCTCCATATAAGCCCCTTCCAGCAAAAACTTTTTTTACTATATTTATATATATTATTAATTTGGCCGATCTCTGTCCCATATCTTCCTGGAAAACAGTTTTGGGCTTGTAAAACTAGTAAATAATTCCGGCTGAATAATTTTTCCAACTCTCTTCAATATATCTTATTAATCTGACCATATTTTATTATATCACCCACATATGTATCTAATTTCTTTTACTGATATTATTTTTTAATAAATTGGGTCATTAAAATTTATAGCACGGTACCAATATTTGAAGGTAATTGCAAGAATATCTTGCCATATTTTATTATAGCTTTCATAGGAACCCTTTTCCGTAATCAGCGTTTAAGCTGATGAATGAAAAGGTTTTGTGATTCAAAACCTCCAACTCATCCTAATTTTTGCATAATGCTGGAGGATATTTAAGATTCGGTACAACCGAATATAGCATCTTTATTTGTTTTTATACAAATATATCTATGTGTGTATCTGAAAATATACACATGGAGTATTCCTTTATCTTAAATTTGGAAATTTTCTGTAAAAAGGCATAAATACAAAAGACAACAAACAAGACAAGTATTTTCTTGTCAAACTGCTGTCATGGTGGCTTGTAGGATCTTATAAATTTATTCCTTCTACTTTTTCTTTTCTTTTGTAATGAGGCAAAAAAAAAAGAGGAAAGATAATAAGGAATCTCGAAAGGAGCGAACAAAAATTGACATTAACAACATTGAAACGTTTAAGTTTTTAAGTATATAGGTGTGTGTGAGAGTGTATGAGTGTTCTTGTTTAGTAAACCAAACAAAACCGGCTGGCTTCATTTCATTTAACTTTAAGGTTAAATAAATACAACGGATTCTTTGCTCGTTTCAAAATTGCACATAAACATAAATACACACAAACATACATTCATATATACACTAACACGCATATACATAAACTACTACAAGTATATATTCCAGCCTCTATACAAAAACAAATTGTAAAAGAATATAAAAGAATTATATATTTTTACCTCCTTACAATTACGTTAACAAATACACTTTTACAAACATACTTATTTATGTTTGTGTAGTTGTAAGTTCTAAAAGGCCTCATTTCATATAACGTTGTTGAAAGTTATCAATTGTTAGTGGAATCTTAAGGTCAATATGAAGAAAATACTTGGTAGTTGGTTTAATTCGAACTGTGTTAAAATTTGCTACAGTCGCCTCTGACGATCGTCGGGCACCAATATCAAAGAATCGAATGTCGTGGGTGGCAGCTTGACACAATCATGGGTTCTGTAAAATGTATAGTAAACAAACAGCAATAACTGGCGTCACCATTCAAAAAGCACATGTCTTAAACCAACAGAAATTATATGATAAGATCATCCTTCTAAAAGCCATTACGGATAGCTTGCTGTCTTTTTTGTAAAACAATATGAAAAGATGGATTGTGAATTACTTGAGTCAGTCGTTCGTTGAGTTTCTTCACCTCACGAAACTCCCAGCTCCTCCACTCGAAGTTGCCGTTAAAATGCGACGACTTTACCATAAAAGCCATAAAGTTAATTACCTATTAGGTCTAGTAATTGGTTATCTAGAGAAAACCTAAATTCCTACACTTCCCGTAACATGGATTTTTCTTCACTGAGTTAGACTGCAACACTTCATCATCATTCCAATTCCAAATGTTCACTACCCGAAGATATTGCGATATACATTCTATAGCTATTTACCTCCACAGCTCATGCTACAACAACTACGCATGAACTGCGAAATAGGAAAAGGGTCCTGAAAGCATTCACCTAAAATAACTTATAACTGACTAAGGAAGAATTTTCAAGGCCCAAACCTACAACACAAGACTTGTTTAACTATCAGTCCAATCCTATGGACTCACCTAATAGAGGTTGACCGATTTCCTGACCAAAGCATGAACCTGCATGATAAAAACTTTTTCTTAATTTTACAACAATCAGATTTTTCGACAAGACATCAGACCGTAATCTAATGAAAATTATTTGGAAAACAGCGAACATTTCAATCAACCGCTGTATAAACCACTACTGACCACCATTTGTTTCGATTGAAGCAAAATGCTCGAACTGAAATATGATTTACTACGGAACCAGATGAATTATTGATAACTTCCCTAATTCAGGTCAATGATTCCTTTGTATCTGTATGAACGCTTCATCCGTTTGTGATTTGAATTTGAATTAATAAAAAATAACTGAATTCTTTAAATTTTGTTACATTTTTGCCTCTTAAAAACATTGATCATTTCCAGATAAAGACTAAAATACACTTAAACACAATAAAAATATATATTAGGCCTTAGAGCCAAAAAATTCCGAGAATACACAGACCAAATTTTACTGATCTCTGAAAATTTCTTGATATGTCATAGTTCCAACAACAGTCAGACAAAAGGACTCACAGAGCTTAATCAACTTAAGATTTAAATCGATGCAAGAATATATAATTTATGTGGTCTTCAAGGGGATTTAATTCAAATAAGGCCTTTGTCATCAAAGCCTTATCCATTTAAGTGTCTCAAATTGAAAAGAGTTAGAATTTTTTTCTTATTAGAGTCAAAGTAATATTTCTCTCTATAAGTGTAGTTACGTGAATATTTATTCTTCCATCATAAAAAAGAAAAGGAAAACAAAAACAATGAAACCATTGTTACAAACTGTTAAGACCCAGCGGAAGCCAAAATTAAATCCCACCAGCTTACAACAATACTAAGTGATGTTGTTCTTGCTTTTGTTGTTACTGATGATGAGATGATGGATTTTCAATGCCTTTAGAAAATATAACAGTACTACAAATATATATAAATATATATCAACATGTCTGCAAATATATGTATATATTTTTTATGTTTATTCCTATTATTTTTTTGTTTGTTAAATATAAAAAACATCTGTTTCGTATTAAACATAATTTCACATGATTTTCCCAAATTACATGCAGTGTTTATAAATTTGATCCTTTTTTGTTGTTGTTGGTTGGTTGGTTGGTTGGTTTGCGTCTTTATGATTTTCTCGTTAACCCCTTTTTGTTTGGTAAATTCATTCATGACAGCTTTTTTTAAATGGTTTTCTTTTTAAAATGTATGAATTTCTGAAAATTAAATTTATTTTATAATTTAAAATTTTATATAACAACAAAGAATATTTGTAATAAATTATTATATTTTAAATAAAAATTATTATTTACATATAACAGGGGAATAATTTTATAGCATTTTAAAAATAAGTTTATGTATTATAAGTTTTAAAATCTTTTTAAATCTATGTTGTTGACTCTGTGCAAAAAGTAAAAGGTCTACTATTGATGTTATGGAATATATTATGTGGAGAAGGCATACTATTTTTCATGGACCTATTGGAAAATATATAAATATATATGGAAGTGAGACTCCAAATATAATGTATACTTACAGTATTATTTGGAACCTAAGCAGCCTTTTTAATATATTATACCTTCTCTTTTTTTTAAATGACAATAAACATGTTTTTGCATTTTCTTGGGAATTACAATAACAAAAAAAAGTTATTATTACAAAATTTTTGTTTAAAATTTCAACAACTTTTCCGGAGACTGCGGCAGCCAAAATTTTATTAAATTTTAAAGGTCATTGACGTGTCTAAACACCAACCGAATGTGTATTTCTTACTCAACGTAATCTAAAAATGTCTCTGAATATAAAACGTTTTTGTACACAATCCACCATCACAAGAAGTGAAGAGCAGAGAGTCGGTTTAGCCATATCGATTTGTCTGTCAAGGATCTAGGTTTCGGAAATAACATTTCCCCAGATTCATGTTCATGTCCTAATTCAAACTTTAGTTTACTTTCCAGTTAAGGTTCTATTTCAGGTTCTGGCTTATGTTCAAGCTCAAGTTCTAATTTGGTTTCTAGTTTATGTTTTAGTTCAAATGCAATTCTAGTTTAGAATTCAGTTAAGATTAATTTTTAAGTTAAGGTTCTAGTTAAGCCTTTTATTCAGATTCTTGATCAGGCTATAGTTCTGGTTCTAGTTTGGATTTTATTCCAAGTTCACGTTCAGGTTTACGTTGAGGTTTTAGTTTATGTTCTACTTTAAGTTCTAATACTGGTTTGGATTCCAAATAGATTTCTAGGTTAGGTTCTAGTTCAAGTTCTACTTCAGGTTCAAATAAAGGTTTTAGCTCAAGTTCTACTTCAGTAGATTCTAGTTCAAGTTCAAGTTTAAGTTCTAATTAAGGTTCTTATTCTGGTTGTAATTCATGTTTTTAGGACTTTGTTTTTAATTGCCGATATGATACTATTAAGAACCTTATTTACGGTTCTTTTCCTGATTTTAAAACCAAATGTTTAGATTTGTATCACGCTAAATTTTTCTTTACCTCAATGACAGCAATTGGCGGCGCAAAATTGACCGATTTGTAAACATTTTATACTCTTCACCGCAAGTGGTGTTGAGGGTAATTAATTTCTTCATTCCATGTGTAACGCTAAGAAGAAATAAAATAACTCATATTAATGTATATTTATGTGCATCAAATCAATATTTGAGTTCTTCTGTTGTTGGGACCCTCTCATCTACAATAGCTAACAGAGCTAAATGTAAGTTGCCCTCAGTATTTTTTTATACGTATTTGTGATGGAGGGTTCTGAAGATTAGGTCTAGGTGAATATAGCATTTCTACTTGTTGTCAATTGGTGATTTTTAAAATGTATATTATTTCGTGCAGCTCTTTAATCAATATCGCATGGAGTGGGTCATATGATTTTGAATTGAATTTAATATTCTGAAAATATTGATTCGAATACCGTTCGTATAATAAAGTATCAAACAACATATTTTTTGGGAAACCCAAAAAAATTTATTTTTTAACTGCAGGTTTTCAACAAAATTTGGATTTTGTCTTTATACCCTACACCAACATATGTAGTGCCAATTTCCATTATTTCTCATAGGTCTAATAAAACCACCCTTCCAAATCTCACTTTGAAACTTAAAAATAGCTGTGCGAAATTATACGAGGGCCGGTCTTTAATTTTTTCTAATTCCCACAAAATCCTCCTGAAAAAATTCCTTTTAAAACGTAAAAATTTCATTTAACTGAAATACCGTAAAAAATCTACTGCACACATAAACTTAAATAAGAAAAGCAAGTTATACGAGGGCTGTTCAAAAATTTATCGATGCAGTCATTTACAACTAACAATGTAGTGTAGGGTATTACATAGTCTAGCTTGACCGACTGTAATATTTTTACTTGATTTTTCTTACATTCAAATACTTTATAATGCGTATAAATGTGTCAGCGAAAATTTGTGCCAACATTATTCAAATATCAATTATTGGATGGTAAAATTCTTATCACAATATTCTTGTACTTAACATAAAAGAGTAAATTATCTTTGCGTTTAAATCCATTTGTTTTTTTCTCCTTTTATATAAATAATGATGATAGTATCTCATTTTAATTAACTTAATATATTTTTTGGCCCTTACAAACAATTTATTTTGACTTCACTTTGATTTTATATTTTTCCCGTTTTTCCCTCCCCTCTTTCTGGAGGCAAAAAAGGTTTGGCAACTTTATTTTAATACGTTTTTTTGTGCTTTTTCGTTTAATGCATGTCAACTTTGTACTAAACTCGGTTATTTATTTAAGACTTTAATTGTTTGTTTTTAATTAATTATGTTGTTATAACCTACACCACGATACGTGGTGGGGGTATTATGCGTTTGCGCAGATGTTTGTAACAGGCAGAAAATATAGTCTTACCATCACTTTTAAGAATGTCCGTCCATCCGTCTGGCTGACTGTTCATGTAAGGCTTGTTCGCAAATTACAAGTCGTAGTTTGGAGATATCTTATTAAAATTTGGCAAGTAGTATTGTTTTGGGTCAAGGACGATGCGTATTGAAATTGATTATGATAGGTCCATTATTTCGTATAGGATCCAGACAAAGGTCCCCACTCAATGGGTTTTTAATCCATAAAATACATAACAAAAAAATGATTTTTACCTAATTAAGCGAAAATAAGTCTTATTGTATTCTAAAACTAAAACAAGGTTCATCATTTTTCTTAGGTTCCATAGAACCACCCTTCCAAATTACACTTTGAAACTCACATATAAAAACTTTCTTTTTAAAATGTATTAATTTTACATTAATTTAACATTAATTTATAATCATCTATTGCATACTTAAACATAAATAAGAAAGAGAAATTGTACGGAGGCTGTTAATAAATTTTTCCTAGCAGTCATTTTTAACCAACAATATGGTGTACGGTATAACATGGTCTAACTTGACCGACTTAAACATTTTTACTTGTTTTTCATTTATTTTTTGAAATTTTTTCCTGTCTTTTTCTGATTCTTCTCCTCCAGCAAATAAAAGAGTTTGGAAATAATTTTAAAAATGTTCTTGGTCATGGTGAAGGCTCAAGGAGATGAATTAAAAAAAAGAATAAAAAATAAAAAAAGATAAATTGTGTAGAATTCATTAACATTCATTTCATAAGGTTGTGTAAATTGAAAATCTAGAAAAAGTTAAGTGAAATATTATCTACATATATTTATAATGAGTCTGAAGGGATTATAAAGGAAGAAAAAACGAGATACTTAGAAACGTTTGTTGGTTGGTGGAATAGAAGTACAGAATTTAATAAATGTTCTTTTATTATTTTATGTAATTTATTTTGTATTAACTCCATTAAAAAAAAAAAAAAAACTCCCATGGAAATTGAAAAATTTTAGAATATTTTTTGGATGTTGTCAACAGTCTTCTGGGTAAAAGATAAATAAAAAATGTTTGACTTATTCAAGTTATAGCAGATGTTTTAACAACGTTTGACATTATAAGTACAATATTTCTTATATTTTACAAAACGACGTCTTTATTAAATATAATTAAATATGCCAAATATTAATATTGAAAATGTCCAGTTAGGGAACTAACTTACACCTTTCAAAAACTTACAATATTAATTGACAAAAATCAGTCAATATTTGTACCCAACATCATCTTAAATTGTTGGAGTATTATGTGTTTAATATGCAGATAAAAAAGTTTTATAGCCATCTTTAGTGTTATAGCCATTATGCCTCTTTGTCCATCCATTTGTATGTCCGGCTGACTAACCATGTGAACGATGTCCAGTTCGCAATTTTGCAGATATCTTGTACATATTTTAATTTTCGATAGAGGACGAAACCAATTAAAATCGGTCAATAATTACGCAACCAGAAAATACCCACAAATATGCGGGGAACAAATTGCAAAAAATATAGTTTTAATCACTAGTGATGAAATTTTGAAGCTTTTTCGGAAGCTCTTCAAGTAGTGTTTATATATTGTTTTCTGCTACTTAGCTCGAACTAGTACACTTTTTATTTTTGCTCTCTTCAATTGTCTTTTAACAAGAATCCAATATCCCTCCATTGGCTTTAGCTCCGGGCAGTTTGGACGATTTGACACACTTAGTAAAAATACCACATTATTGTTCTTGTACGACTCAAGGGCTTGTTTACCACAGTAACAGGATGCCAAGTCAAGCAAAAAAAGTGGACACATTACCAAGCAAAATAGGTCATTAAAAATAAAAATCGACTAGAAGAACCCATTCTAAAAAAACAGAATAAACTGTAACTTTCTTGATGAATTTTTTAAACTACAATTCCTATAATAAGATTTATATTGTTATGAAGGTATAAAATTAACATACCGTTATTGTCAATTTGTGTTCTGGCTCCATGAAGTCGTAACGTAAATGGGCGAAGTAAGTAATAAATTAAATTTGGTTATTCCTGATTATTAATATAAACTGGCGTCGAGGATTCAGACACATAAATTTCTATACATAACAAATAATGTGTTTTTTATTTTCTTTGTTGAAATTTGCGCAGTGGCTTTTTTTGTATGTAGACATGTAGAATAGAAAACTTTTTCAAAAGAGATTCCAATTTATGTATTTTTAGAAACGTACGGAAATTGAAATCAAGTTTTCCAAATGAAAATTCTTGGTACATTATCGATAACGAAACGTATATTTTGTCAAACTATTCCCAACTTCCTGGTCAAAAATTGCATGTTGCTAATGCTCAAGGGAATGCTGAAGAAAGCAATATGCTTTTGCGGTAAAAGATCTCAATCATTTGTAACAATGGTATCTTTAAAAACCGAATTTTTCATCAAAGAATGTTTCGAAAAAAGTCTGCATTAATTCATTAGACTTCATATCGTGTCCACTTATTTCTTGCGTGACTTGTCATCGACATATTATACCACTCAAGAGTTTGTTTACCCTGTACAAGAACAACAGTGTGGTATTTGCACCACTAGAGTTTGGAGGATAACTGCCTGGAACTGAAATTAATGAAAAGATATTGGGCTCTTGTTAAAATAAATTAAAGAGCTTTTTACTTTAACTACAATTTTTTTTCTGATTAACATAATATTTCTTTAAATTGAAGAACTTTCTTCAAATATACTAAAAAATTTAATCAAAAAATGTTTTTTATAAAAAATGTTAAATTAAATAAAATCTCGTTAAAAATTAACGAAAAATATGTTACATCAACAGATATTTAGTAGAAATGTCACTAACGCATCATAACTAAAATATCACACATATTTATTCAATTCTACGTACTAAAATGATTAAATAAATGTTAATTTAACTATTTTTTCGTTTGTCATATTTCATTTAATGTAAACTGAATATAGAAATCTAAGGAGAAATTTATTTTATAGAACATTCTAATTAATAATGAGTAATATTAAAGGAATTTATGCAAAATAAATTCATGAACATGCAAATGGAAGATCAGCAAAAATTCTCCTCAGTCTTAGATCTCGAAAGAAATTTCACAAATCACAAATCGAAATGTATTAAAACCAACTTCTGGCTGTAGTAAATCTACAGCAAATAATCAATATTTGCTTTGTATAGGCCCTATATAAACATATTAGGGGTCACATATTTGCCTACATTTTTTCTACCTATCCAAATTTTGATAATTTATGGCATAATGATGAAGTATAATTAGTTCCCATAACGCACAAATTTGTTTCAATCCATTTGGTTTTAATTAAAAAATAATAAAAAGTTCGTTGTTGGAGTTTTTAAGGTTGTTCAGATATATGAAGGTCTCTAACTTTTTTCGTACGTAATTGAGATTTAAAATGCTTCCACAAGCTACTGCGAGACAGATTCACTGGCAAAAACGTAAGGCAAATGGAATCAGAGACAACTCATGTTTATAACATTAGAAAAAAATATTGTAATTTTCATTAAATATTATTCGAACAAAAGGAAAATTAAATTTTGTAAGAAAATTCTGTAATTTTTAAAGTACAATCGAATGATCAAAAATTATTCAAAATAAAAGTTTGGGCATCAATTTCAGTTCTTTTAGCAAATTCAAACTGGATATGGAAAAATACATCTATTTATTCTTATCCTGGAAATATTATGTTTACCAATTATAAGGATACAACCGCATACTAAATAAAAGTTAAGCAAAACCTATTTATCCAATTTCTCATTATAGAAATATATATGTCCAACATTTCATTTCATTATTCTGAAGATGAAATTAAAAACCTTCAATTAGATTGTAACAAAAGTATTTGTAATTCAATTCATATTTGAATTCCACTCGCATTTTTTCCTAATTTTATAAAATATCTCTCTCTCTGGTCTATGAAAAGAAGAAGAAGAAAAGAAACAAAGAAATAGCCAATAAATAAAAAGGTCTGTTTTTCTGTTTTTTCAATTTGCATTTTGTCGAGTTGGAAAAAAAATAGAAAATGAAAACTAATCCTTTCATTAATATTTCATCTCAGCTTACAATAAAAATATGCCACTGCTCAAGATATCAATAAAACACCAACATTAGTCCCAAAAAAGTAAAAAAAAAGAATCCAACAAGGAATCCGAACTAAAGAAAGAAAAACACATGAATGAAATGAAAGAGGAAATTAATGGTGTGCCACATGCAAGAAATAAAAGGGAGAGATAAAGAGAGAGAGAGGACGCAAGAGAACAGTAAGAAAAATATGAACCCGTTAACCTATATAATTTTATTTTTTTTTTTTAGTTTTTTCATTTCTTCAATTTCAATTATTTTATTGTTGTTGTAATACTTATTCGACAATGTCGTTGTTTGTATAAATAAAAGACCCCAAATTTTTCAAACAATTCATGGCAATTTTCGTTTTCATTTTGTCTTTTTTATTCATTTTTTCCTTTTTTGTTATGTTTCTTTTCAGAAAAATTCTTTTCTTTCTTAGTAACTCAATAACTAACATTAATCCTCGACATGAAATCTGAAAAGAACAAATACTTATGTAGGTCTTATCAAGCACACAAGCCTAAAATGCTTAAGTATTTCTTAGGTTTCCTAAGGAATTCTTTATGTGTCTTTAAATTTAAGCCTTTTGTTCGTTACACAACATAAAAAGTGAGGAATGAGTGTATAAATGCAAAAATAAAAGAAATAAGCAAAATAAGAATAAAGAATAAATTCATGAAGAAAACACAATTTATGGTGTGATATACAAGCACAAGCAGTACCATCACTACCAATATAATCGCCATACTACTTCTCATACACACTTACAAGTACACACACATACACACAGAGATATATAATACTCAAAGTAAAATAAAGTAAGTATTTTAAGCAGAAAAGGAAACGGAAATTCGATGCTTGCAATGTTCATATGCTGCAAAGAGAAATGAAAAAATAAACTTTTTTATACACAAATACTATAACACATACATATATACATACTAACTTTATAAAGTTAGTGATTTCAATATATATACAGAACACAAATCTATATATTAATATTAATACATATGTATTTGTTATAACATCTAGATACATGATTTCTTCTTGTTTTTTTTTGATGTTGTTGTTAGTGTTGCACTAGGATGTTTGGAAAATGTTTTTGCTACAGAATTTATTCAAGGTTTTATAGATACGAGGCTTTCATGCATTTCTTAATGCAGTCATCAGTAATTTGAAAATATTGAAGCACGATTGATAAATAATTTTTAACCTAAAATTATAGTTAAAACGTCATGACTATGAACAAGTCCATATACTATAAATTAAAGACTGCGTTGGGTACAACATACTTTTCATTTAGATCGTTTAATATTTACATTTTAATTGGAAATATAGATGTTATGTTTACATATCTAATTTAATATCTTTTTTAAGAACTGTAAAATTTCATTCCATAGTTTTTTGAATGGCTTAAAAATTTATTTCAGGCTCCCTGAAATCAAGATTTAAAAATTTAATCAAAATTAACAGAAAATCCTAATCGTCCATCTCTTAAAAATTAATAATTTACCCTATATTTTTGCACTGTAAAAGTGTAGGTACCATCCAGTGATATTTGCAGCGATTCATTCATAAAAAAGTTTTTCGGGTGAATTTTGTTTGAAATTTGGGTTTTCCAAACGGTCTTTCAAATGTCCTTTAGGATTTATATAAAAACTTTGTAAAGGAGTATTAAGTATACGTGGACTATTGTAAGAAAGCATCATTTTCACATCAGCGGCAGTATGTTTAGGAACATTGTCCAGTTCCCATCATTAGGAATTTAAAAATTTTAGGCACTTTGGTTAAATTTTGTTTTTAAAAATATTTAAATACACCGTCTTCTTCAATGTTACCTCAATAAATTTCTAATTACCCACACATTGTGTCAACATATACCCACATCCCCACACCATTGCATTTTTTGAATTGAAGCGCTTCATTTTTTCTTCATACTAAAGTACATACGTTGGAGTCAAAAGTGTTTTATTTGGATTCCTCTCATTCCTCTTTTATCCCAAAAATAATTCGTCTTATTAAATATGTTTTGTGAAATCTAATCGTTTCTCTCCATTTCTTTTCTTAATGAAGGGCATTTTTATGCTGTGCAAGCTTTGTAATTGACTTTGTTTGTATTCGCAGAGATATTTTTTGCCCAGTGTTTCCTTTAACTCTGTAGCAGCTTTTGAAGCACTTTTAAATGGTTCATTTGTTATTATTGATATCTTTATTAGAGACGCCCTGATTTTGACTTATTTTTAATTCTGCTTTCATTTTTGGAACTATAAATTACTTTTTGCATTGATACTTTAAATCTGTTGATTTTTTTATGCAATTTCGGAGTATGATTTACCTAATTTATGGTTATTAATTATAATATTATTTTTTCAAATGTCATTTTTTTAGAGTCACTGTCAAAAAATCTTTTTGCATACTGATGCATATTCCTATAAACGTGTTTATTTCTTCTCTATAATTGTTTTATCTTTGTTGTTGTGATCCAAAAGTTATGTCGAATTTTTTTAATGAGAGATAACTTATCGGCATTTATTTTAAGTAAAGAAGATTTTTTAGTCTTGATGCTGTTTTATATGAAATATTCTATAAACGCAGATGTAAGTTATTTTTAAAATAATTACCAAAATAAAATATTATAAATATCTGTGTTTTAGTGCAGAATTTTATAATGAAATCGATAAACTCATTACATTTAAAGATTTCCGATCAATAAAAAATCCAAATTGATTTTTTTCAAAACCAAGAATGTTCTAATAAAGTAATCGGTTATATAATTAAACATTCTGAAGGTGTCATGGGTAATTTTTTTTAAAGAGAGAATTATACTGTTCGGAAATCTTTTGAAGATAATTAAAAATTGAAAAAAAAACAAATTGAACTTTATACAAATAAACAACTCACACGATCACACGTTATTAGCACGATATCAGATCAGACGATGTTCAGCTGTGATAGTTACACAACATACCTCTGTTGGACTGGTTGTCTCGCAGTATGGGCTTAAACATAAATAATGTCCAGGACGAAAACGTTTATAGGAATATTTATCAATGTATATAACTGATGATCAACATTTTTCAATTTTTTCTTTATTATAAATAGAAGTCTAGATAACAGTTCCTATTGATGTGGAAAGTTGAAATTTCGCCCGAATGTCTTAACATATGTCTCAATTAATAAACTGAAGTATTTTTGAAAATAACTTTCTAAAATACGTTTAAACTACGTAACGTATACATATTCAGATTATTATGCCGTTAATTTCAAATTTTGTATATAATGGAATAGACGCTATAGCTTATGGTTGAGGAAAATATGGGAACTGATTTATTTAACATCCCTCCTACATGCATTTCTGCTTAAACACACACAAGATTGTCTGAATACTCACACACATAAAGAAGACAATCTCCTTAGATATGCTATAGCCTATAATATTCGATATTATATATATGTATATGGAAATTGTTCAACTGCATAAAAGGAAATGAGCTGACATGTATGAGTTTTAAAATACGATTTTCTTTTTAAAATGTTATTTTCTTAAGTACTAAAAGACTATAAATGATTTAAGTCTGAATAAATCTCTGAAAGCAGTAAATATAAAATATTTAACATACATATTTTTTCATAAATCTTTTTTAAAAAATAGGAAATAATTAAAGAAAGTATTTGCTGCGAAGCATACTGAAAAACTGTAATTTCTTTTCACAACCACCCAAATTTAGATTCGTTCAAATGTGTTTAATGTCTTTTGATTTTTCCGTTAATAAAGAGTTGAGCGCATTAAAATAATTAATATCAGATTTCTAGGAAAAAGATTAAAAGTAGAAAAAATTATGTTTACTTGAGTTGTTGTTATGTCAAACCCCATAACAACAATATGGTTATGGTTACCCCAGTAATTCTGTTTGATATATAATTAAGTTCTAATTCTATACTTCATAAAAAGGTTGTTATTAAAAATATAAGAATATTGAAAATGTTTTTTTCTTTTTTAATTTTTTCGATGGATATACTTGAGGCAAATTTTGGGCGGTAATTCTTTATTGAAGTTTGGTAAATATAAATGTTTATCAATTTTGTATCCGTCTCTAACATAAGTGGTTAATGAGGGAATATCAAAATCCAAGCAGCCAGTAAGAAGTGAGGAGAAGTATTAAGCTAAATCTAAATAGGTTTCATGTTGTCAGAAGGTAGTTGCATGTGTTATATTAAGGCTATAATAACTTTATCATTCTGGGTGTAACATTAAGAAGGAATCGTCTAAAACCTCAAAAAGTATTCGACTCACAATTACTTTCTGAGTCGTTAAATCGACGTCTATCCCCTGGCGAGCTATCCATGTGGATATTACTTTCTTATTTTCTAACTGTTTTTGATATCTAAAATTAATCTGATATATATAGGTGCATTCTTGCTTAGAGCCATCATATTGGGGCCCTACTTGGAAGAGGGTTTATTGGTAATTAAATCCTTTTATTCGAATTCTATTCGAAACATTTTTATGATTAACTATATTTAATATATGCAGTTAATTTAGTTTTATATAAATCATTTTCCCAGAAAAAATCCTAAATGTGGTCTAATTCTATTGAAATCTTGCAACAATTTTTTTGTAGTTGCCATCATTTTAGCTTTAGCTTATAAAAATAATAAAATAATATATAGTATTTATTATTGGTCTCATATAAGGCCCTATCCAGGAATGAAATTTTTAGCTCATAAAGCTCTTTTATATGGAACTTATAATTCTAAATTAAAGAACTAAAACCTGCTGTACGTAATTATCCAAAAAAAATCTTCTTTTAAGATTTCGTTGTAAAAGTCCAAGTTTTGGAGGTTTGGAAGAAGCTGTTTTAGAAATACATTACAGTTTTCGGAAAGGGTTAATCCTGATAGGGACTGTACTAAGTCTTATAAATTGTTTTCGATACAAGATTTATATTAAATCTGGTTATGTAAAAATAATTAATATTCTGCCAAATAAATGTTCAAATTGAAAATTGCTTATTTTTGGACTAGGTTTGATATGGACATCTGACGTCCATTTTTAATTGACAAATTTCAACAAAAGCGGGAAAATATGAAATTTCGGACATATATAAACAAAACCGGACCTAAGAACTTCCAAAATTTTGAAAGTTGAAAATTTAAGTGCAAATTATCGAAAAACTATAAGAGATACATAACACATGAAACCGTGGTTCTCATAAAAGGCTCAAATATGCTTAATTTCGAATTTGAATAAGAAGTAAAAATATTCACGCCTATAGCACCATCAATGAAGACCGTATTAAGACCCCAAATTTATAATGCAAAACTCCTCTGCATTCATTATGATAAATTTCATGCAAATTTGTTCAAAAGTTATAGATTTAATTTCAAGAAAAAATGATTCTGTCTCAATGTTTATTTGAATATAAAATTCGCCCCGCAGAAAAAAAAAAGTTTAAAGATTTTTAAAGAATCAGAAAAAAAACCTTCACCCTACTTGTCAAAAAAAAATCCGAAAATTGCCTCTGTTAACATATTTTCGAATGTCTAGTAAACATTGTTATATAAATCCATTTAGAATTCATAAAATTCCGCCATAATAACTTCGTTTACTTAAATATTTGCGTTATTTTCATCACAAAGGCACACAAAACAGATCTTCTCTTTTTGTTAGCATCATATGTTTATTAGTATGTATATTTGTTCATAATTTATTCTAAGTAATACCGCTCCCAACAGAACAATAAGAAACTGAAGCATTTTGTCCTTTTATGTTATACATATGTACATACATATATATGTATGTTTATATGTATATACTACCTGCGAGTAATATAAAAATTTAGATATTGTTACAAATACTTATGTATATAATGTACTTATGCCAAAATTTCTTTTGATATTAGTAAAAATAGTTTTAACGAAATTTGGGTCATACAAATATTAAAAGCTTTAGGATAAAATGGAGTTATATTATAAGTATGTTAATATATGTTATTTACGTTACACAGTATTTCAAATGTAATATGAAATGGAAATAAATCTCTAAGTTCCGAAGGGCTAGTTTGAACCTTGATCCCCTATAGGTGATCGGGACATTCAAATATTTAAAATAAACCGATTAGGACCTTTAATAAATGGATTCTGCCAGTGAAGTCTTAAGAAGACTATCAAATTTAAAGGTTTATGACTTTTAATTCAATGAAGATATTTTCAAAAAAAATCTTGGAAAAAACTTTGCCATTAATTTTTCATAAAAGGAAAGATATTTGACAAAAATCTTAAAAAAAATCGTTCAAAAGTAAACTTTTTATGGCTAAAAATCTCTCAAACTGTAAAAGATAACACAATTAACTGATAAACAAATCTTTGAAATCGGTTCAGATATAAGGAAACTGGATCATTTTAAACCTTTTTATGACCCGAGGTGACAAACTTGGAACTCTGTGGAACGATCCATCTTGCCTGCACTCCTACCATCACTATGATAAATTTCATTTAAATCAGAGTAAACTTTTGGAAGTTACAGATTTATTTCAATTTAATTTTTCATTTGACACACTGTGCGTTATTTAAAATTAAAAATGACCGTTTGAAAATTTTAAGTATTTTTATGAAAGAAATATTTGAAAGATGAAAAAATTTAAATTAAAATTAAGTTTTTATTTATGTGGAGGAAAATGACAAGTTATTGTTGTGGTCCATAACCATAACTTTAAGAGTAGTAAATACAACATGAGTATATCATAGCAATAGGTCTAGGGAAGCTGTTACCAAAAATTGGTATCAAAAAGCACATTTTGTTTAAAAAAACGAATATTGGGATTTTAGAACGCAGAGGATGTCATATTTGAGTTAACCTCTTCTTGGCTTTATAAAGCTTTAAAAAAAATTAATTAAAACTTTTTATATAAAGAAAACTTACAGAAAATAGTTAAAAAAAATTTACACAAAAAAAAAAAAATAATAAGTCAATATAGATTTTTTAAAATCTTTCGATGTCCGGATTATACTTCTTCAGATGTAATCTGCTGATATATGTATATAAAATGCCATATAAATTAACTAGACCTCACAAAAGATATATGAACTCAGCTCAATGTGTATTAGATTTAACTTTTCGGAGCATATAGTAGTGGTATTGTGCTAAGAGGTCGGAAAATTTATATAATTTTTAGTTTTTTCAAGTAGGAGTGCTATTTTCGGTTATGCCGAATCATCAATATTCTACACAATAAATAAGTGTGCAGTAAATACGTCTTTTAACATACTGAACCGATTTTTGCTGGTTTTAAATAAGAGATTTCTCCAAGGTCAAGTTTCATTGAGCTCTGTCAATTATTGTGGACGTGAGCATGCAAACAACAGACAGATTTATATAGCTAGATCGGATCAGAATTTGATTTGATGCAAGGATATTTAGAATATTATATTTATACATTATGGAGAATATTTATACATGACAAAGTTCATATACGCTCTTCACCACTTATGGTGTTTGAGGATATAATAATTTATTAAAATATTTTTATTGCTCTGAATAGACTACTGAAGCCGCATTGAAAATATATATTAAATCGACCGAGATGAAACAAACTTAATCTTGAGAAATTAAGGATAATTAATGCCACTAATGACATAAGTAATTTCTCCGAAACACATTTTATTTGTTGATTTATTAAAGTTTTTATGACCAATATCTGCTATAAGAATTCTTAAACCTGCCGTACACTTTATATATTTTGTACTGATGAATAATTTATATGTCCATTTTGTTTTTCTGTTTTGTTATACCCTAGACCACCACAAGTGGTAACAAGTTTATATTGACTTTGTCATGGCGTGCGTAACGCAAGAAAAATGTCATCGAAAAAAAAACTTAAGAAACTTTTACACTTAAGTACATATTAACTCTAAACAGATTAATGAAAAATGTGTCTATTAAGTACTAATAAACATAAAGTTTACAATTTTATAACTAAATATTCGGAAGACCACTATGTCTTCTTGATGTAAAAAGCTCTTATAATGAAAAAAATTATAAATTTCGAAATTTTTTACCAAATAATTTGATCACTAATAATTTTTTTTGAGATGAATTTAAAAAGTAAAATTATTGGAGAAACAGATGAAGCAAAAATATTTTGGCGAGCGCGAAAAACTTCCTAGTGGTAGTTTTTTTTTATAAGTAAAAAAATCACACTATGTCATTGAGTGATGTAATATATGGACTAAGGCTTCCGATTAAATCTTACTAGGAAAACCTTTATTAGAGCAGCACTTCAGAAGCTTTAAACAAAAAAGAGAATTGGGCATGTTTTGGTTGAAACTAATTTTTCGGCGTCTTTATAGAAATCTAAAGAAAAATAGAGTGATTTATTTTCAGAGATATATTTGAACACCAAATTGTTGCACTTTGTTAAGTAAAAAAACAACTTAGATGCAACTTAGATATACGATTTGTCGAAGGGATGATTCATTCTTGGATTTTTTTATCAAATAATGGGATTCATTGGGATAATAAACTGCTTAAAATTAGAGTGGGAAGAGATGCCAACAATTCAAGGGTCGTGAGAAATTATTGATATCACACGAAATATTTAAAGTGGCTTTGGTTTTGAACAAAACGTCTTAAGTTAATGCAACAGTTTTTAAGATTTTTAAGATTCTTACAAATCTGATAACCAATATAAATTCATTTGAGGGATACATATTTTCCAATTATATAGCCCTGATTCAAAAAAAAAATCCAAAAAATTTCCAAAAAATTTTGCACTCCTCCAGAGGGCGCTAAAATTACATTATACTTGGAAAAGTCAAAGATTTATTTCCTTTAATAATTTTTTGTTTAACTTTTCTTCAATTTATTTTTAGTTATACAAAAAGAAAAAAACTTGAAGCAAAATCAACGTTGAATACAGTTGATTTGATTTTGAATAATTTCCTTTTATAGTTTAAGTTAAACGTTTTCTACATTAACATACCAAATTATACAACTACGATCTTTTAAAATTAATTTGAGATAGTAAAATTTCTCGAATATTCACAAAAAAGCTATATTTATGGTGAAACAATGTGAAATTAACACTTTTTATCTATGAAGCATAATCATAAATGAAAACATATTATTAATTTTACATTATTTTTTATGAAATACAACGAAACAAAAAATATTAGAATTCTACAAAGGCGATATTTTATACATTTAATGAAAATTTTCAAAATTGGCAAATATTCACCTTAATAAAGAACGAAAAACGTGTATATTTATTTTTAATTTTTCTGATTTATTTGAATTATACATACCTATAGATTAATAATCAGAAGAGAACAGCTGCCAGTTTTTAGTTAAGTTTGAGAAAAACGATTCTCATTAAAGTAATATTTTTCCACAAAATTTTAATTTTCTACATAAATTTCACAAAATGTTAATTACTTTATATGTGAAGAAGGCAAAACGTATATTTTTATTTTTAAATTTCAAATTAAATTTAATTGTAAATACTAATATAGTTAAATTTGAGGAAAATGTTTTTATATCTTCCTAAAAATGTACAATCTTATACAAAAACTCATCAAACACCCAATTTCTGATGAGTTCTTCTGAAAAAAGCAAAACGTGTATTATATATTTTTTTAATAATATATATCTACCGATGACGAAATAATTTCATCCCATTTCGATGACTTTTAATTAAAAATAATTTTGTTATTATTTATAGTCTTTTATTTAAATCATAAAAATAAAGAATATCTCGACGTATGAGTTATAAATGTATATATGTTATATCATATCAAGTATACTCCCTGCATACTAATATAATACAATTTTTAAGTAAATTGTATTTTTTACATAACTTTTGATATTCTTAACCAAATTTTAGGATTTTTTTGGCAGGGTAAAGAAGCTACAAAAGAAAATGAAAAAATTACATTATTGTATTAAAATGTTTATTTTGCGCGTTTTAATGCACTTTTTATGAAAAGTATATATGACAGGTTCCATTATTCTTCTTCCAATTTTAGAGAAATAATAAAAGTCATACTTACAAAATTTCTGATTTTTTCGATCATAATTGTGAACACAATTTTAGATTTGCACTTCAGAATATATGGGAGGTGTCTCAATCTTTGAAACGATTTTCTTCAAATCTTGTTTTTTATTATTCCAATACGTAACTGTATGCAAGCTTTCAGAATTTTGGGACAAATACCTTATTTTTCCCTATTTTTGTACGGGAACGTATTTTATAATTACCTACTAATATCCATACATAATACATAAATTTGTATATGATGGAGGATATTAAAGAATGGGCACAGTCGAGTATTTAATTCTTATTTGTTTTAAATATTTTAATGAAAATGATAAAAATGTGTAAATAATTATTTTGTTATGTATTGGTAAGTAATATTTTCATTTTCTTAGAAATTAACATATTTTTCTATTGGGGACTTAAAATCTATATTTTTTTGTCTACCACTTAAAAGGTTTTTATATAAAAAATGACATGATTTCCAGTTTTGTATAAAATTCTGACAAACTTTCTAACTGATAATGAATTAAATTTAACAAAAAATGTTCATGTATTTTAAAGACTAATTAGATGACCTTTCTTGGAATCAAGTATTGTCAGGTCATTTCATTTAAAAATAAAATAACAAGTAAGAATATCCTATTCGGCCATGCCAAATCTTCAATACCCTCCACTATAAGTGCATGTGATTTAAACAATTTATATATCGTACATACACACTCAACACATACACTCCAAAAAATATATAATATGTAAACGTTTTTCGTAATACAGAAATACTTAATGAGTCATAAAATTAGTTAAATTTTTGGCTTTTTTCTTACTGAATCGATTTTTATATTTTTTGAAATATATAATTTTATATTATGCTAAAATTTTATATTAATTTGTCGATTTCTAATTGACAGTTTTATGAACAATCTTCGCTGAAACTTAAAGGTTGCCTCAGATATCGGTTTATATCTTTTAATATACAAAACCGATTTTGCTCATTTGAAATAGGAAACTTCTCAGGACCATAACAAATACTCGGGCCAAATTTCATTGAGCGCTATCGATAATTGTGGATGTGAGCGTGTTAACAACAAACGGACAGACAGACAGACAGACAGACAGACAAAAAAAATAGACGGACAGACAGATGGACATAGATAATTTTCTCAGATTATGATTTGATGCAAAAAATTTATATACATTATGTGGTCTGGGATAATTCCTTCCTACATGAAATGAAAAAGTTAATATACCTTCTTCAACACTTGTTGGGGTGGAGGGTATAAAAACTACATTGTTAAAGTAAAATTCATAACCTAAAAATTTATTCTCATATTAATGTTATATTTTACATATTAATATATGTTGATTTTCTTGCAACCCCTATGCAAGATAAATAATTATATACGAAAATATGGAAATATTTTCATTGTCCTGGTTTTGTCCTTGTTTTCCTTACATTTATTTAGATTTCACCTTTTTTCAAAATTTTTGTTAGATATTTTCTTTGTTTTCTTTTTTATTTTAAGTGATGAATAAATAAAAAAGGTGAATTCAAAACTATAAAATGTTAGGGAGAATTGTTGAAAAGACAAAAAAATTTTATGCCATGATAAACAAAAGTGCCATTAGGTTTAGCATCATGTGTAATTAGCATAAGTGCTTTGCCAGAGTTAACATTATACACAAGTAAAACACGTACTCCTTTAAGAGGCTTCCAGCAATTTAAAGCTTAAAATGTGTTTTATATTTGCTAGATTTATCTTTATGTTAGAGTTATGTCACTATAGTTAGTTGAGGTACTATATGAATTATGCAAAACAAAATTTCGGGATGTAGGTTAGAATGTGACAGATGATATTCTATACACTTCCTGTATGCTATATCAGCCTTCACGTAGAAAAAAATAAGCTTGCGGTAACCATAAACAAGAAGCAAAATACTATTGTTATTGTTAATTTGTTTATTCGCAATGTTTCATTAATAAAAATAGTTATTGTTATTGTCACTAAAAATATTGTTTAAATAACTAAAATTATTATTATCCCCACTAAAAATACTGTTATTCGCATTATTTTGTTATTGAATAAAAATATTTTCGTATGAAATATTTTAATATAAAAGACTATTTGCTCATATTCAGTTCTCAGTAAACTGATATTTTTTCCTAATAACAATAGTTTTTTTTAACGGGTTGTTTAATAACAATAAAATTGTGATCAAAAAACTTCCAAACATGTTGCGATTATAATATTTTCTTTATTTAATAAACATAATTTTATTACAGCAACGAAATCTTTATAAAAATAAAATCAACTCTACAATTAACATGTTGGTGACAACAATAAATGTTTGCGATGGACACATTGCGAAATGACATTTCTTTGTGTTTTACTTCTACAATCAACATCACAGTTTACGGGTGAAAACATAACAAACACTTACATTATGTAAATATTTGCGAGATTTGGAAAATGTTTCATATAAAGACAAAAATGAAATATGGTATAATTCATATTTGAGAACCTAAAAGCCTTAAAACTTTTCCGGAAGAGTTATAAAGGAACAGAACAAACTTGATACAAATATTCAAAGCAGTTTAAAAATAGTCATACATAAAATTCGATAAAATTTGTTCAAGTTTATAGTCTTAAATACTTGAAATTCTTCTGGGAAGAGCCTTTATATGGAAGCTATAAAATAATGTACCGATAATAAAATGTGTACCGATATTCATCAAATTAATAATATACTAAAGGCTGCTAGAAATCATGACGAGTTTAAACAAAATTGGTTTATATGTTATCGTTTTATAAGCTCAAAATCATTATTCAAGACTCGTTATATAGGAGCTATATGAAAATATGGACTAATATTGTTCACATTAAAAACATATATTGAAGACAAAATTATTTTTACCAAATTTCCAAAGAATTGGTCTTTATATAAGGGCCTAATAGTTTTAAAAATATAATTCGAGAAGGAGCCTTTTAAAAGAGCGGGGTCAAATAACGGACTCACAATTATCTAGTTTTTCTGGGTTTATTTTTATATCAAAATAATTATATGTGCACCAAAATTTGGATTATTTTAACCTAAATCCTTCTTTATTATTCCAATTTTGTTGATTTCTGTTCACTAATGAAGAGTATACATCTGGGGAAAATAAGAAAAGTTTTTTCTAGTTGTTTTGAGGTTGTCTCAGATATCGGTCTATAACTTTTTTCATAATAGACCGATACATAGTTTGTTTTGAATATAAAACTGCTTAATACAACAATAAAAAATAGAGCCAAATTTTATAGAATTCGCACAATAATTCAAGACAGACGGGCAGATAGACTAAGAGACAAACAGACAGATGGACATATCTTAATTAACATAGATTTCGATTTGATGAAAAATATATACATTATGGTGTTTTATATGATTCCTTCTTGGCGTTACACACGGAATGAAAAGTTATTATACCCTTATCACCAGTTGAAGAAGTGGAGGGTATAAAAGCTTGTTTTTCCATGTATTAAGTGTTTCGAATAAAATGTGTTATAATCCACAATTTTATTTCTCATCTCGTATCCAAAAATTCCTCTTTAACAACTGCACTTACAGTTGATCCTATAATGATGGTTATAGGGTAAACAACCTTTCGTTGAGAATAATTATAATATTTATCCTGAATATTCACATTTTATTTTTCTGCTTAAAGAATTTAAATATTAATAAGTTTTTTTTTGCTCTGCTCTTTGAAGTGATAAAAAATAAAATGTCACTTTGTAAATAACAACTTAACTTAATGCTCTTACAGTAAACAGATTATTGAAATAAATATATATATAAATATTTATAAATTTAAAACAGCTGTGTAAATTTTAATTTTTAAAAAGGAAATTATAAATGTAAGTAAAATTATTAATTGGATAATTTTAAGAAATTTATATATGCTATTATATAATAAACTAAATTGGCTATAAGTAAGAGCATCGGACACAGGGAACATAATATAGCATCAAAGCCAAAATTATTCAGGAATTAAGTTAAGTACCTTTTTAATTGAAAGAATATTCAGAGATGCTTTCTGAGTTATGCTATAAATCAATCCAGCAAAATTAAAAACGTTTTTTCATCAATTATTTTTTGACAAATTCAAAATTAACTAGTATAAAGTTTTAGGTTTAAGTTAAACAAATACACTCTTACACACACACTCACACTAATAATATCAAAGTGTTTTTATAAAAACAAAATTTCTTAGGTACATTTATTGTGAGTCATTAAATTTTACTTATTCAGGAGTCACTAATATTTTATCTTATCCGATTTTGATGATTCTTAGAAGAATAATGAGGTGCATCTAGTTATTAATTATAGTTAAATTTAATTTTTATTTGATAACTATACTTTTTGAAAAATTTACAAAAGATATTTATCTGAAATTTAAGGTTGTCTAAGATATCGTTCTATAGTTTCTTTACTGATTTTAACCAGAGAGCTGCTTAGAATAATGACAAACAAACTGGTAAAAATTTATTAAAAACGAATTATTTTTTCCATGAGAGAGATGGTCGGGCCCACATGACTAAATCGACTCAGATTTTGATATTATGCTAGAATATATACTTTATGGGATCCTGGTCTTCCATACATTACATATAGAATTTTATACATCCGCTTTAAGCCCTTGTGGTGCTGGTAGCCATTTGCAATGATAAAAATTCAAATCTTGATAAATTTAAACTTCTTTTCACAGTCGAAAGAAATATGACATTCTTGATGCAAAACCAAGTCTTTGTCACATACTATTATTGGATGACACTTTTCTTTCAATACTATAAATTTATTTTGAAATTCTATTTAGAGTTCTAGTCCAGCAGTTTAGTTCGGATTTAAGTTAAGATTTAAATTCTAGTTCAGATTCAAATTTTGATACAATTCTTGCTTCAAATTAAATTCAGACTCTAGTTACTGTCCAACATCTCAGTTCAACAATTATAGTTTAGTTTCTAATTTACTTTATAAGTTTTGTTCCACTACATATTTTCAGTTGTTCGGTTTTTAGTTTAAATTCCAATGCAGATTATATTTTGGGTTCTAGCTGAAATTCAAACTTTGATTTTTATTTAGTTCAGTTGTAGTTCAGTTCTATTTCAAATGTAGTTCAGTTCTAGTTCAGTTCTATTTCAGTTGTAGTTCAATTCTAATTCAGTTCTAGTTCAGTTTTAGTTCAGTTTTAGTCTAGTTCTAGTCCAGTTTTATTTCAGTTCTAGTTAAGTTCTAGTTCAGTGAATCTACTTCAGTTCTAGATCAGTTCTAGTTCAGTTCTAATCCAGTTCTAGTCCAGTTCTAGTCCAGTTTTATTTCAGTTCTAGTTCAGTTCTAGATCAGTTCTAATTCAGTTCTATTCAGTTCTAGGTCAGTTCTAATTCAATTCCAGTTCAGTTTTAATTCAGATCTATTTTAATTATGTATGCAAAATAATTTCGCCAAGAAAAACTTTTTGTCAGATAATTAATTATTGAAATAAATAAAAATAGAAATTTGTATAAATATATCTCTTCTTGTTATAAAATGCACTCACTCTAGCAATTAGTTTCAAATTCAACACTTGAAAACATCATATTTCCAATTAGGTTTTCCATTTCCAATTCTAGAATAAAAATTCAAAAATTCACATTCACACAATTCTAAAAACGCCTTTTTAAATTATTTTAAAAACGTTTAATATTTTACACATCAAGTGAAATTATTTCAACAAATATGTCTAAATTACAGTACGGGCATGCAGCAGTATATCTAGATGTCTGCAATTGATATCAAATTCATGGCACGCATTCTTCGAATTAAGAGAAAAAACAAAATACACACACAAACGAACATGAATAAATATGCGAGGAAGAAAAAGTTAAAAAAATGAAATGCTGTGCGTATATCACAGAACACAGTGGGGCTGAATGCCAATAAACTACAGTAGGAAAGTAATGTTTCTTATTCGAATGAAATTATTAACCAAACTGGAATGTTTTATTAAACTCGATATCTTAATAGACTCCATTTTTAGCAAACATTTTCATGTTTTTTGAGTTCGTATATCAAAACATATATCAAATTCAAGAACCATCAAAAGTGCGAATTTACTTTTTATTATATCAAAATCTAAAATAAAAATTAATTTTTAAGAAATATGCACTTTAAAGAATTAAAGTCGAAAATCACACTTTTTAATAAAACCATTTGATTCTTCCTCCCACTGTGCACTGAATAGATGAATTGTTGGATGGATAAATGAATGTATGTTTATGTTGACGGGCGTTGGAGGGATTTAGAATTTTGCTTTTTTCTAAAATCTCATCACATGTGAATAAACAACCTGCGAACAAGCCAGAATAAGTACAACAAATGAAACTTTAATCTAAAAATCATAAAACGAATGAATGTACTTGAATACTTCAGTTTTCGCACATGATGAGAGAGAGGCAGGCTGAGAGAGAGATGGAGATTGGTTTTGTTTGCTATTGTTTGGTGTCGTTATTATTGCTGGTGCTACTACTACCAGTTCTATGTTTGATAACCCTTGGGTTATTTACACTCAATTTAATGTCTGATTTATTCAGACAGATATACATTTTGAAAATGTTTTTCTTTTCTTCACATTTATTATTTTTTTTTTGTTTTGCTTGCAAATTCTATAAAAAATGATTTATTTATTAGTGAAAGTATTTTTTATTCCATTCTCAATTTGTTTGTTTGTTGTTAATTTAGTGTAAGTTTTTATTTATTTAAATTTAATTCAAAATTTAACAATAAATATATAAATGAATATTTAGGTAAATTAAAATGACAATTTCATAAATTAAATTCATAATCAGCTGTAAAGATTAGATTAAATGTCATGAATTTGAAATTATAATTAAATAAATAAAATTTCATCAATATTGATTTAACTTTGAATTAATATGTGGATATTGTGACCTTTTTTATAAGTATTCTAAACGCTCTTCCATTTGTAAATAACTAATCAGAAAACGTGTTTACTAAAATTATTAAATATGTTCAACAAAACCCAACTTAGTCCCACAAAAAATAGGTCAAACATTCAAATGTCTGCAACCAAACTGCTTCCAGTGATACTAAGCAGTACTTGGAGAACTTGTCCGTTGATAGAATATCTGGTTCACGTAGAAGGAATGGTTCACATAATGTTTTTATAACCAAAAAGAAAATAGAAAGCATTTTCTTCCAACACGTCCCATATAAAAACAGCTCGGATAGTTCAGAAATCGGACAATTTGGTACATAAAGTTAAAACAAATGCAGACACAAGGATCAAAAAGTTCCTGACAGGTACGCTGCTTAACATTTAGAGACCAGAAAAAGTGCTTGGAAATTTAGTAAAGTTTTCTAAAACAAAACATTCTTGCTTCAAAGTGAATGATGAAACGTATGTTTGGCAGAATTTGCGCAAATCACAGTCAAAAATTTTATGTTGCTTAGGTTCGAATGTTAAGGAAAAGTTTACGACACAAAAGCATCCAAAATTTCCCAAAAAGTTTTGGTCTCGCAAGCGATATGCAATGAAGCCAATCCTTTCCTATAAATACGGAAATTTACTTCGAGGAATGTTTTCTAAAAAGACTGCTTCCATTTATAAGACTTAATAATGTTTTTCACTTATTTTTTGCCTGACTTGGCATCCTCTCACTATGGTGAAAAGCCCCTTGAGTAGTACAAGAACAAGAACTGCCAAAAGATAAAACTAGTGAGAGATATTGGACTCTTATTAAAGGAAAATTAAAAAGCACAAAAAGGATTTTTAACGGAGCTGGAATATCTGTTCGAGAAAATTGTCAGAAAGCACTATAAAAACGTTAATGGAAGAGTTTTAAAAAACAATAAAAATATATAATATTTTGTAAACTGCAATATCAATTTTAATCAAATAAAATATATGCAAATTGTAAGTTAAGTGGTTACATTTTTATTAATATGTATATATGTGTGTTAACTAATTCTAAATCTCACTCCTTTTTAACTTTGACTTGATAAAAAAGTTCTTTAATTATTTTTAAACAGTATGCCTTTTAACTAAAAAAATATCAGCAACTCTGTTTCCTTTAAAATTATGAAAAAATATAATAAAAAATTCATTAAAAATTTGTTGTTCAAAACCTAAGTAACTTTTATTTTTTTTAAATATCCTTTGTTTGTGCACTTTTTGGAAAATAAATTATATAAAATAAAAAAAATAAAATAAATATAAAAATACAATTTTTCTCAGTTAAATATAATATATAGTTTAAAATATGTTCTCGTTATACCATAAAGGTTAGGTCGATATGGCAAGGTCTTATGTAGCAGAATTTGAAAATCTTTACTGGCTCAGATACAACGAATTTTGATAATTCTAAATATATTTATGTGCTGAGGAGTCAAAGTTTGGGACCTCATTTACTACCTTCTGTTAGGTTAAAATATGATTTTTTTTAAACCTCGACCGTCGTTGTGTAAAATCGATTAAGATTTTCGAAAGTTACAGATTTATTTCCAAATAATTTTTCATTCAATACACTGCATTAGCTTAAAACTCCAAAACCTTGTTTAAATTTTTATATTGGACTATAAGTATAGACCAGTTCAAAATATTAAGTTTTCTGACTTATGAAGTTACTTCATACGTACACTATATACGACTGCTGCTCGCTAATTAATTCAAGTAGCGTTAACATTCATCTAAATTAATCGATTGCTGCTTCACTCATTTTACATTAATGTTTTTCAGATGATTAAATGATTAACTACTATATAAAGCGATTAATCAGATAATTTTTTAACTATTCAATTGTTTAAACCTAATTTGATAAAAAGGCAAATAAAGGCCCATATGTAATCTAGTCTTTTTGATTTGAATTTCCGATTTTTTTAAATTGCGACGTATCCATATATATATACATATTTTGAGTGTTCCAAAAAATTTAAGGTTTTAGAATATAGTATTTTCTGCGGAACCAATTATTATTTTTGATAGGTTTATAAAGTTCGCAGAGCTGTTTGCTGTGATTGATTTTTTCAACTATTTTTTATTTAGAAAAATAAATTGGAGTGGAGCGAATTATTCTTATTATATAACTATTTGTATAAGATAAACACCTAAGAAGTATTTTGTTCCGGTTATCATTAAATGACAGGTTAATAACTTTAATGAAAATAATAAGTTTTTAATCACGTTTTATTCGGAATATTCGCGAATATTCCTAACGGCCTCTGGATGAGCTACACACCTATGATCTTTCAAAACAATTCAGTAGTAAACATTTTATTGGTTAAATTAAGTTGTTATTATGATATTTGAAAATAATATGGAAAATAATGTAAAACTTTAAAAACGATCTAAATTTTTCATTTCAAAATAACCGAAATTTCAATCCGAGAAAACCTTTTTAAACAAATTGCTTGTTTCAGTAAATTGTTCAATCCGCCTTTATAAGAGGTTTTTCCCATTACAAGTTTTCTAAGTGAATAGCTAATACAATTATACAAATGGGGATGGTATTTCCCCTAACGCCATTGGATTTATTACACATGCATTTACGTTACAAATCCTTTCAGAATTAAAGAAAAAAATGTATAGTCCAGAAAAAAATATATTTATTTTAAAATGAAAAAATATAATCCCATTAAAAAATAATCTGAAAAAAATCTTCAGTTTTTTTCTAATTTTCTATTTCAGAATAAAATAACTTTTAATAAATTCACATATATCCAAACCAATTCCAAAAAATCTAGGAAAACATGTTTACATGTTATGTAAAAATTTACTTTGGTTTCAAAATCTCTTAAACTGTTAAAGATATTCCTCGCATGTGATAGTATTTTTGTAGATAATTATAAGGACTATTTGCATATAAAACTTGTTTTAATCAATATATATAAAAATATTGTATTTTTTTTAATTTTCCGCATTTGAAGCATGCTCTTCTCCCGTGCCGAACTTCGTACTCTGAATAGATTCAAAGTAATAGAATTTTTAAAAGAAGTGTTAATAATAATAATAATAATAATAATAATAATAATAATAATAATAATAATAATAATAATAATATTTAATAGAAGTAAATCTTAGAAAAACATTATTGCTGCTAATTAAATTTCCATAGTGTACAATATATAAAACAAACAGATATATCGGATTACTAAATTCCTGTAAACCTAATTTTGTCAATAAATTCGAAACTCTTAAAATAACGAAGTCATAAAGCCATTAAAGTTTCTTAACATGATAAACTTCTATTACTTTTTTTCCATTTCCCATATGAAACGTATCTAAATTTCATTTGTACCTTTAGAACTTCCCAAACATAATCGTTTAATAATATACAAATACATATGATTTCCATCCTTTCATTATGTTTACTTTATTAAGTTCTTAATTTATTTTATTATCAAACAATCAAAAAAAAAAGGAAAAGAAAACTCTTTTGTTACTCCCTCATTTAAAGGAAAACCTCATATTTGATTTAAATTGGTTTTTCTTTTAACACTTCCTCTCTATTTATATAATGTTTATTATTTCTCTTATTTTTTGGTTCTGGGTATGCGTGTGTGTGTGTGTGTGTGTGTGTGTGTCTTTTCCAAAACCCCCTTTTTATTAAATCACTTTTCTATGTTACTTTATTGTTACATTCTTTTCTTTTTGCCACTTCATGTTGATGTTACTTTGTGGTTGCCCCAGTAATGTCTTAACAATTTTCGAACAAATTACTCTGGTGGTTGTTGCGTTCTCTCAGTTGTCTGAACATTTAAGTATTGCGACATTTTCTTTGAAAGATTTCATGGTTTCTATAAAGCGACATGAAAATGAAAATGGTTTTACTAAACTTTAGAAAAATAATCTAGAAAAAGTTTTAAATTATTATTATTATATTATAGAGAATTTAAATAAAAAATACGTTATTTTTAAGTAGTAAGTTTTTAAAATTTTATTATATACGAATAATTGATGTTTGATGATAATTTGCGATTTCCCGGAAAAACCAATAAATAGAAATCGGAGATTGCTTTAACAAGTAAATGTCTATAGCCAAATGTTATATAACTTCCACCTATTCTGTTGACTGATAATGTATATAAGAAAGTACTAAAGTTCACTTAAACCCAACACTAATTAATTTGTAGTATTAAGTTTTAAGCTAAATAAATTAAATATATATTAAAACTAGATTTCTTAAAACGACATTTCACTCATCTTCCTTTGAATTGAAAGAGACTACAGTTTTTCTCCTTTTTACTCTTTTCAGATTGTAAAATGTGAAAGAAAAGTTTTGAGGGCCAATAATTATTTTGAAAAATTACATAAGGTTGCGATTCTTACATCTCGAATTGCATAGATCTATAATTCCTGAATATATAATATACAATTTTTTAATCATCGATAATAAAACAGTATAGAGTAATAAATTTGTCCGAAATTCTGTAATTGGTTCCTAGACAGCGTTGTTAACACTCAAATAGAGTACCTTAGATGTATCTTCTCAAGCTCTCTAAAAGATCTTTAAATTTTATTATTTATTTTATTATAACTTATAAGTTAACCACAAATTTATGTATCCTTTAAATATATATTTTTATATCCTCTACTACTATTAATAGTGAAGAGAGATTATTAACTTTAATGAATCCTCATGTATCAGTTCTATTACAGTAGTATGTATCATCTTAGACTCCATAAAGTATAAGACTCTATAAAGTATTTTCCTACACAATTTCTATTTATCAGTCCAATCAAAAAAGGTTAAAGACCGATATCTGAGACAACCTAAAAATTTCGACAAACATGTTTTTTAATTTTTCTACAAAAAAGAATTTGATACAGAATATAAGCATTGGGAGTGAGATCACACAGTTCTATCAAACCTTTTATTTATGTCAATAATGGAAAGTTGGTAAAAAATTTAGGTGCTGATCCATATGAAAATGATAATGGATTTTTAATACTCAAAAATTAAGGGAATGTTGAAAAAAATTTAGCACAATGAGAAGCCAATCATTTGTTATAAAGTGCTCTATAAATTCCGAAATTTACATAATGGAAAGTTTATAAAAAACTGCTTCCACTAACAAGACTTTTAATGCGTCCAATTAATTTTGGCCTGACTTGGTACAAGAAGGATAATGTGGTATTCGTACAAAAAGAGGCAAATCTTTCAAACTGCCCGAATCTAAGGCTAGTGACAGAAAGCGCTAGCACTATATATTTGAGATGAGTGATACCGTAATTTTTTAATAACGTCGTGATTTTTAAATCACTGTTCTTTAAAGCAGTAATAGTGATCGCAGTATTTCAAAAGGAAACACTGATGCTTTTTATGTTTATTAAAAAGGGTTCAGAAAAAACGGAATATTTGAATAAAGAATTCTCTCTTAGAGTTCACACTACGCACCGTAGCAAACGGATTATATTCATTTTAGATGAATCGCGAATTTATGTTCAGCATCACCTTTAAGTAATTTTGCTAGTTCAAAATAAAAACATATACATTTGAATATGCAACAAATAAGAAAAATTGACATTCTAAGTAACTGTTGTTTAACAATTTTAGCCAATGCAGTTACTAGCGATTTATCGCTCATCTCTTCTATATTTATTAATGGAAGTGTTTCTGAAAATGGTTCAAAATTTTATCACTAGTGATGGAAACCACAAAAGTATTTTCTATAATAAAAAATATGAAAACTGTTACTTTAGTGGTTTGTTTTTATTTGTATATGTATGTTATGAATTTTTCGATCTCACTCCTTTTAACTGTTTAAGGATTTCTTATGTTTAATTGGCCATTTTCAACATTTTTAGAATTTCATGGACAATTTGTCCAAAAAGGATAAAAATGGATTAAACAGTTATTTCAATTTCAATATCTCTGAAAAGAAACAACTACGCCACTGAACCTTGAAATTTCGTTAAGATATCTCTATCGGTTCTAATGAATCAATTCCAAAAAATTGTTTGGAATTTTATGGACAATTTGTCCAAAAAGGATAAAAATGGATTAAACAGTTATTTCAATTTCAATATCTCTGAAAAGAAACAACAGTGGCGTAGTTGTTTCTTTTCAGAGACCTAAATTTCGTTAAGATATCTCTATCGGTTCTAATGAATCAATTCCAAAAAAATTTTTGGACACATTGGCTAATGGAAGACTGAGGCAATTAAACGTAATGAAATTGACCTGCTGATGTTAAAAACTGCTTTGTTAGCTTTAATTTTGGTTTTGATTATGATTTTAAAGAAAATATATTTTTGTTAAGTTCTTCTGTACCGTCAAACCACTATAACAATTTGCTAAATTATGATCGTTATACATATTTTCATTAAATTAAATTTTTATTAAAATAGATAAAGTGTTATTTTTTAAATAAAATAAATCTTCATATAATACAAAATTCGCTAAATATATCTTCAAAAAAAATATTATTTCCAAGTGACATTTACTTTAACTGATTTAAAATATTTTTGTTTAAGAAACTATTTGTTTAAATAAAAATATCTATACACTAACAAAAAGATTTTTAACCCCTTTATCTAATAAAGACATCTTAAACCTATAATTCATTTGGTTTCTTCCACATCAAAGAGCAGGACTAAAATCAAATGAACAGATACAAAAATGGAAACATACAAGTCTAGAAAGTAAAAGAAAACAAATTGAAATGCTTTATTCAGCTATGTCGAATCTTCAATACCCTCCACCACAAATGATTTAATAGAAATTACGTAATGCTTATACATACACACTCACACATACACCACTCACAACTTCATAATATGGCAAAATTTTGTTCTAATCTGCCGATTTATGACTATCAATTCTTAACTTCAGTTTTGAGGTTGACTCAGTTATCGGTCTATATCTTCTTATACACTAAAGCGATTTTTATGTTTTTAAATATAAAAATTCTCAGAACTATAGCAACTACTCAACCCAAATATTATAGGGCTCTGTGAATTATAGTGGATGTGAACGAGCCAAAAATAGACATACTGAAGGACAAACAGACAGAGAGACAGACAGATGGCCATAACTAAATTGATATCTATATTTATAACTTCTAATATTCTTGATCAATTTAGCTCTTTTTAAATAGAAAACTTCTCAGGACAAATACGCAGGCCAATTTTCATTGAGTTCTACCAATTATTGTGAATGTGAGCGTGTCAACAATACAGAGGTATACGGATAGACGGACGTAGCGGACGGACATGATTTGTTGAAAGAATACCTATAGATTTTGGAATCTGTGATGATTCCTTCATAGTATTACATACGGAATAACAAAATTAAAATACCCTCCTCACCACTTATGGTGGAGGGCATGAAAAGTTTCGTATAAAAACTTTTGCTACATCTATGATAATGTAGACATGAGACTAGACAGACATTTAGATGAAAAAATTAGTAAAATTTCCACCCACACATACACACATTCATGCATGTAGTTTGTATTTAAGGTTTAAAAAAGAAAGAAAGGTTTCTTTAAAAAGTATACTTTTTATTAGCATACAAAGCAGAAAACATTTTTTCTTATATTTTTTCCAACAATCCAATACAAAAAGGAACAAATGGAATTTATCTGAAAATAGAATAAAAATATATAGACAGACAAATGATCAAGAAATGGTTCGAGCTTATATCCATTAAGCAAACAACACCATAACCTTGACATTTACAAAACAAAAAAAGTAATAAAAAGAAATATTAATCATAAAAGGATTTGTAACTTCAATAAAAAGATAAAGGATTATATTTCATATTTTTTAAGGATATTTTAAATTTGTTTGTATAGATTTTTTTTCATTTTATTGCTGGGAATCGTTATAAATAATATTGATATATGGAAGGAATATTTAAATTTTTGCATTTTAAAGAGATTTAAGAAATAAATTTGAATACTGAGATAAAATTTAATCCATTGAAATTTATAGATATTCTGATTTTAAATTTTATTTTATATATTCTAAACATTTCAGACTCCATTAAATCTTGACAATCCAGACAATCTTGGCCCTATCGTGTTTTAAGAAGGTTGACGGTCCATAGTAGTATAGCCATTTATTGAGTATGAGTAATGGAATACAAATAAATTTATAAAAATATTTGGGATTATATGGATGTGATAATATGAAGTGTAATATTACTGAAATTTCTGGGAGGTTTTCTTGATTTTTACTAAACTTTGTGTAACTTGCCTCTTGAGATAACAATAAATTGACCAAAGTTTCCAATAATGAACCATTTCCAAAGCTGTCCTCGTAAAGAGTGCACAGTGTGTCCAAAACAATTTTTTTTGTTTTTTTTTAATAATTCTATAACTATTGAACCCTAAGAGATATTTTAATGAAATATCACATAATCAGAGCTTAAGCGTTTCTACGAAAAATATGCTCTGCTTATGCAAATAGTATGATTTTACTAGAGGAAGCCTAGTTTAGTGTGGATTTTCAGCCAAGATCTAAGCTTTTAACTCACGTATTTAATATCTATGAAAACGCCAGAACTTTCGATTTCGATTTCTTTTTTAATAAAATTCATATTTAAAGTTAAAACGAATAAAAATATTTATTAAAACTTGAAACTGGTGTTTATTAACTTATTCATAATTCAGGGAAATTAAAATATTTCCACTATTCCATACCGAAATGCACAAAATCACAATCCGTATACAAGGTTACAAGAGTCGTCCAGCAGAAAATATTTCAGTGTGTTTGCCATACACATGTAGCTATATATTAGGGATAATTAAAAGTGATTCCAGCTTTGTGAAAGCTTAACAGAAAAATATAAAACAAAGTAAAACTTTTTTCCAAAATGTATCAAATGCATAGGGCTTGTGGACATGAATCTGTCCCAATGGCATCTGGATTTTGTTTACCACATTTCCATTTAGATTTTCTTTTAAAGCAAAAAAATTCTTGTAAAGCACAGAACAAGAAAATGCTTTTATTAGTGAATAAATGTTGCCATCATTTTGAAATAAAAAACCCCCAAAAAAATTATTTCAAGTTCCCACTTTAGATTAATAAAGCTTGTTAACGGATGCAAATATTTATATATATTTACTGCTTTAATAATTTTTGATTTTTTTACAGAATCTGGCTCATATTTTTGTAAAAATTTTCAATTTTAGAGAGTCACCGACTGCGGCCTTGTGACCTTCAAATCAATTCAAAAATACTTCAGTTCTGACTAAGTATAATATCTTGAAGATATCTCTACCGGTTTAAAAGTCACAGAATTATTGCCAAAGAGTGTTATATGGTTGGTCTTGGCCTACAATAATTCATATTTCTTTTTATCTGCATTAGATTTTTTGTTTGTTAAATAAATTAAAATTAAATATATTTTTGTCTATTTTATCTGAAATAATGACAAATTTAATATGCCAAAATTTCTTTACGTCAATCATCAACATTCAATATTCATACAAATTGCATGTTATTTTTTATGGATATTTTTGGCTTTTTTCCAATTTTACCTAAGCACGTTTTATGTTATAAAGTACTAAAAATTATTATTGACAATTCCAGTATATTGGGTTAAAATTTTATACCCTCCATCACCATAAGTGGTGAAGAGCGTATATAAACTTTGTAATTCCATGTAAAACGCTAAGAAGGTATCATCTCATATATATGTAATCAAAATCTTAGTCGATTTAGCTATGTCTATCTGTCTGTTGATGGGGGCGCTCACATCCTCAAAAAATAAACAAAGTTCATTAAAATCTGGCCTGAGTATTTGTACTTCATTATTATTACAAATAATAAAATCGTTTCAGCTAAAAAATGTTATAACAAAAATGTAACTAATTTAATGATTGTATGTAAAAATTGTGAGTGTGTATGTACGAAACATAACGCATTTACTTCACACGCATTTGTGGTGTAGGGTATTGAAGTTTCGGCATAAAAGAGTATAACGTTCTTAATTGTTCTATATTCTAATGGTTTTGTCTAATTTAAACAAACTGTAAAATTAGTAATACGTTCAAGGAAAATTAACTGAAGATTTCTTGTTAAAGATTTTACAAGAAAAATATTGAACATATATTGAAGAGAAGCATATGTGTAAAATAAATATTTATTATGGAATAATTACAAAAAGACGTTGATATATTGTGTTTATCAGGCATTCAATATGGTCTAAACATTCTTAAGCCGTACCTGCATTAAACTAATAATTTATGTATATTATTATGTATATTTTATTGGTATACCCTCCCCCTTGACTCTATCTCCTATAATTTTTTTTCAACAGAAAAATATTTGAAACCAAATTTTAAAACTTTCACTGAAATAGTTAAAAAAGGATGCGCTCTTTAATATATCAGAGGGTGTGCTCTCTTTCCACAGCCCTACATTTTATCCACTAAATAAGTTTCATCGGATTGTAGTTGGTTAGAAATTTTAAAGTTTTCGCTGTAAATTTTTTAACATATAAAATTCAACGCATTATACAAATCGTCTTCGTTCTATATGTTTTCAATTAAAAAAAGTTGCAAGCTTTAGTTTTTAAAACTTGCGCTATACTCCATCTAGGGTTTTTAAGTAAATCGCTTTGTATATGTGATCGACTTCTATAAATAGAATCTGTAGCCTTCCAACTTTATAGAAACAGCTGTAGAAATTTCAAGAGAATCGGTTAAGATGCTCTATAAAGAACTGAAATACTTAGAATTATATTTTTAGCTGAAAAATACAATTGTATATTTTTACTAAAAGAGAATTACACGCAGAAAAACGTAGTGCGTTTTTTAGTGGCAAGCTTTATTGTCATTCTCAACATAAAAATTATTAAATTAAATTTTGAGAATAACTTTGTTACTGCAACAAAATTGTGATCAGTAAATTAACATTAATATGTTTCGTAGCGATATGTTTAAAAATATATCCAACTGAGAAAAATTTCGCTGTGATTAAATGCTCAATGATGACAAACATAAACATCTTTGGAATTTAAACAAAACTATTTTTATTTTTATTACGTTGTCGATTATGAGTAATTTTGAAAATTATTCTATGTGATTATATGGAAGCTGGAGAAAATCTATGGTCGAACCTCGTAATATTTCGAACATTAATTTCGAACATTAATTAATTTCGAACATTAATTAATTTGACCAATTGTTATTACAACACTAACATGTATGTGAGATTTAACCGTCCAACCAACGGATAGTCAAATTTAATAGTGTCAAAAGGTAGTTCTGAGTCTAACAGCATTCTTTAAAGTGTTAGTACAGTTTTTATTAATTTCGAACTTCTACACAGACACATATTTCAAACAGATATTTAATTTGGTGAAAACCTTAAGAAATAGTAAATAAACGTTTAATATTTATGTGGATTTATATTTATTTAATATACATAAATAAGTAATGCGGCGTAACCATAATATGATTGTGTGTTAATATATTTTTGTTTTGACGCAATCATATTATGGTTAGCAACATAATTATTTCAGCGTTCACAACTGCGTTATTTCTGAGGGAAAATCATTATGACCTTGCTTCAAGAAAATTTCAATTAATTTTTTAAACCTTCGGTTAATATCCTATCCGGTCTTAGCTTCCTTTACCAATCTGGAAACCTCAGAGATATTTAAAAGTTACATAATTGTGATTTAAAAGTTGTTTGGAAGTACTGGGAACGTTTGGTCATAAACATTAGAAAATATTTTGTTTTCGACTCAAATACGTTATCGTATATAATTAAATCTTTCTTTAATCAAACATTTTATTTATTTTAGATATTTATTTTAAATTGTTTATCTATTTTTTGTTTAATCTTATTCTGTTAAGATATCACACGAATTGAAGTTTTTTCAAAAATATCGAACTGCTTGCTGGAGGGTTAAAAACTTTTAATATAATTTTACTTTAATTACGAAATTGTTGTTGCTGTTTTTGTTTTCATTTCTCTTTATTATTTTGTTTTCTTTTTGTTGTTGTTTTTTTTTTAATTTCAACTTGATAAGCTTGATTAAAATCATGAAACACTCTTCACTGAATACCCATTCAAACTGCTGGAAAACGACGAAATTTTAATTAATTTACAAATAATGTTAATGTCCACTCGAATTGAAAACGTTTAAGATTTCTGATCAAATTCATAACGTCATTAAAACGAGTTAATGAATAACAGAGGGAATGAGTGTATATTTTAATAGAATAATGGAAAAGAAATTGTGATAAAGATTATCATGGCAACATTAAAGATAAGACTTGGAACTAACTAACAACCTGGGAAAGACGACAGTTAGCATATGAAAGATAAGAAAATTATTTTAAGAAATAATTTTCTTGAAATTAAATTTTTAAGGGAGGAGAGAAAAAAGGAGGAATAGGAATAAGTTGAATGAATTTTAAATTTTAAACGTTTCACAGTGGTGCAAAAATGTTCTTTTTTTCTGTAACTTTGAAACTATTGAATATTTTTTAACAAAATTAGACGTGAACATTTTTCATGTGGTTTTCAATTGATTTTCGCACAGTAATTTCTAAGGCTTTTTTGGAGTATTCCGGAAAAGTACAGCTCCCGAGAGGAGCTAAAAACTTATGCTCTTCCAAAACACTTCAAAAAAGCCTTAGAAATTAGTTTGCAAAAATTTCACTAAAATAGTTCGAAGGGTTATAATGTTATGTAACATTATTTAAAGACGTGTTGAAATTGCTATTCAATTTTTACATAGAACACTGTAGCACATATTTACATGGAACCAAGTATATAATTAAAAATTATTATATAAGTATTTAGTATCGGTGGAAAGATAATTACTTTAATATATAATAAAAAATAAAAAAATAATAATAAAAAATCTTTTCGGTGCACTTTTGTAAAAAAATTGTAATATTGTTATTTAATAAATTCTAAAAAAAATGAGACATATAAATATTTGACTGTAAAAAATACCATTTTTTTGTTAAAAAATGGAAAATTTTCAATCCGGGAAAACTTGCAAAAAAAGTCTCTTTTTAAAGTAAATTCCGTTAAGGATATCTTAAGTGAGTAGCTAGTAAATGTTAGTATATAGTGAATATACCTTTGTGAAGATTCTAGCTTCGTCATTTTTTCTCTCCAAAAGACTTAAGAAAAACATTTGAAAATGAAAGAAATTCCGATAGGGCTAACAAGGATATTGCTTCCCTCAATATACTTTTTATACCGTTATAATATGTTTAGCCCATTACAGATTTCTTGACTGAGTAGCTAATAAATGTAGCTATATAACAAAGGTACCTTTTTAACACTTCTAGCTTTGCTATTTCTTTTCTCTCCAAAATAACAAAAAAATATTTCAAAATAAACAAAATTCCGATAGAGCTAGCGGGGAAATTGTTTTCCCAATATCCTCGGGTTGACTTAATATGCATTTACGATTTGACTTTTTTTCAGAATTGAATAGAATTTTGTGGACCCGAGTAGGGCCTACTAAATTAAAAAAACTGAAAAAATAATGAATAATTTCTTCAATCAAATCATAAATAAAATTTTGGCGATTTAAAAAAATCAGCATAATCGACTCATGGGATCTCTAGAAACGTGTCTTTCTCCAAATTAATTCGAAAACACGTCAAGAATGTCCATGTTAAATTTCGTTGAAAAATAGTCAACAGTCCCAAAGTTACTGAATTCTATAAAAACACGTAATAATGGTAAATCGGCTATGCCGAAATTTCAGTACACTCCACCGCAAATGCATGTGAACTAAGTACGTTTATTTCATACATACATACTCACACATACACTCACAAATATATACAGTATAACTTAAACGTTTTTCTTAAATATAAGACAGGGAAGTCATAAAATTAGTTATATTTTTGACTATAACTTTTTTTACTGAACCGGTTTTAATAAATTTGGAATGGTAAAGAAGTATATATAACCTAACATTATGGCGAAATTTTATTTGAATTTGTCGAGTTATAATTTTACAAAAGTTTTTTATTTGAACTTAGAGGTTGCCTCAGATATCAGTTTATATCTTTTAATATATTTAACCAATTTTGCTGCTTTTAAATAGAAAACTTCACAAAACACTCGGCTGAAATCTCATTGAGCTCTGTCAGTTTATGTGGATGTGAGCGTGCCAACAACAGATATAAGGAAAACAGACAGACGGATAAATATACGGACATAGTGAAATCGATTCAGATTTTGATTTGATGCAAGAATATATACATTATAAAGTCTGAAATGATTCCTTTTTAGCGTTATACACGGAATGACAAAGTTAATATACTCTCTTCACCACTTATGGTGGTGGAGTTTTATACCCTCAACCACAATTGTGTAAGACCACTGTGTATTTAATTTTTATTTGAGAGTTTATTTTTGGGGTGTATGAGAACTTACCTAGTTAACATAATTTCGTTGGTTTTCAACTGCTGAATAATTGAGTGTTGAGTATATTCCCGTTTAAAAATATTCATTAATTAAAATTATATTTGTTGTTGGATTTAGGTGATCATTAAAAACTGGTTAATTTTTTAGTTTAAACACAAAAACACTTTTATGAGAATTTTTTACTTTTTATTTTTTATTTATATTTTCCGTTTTCTTTAATTTAGTTTTATTGCTATGTTGATTAATACTTTGTTTGAATTTTCTTATAAGTATTATTAATTTTGTTATAATTACTACTAGACTTGTTGTTGCTTTTTGTATTTTGTTAAATATAATTAATGATTATTTGATATGAAATGACACATTTAAATCCATTTTCTAAGAATTCATTTAATATTTATTTACATGTTTTATTCTTTCTTCTTTATTGTTATTTGAAAAGGTCAGTTGTGTGGAAAATGTCGTATTTTTTAATTCTAAAGATTTTTTTTATTTTTCTTATTTTTTTCTGTTTGTGAAAAATTAATTTCAATTATTAGTTAAGGTGGGTTACGTTAATATTTATTTTTTCATTCATATTTTTATTAAATAAATTTTTATTATTTTAAATTATTTTTTAATATTTTTCTCTATTTTAAATTTGTTGTATTTATTGTATTTATCTGGGTGCTTGTTATATTATTTTTAATAAATGTTGACATTTTTTGTTTGTTTATTTATTTGTTTTACACAACAAAATTATTTACTTAAGCTGATTTAAATTAAATTTCATATTTCTTTTTTCGGTGACAAAACAAATAATATAATCATATTTGAAATTCATGAGCTAATTGTGTTAAATTGTGATTATTTGATTGAAATATTTTTTAATTAATTCCGTTATATACATTTTAGAATTTTTTTCAAAAAATGTTAAGTAAATAAGCCGTTTTAGAATTTAATTGGATTTTGTCAAGGATGTTTCTGTTATTGTGGTCATAATTAATATTTTTGTTATATTTAACAAAATTTTAATTAATTTTATTTTTTTAACACTTTGAAATTGTTTCCTTATTATTCTTTTAATTAATTTAATTAATCTTATTTCAATTATTTTTATTTTTCTTAATTATAAACTTTTTGATATTTTAATTTTAATATAATTTTATTTTTATTTTTTATTTTTTGCATATATTTCTGCATTAAAGGATTTTAAGGGCTTTAGCCAGAAATGAAAAAAAAAACATGTAAATACACCGAAAATTTTCATCAAAAGTACAATTTATTTCTGTAAAAAAACACATTTTTTTACACTGGTGCATGTTGCTACAAGCGCATTTAAACAATATATTCTTTTAATCAAAAAGGTTATTTATACCCTACAAGGCCATAGTTGGTTATGGCATTATTTGATTGCAGATGTTTTTAACGGGCAGAATAAGAGTGCTATCACCATGTTTAAGTACACCATTTGGAATCACATCCTAAGAAATTTTTTTTCGTAAAAATTTGTTATGATCGGTCCATTATTTTACATAGGATAAAAGGCTTAAGCGGATAAAATTTAACTTAAAAGGCTTGGACAAAAGGTTTTCATTAGTCAAAATATTTATACCTCCACAATCTCAATAAAATTATCCGAGAAATTAATTACAATATCAATCGATTTTACTGTATCCGTTTATTTAACCGTTTTTTACCTAAGGTTTTTACTAAAGGTTTAATCTGTGAATTATCTTAAGTGATTCAAAGAATATTTTTCGAAAGTCTGTCAGCACTTCTTGAATATGTAACTAGTGCTGGTTCAACTGTTCAACTTTCTCACAATTTCCCAGTCTATAAGTTCCGTTTCTCTTATTGAAAGCGCATTCCACAATGTTGATTCTGCTTAGCAACGGAAAGTGGTCTCAGTGTAAATCCTGCAAAAACGGTTTATTTCTTTGGTATTCATTTGGATAGCAGACTTAATTGCAAGTATAACCCAATCGAATGAATGAAAAAATCGTACACTGCTTTCTATTCTTGTCAAAAGCTTCTTTACAGTTAAGGTGCAAAACATTAATTATTTTACTTGATGTAAACGGATGTTATAAGACTATTTGTCCAATTGTTGATAAGAAGGTTAATGTTGAGGTATTAAATTAATATAACAGGATAGCGCTATGTAGCTAAACGGGTACCGGCAAATAGAAATGTGCAAGATTTGGACATACACAATAAACAGTTTGGTTAGATAATGCTCTACAAACTTAGTTAGTGACATAATAAATGACGGTGCTTTTGGCTATTTGTCACAGTACAATGTAGTGAATATTAGTGTAAAAGCTAACGATCACTCACTTTATTTTAATTTTCTTTAATTAAAATTAATAAGGAATTGAAAATGTTTAATTAAAATCACTTTAAATTTTTAAACACCATTTGATTAAAAAAAATTAACTTCATTTATAGCAATATGTACCAGTGTATTTCAGAAATTATTTAATTATATTATAAATATATGTATTCTGTTAAACTTTTATTAAGAAAGATCAGTAATTTCCTTATGTTATTAATACTTTTTAGATTCCTTCGTTCAATACAGTTATTTTCTCATTAAATGCCGCGCAATTATTTTAATTTGTTATAAAAATTGTTTAGTAATTTACATTTTTATTATTTATTTAATTTATCTTACATATTTTATAGTATTTTTTTGTAAAAACAGCTGTCACTCAATATTCACTATTTAAAACTATGTCACTATTTTAAAACTTCTTAAAATTTATTTAATTTATAAATAATTAATTGGCTTAATTATTTTGCATAATTTTTAACAACATTATTATCAATAAATTAAATTTTTAGACAAAAATTAATTTCGCATACATCTATATTTTATTTTATTTTATTTTATTTTATTTTATTTTATTTTATTTTATTTATTTTTTTACTTTAAAAACTAAATTCAACAAAAGATTTGTTATATTTTTATTAGATCTTTATGAAATGATTACATATTAATTTTTTTATAATTCACTTTATTTTTTTAATATTATTAATTAAATTTTTTGTCATTGTTTGAATTTTGTTTAACATTCAGCTAATATTTGCTTTTTCATTAAATTTTCTATTCATTTTATATTTTCACACTTCAAACTTTAACATTTGAGAAAATTTACCCCTTTTTTAGAATTAAGAAAAACTCAACCTTAAATTTATTTTGCCATTTCCATTTATTTGGCGCGCGGTTTAACTTTAAGTTTCAGGTATTACTCTCTTTAATATAAATAAACACATTACACAAATATCTCAAAGGGCTTCATTTTTCATACATTTCTTTTGTGCAGAATTTTGTAATTGTAAACTTTTGTGAAATGAGTAACACACAGAGTTTCTTCCTCTTGTTTTCACTTTAAGGAAAACAAAATTAGGCTAGTGCTTAAAAGAATCAAAGAAAGAACACAAATTTTAAAACGTTATTTAGCATATCCGCTTTACAAGTGTATTTCCTCACGCGCGCACGATAGAAATTTAACTGGAACCTTTCATTGGCTTTCACAACAGCACAACAGTGGTCGTAGTCTTACATTCATATAGTTAGTATATGTAATTGTATTAGTGTGTTATAGTCTATAGAAATAGTATCAAACATATTTAACAGTAGCTGAATAATAACATAAACAACACCTTTACTTTCAACAAAACAACTAAAAAATATAATAAATGTTTGAACAAACGAAACCATAACATGTACAAGTACACAGACTCTCACACATAACATTACTCCCACACCTATAAATCAAACATGTTGTATTCACTTTTAACATAAGTAAAAGTAAATATTACTCTCTATTGAAAATACTCTTGCTCATCTTCTATGCAGAACGAAATGTTCTTCCACTTCTCAATAAATCATTTTATTTCCATTAGATGGGGCGTATGAGTTATGCTTGGACTTTATAACGCTCACATACGCCCTCATTTTTGTATGTTTTTCATTTTTTTTGCTTCACACACTGTGTCACTAGGTTTTATTTACTTTAAAATTTCTGCAAAATAAATGTTTATACTCTCTCTGTTTACCTCTCTGTGTTTATTTATTTTTTCTTCTTCATTTCAACTCTCTTGTTGTTGCTCTCTGTATTCAGCATTAAACTCATTTTAAATGAGTTGCATGGAAACTGTTAAATTGATTTTTATAGCATGCTATAAACTTTATATTTATTTTTAACATCTTAAACACTGTTAAGCAATATAACAGTAGTCTGTTATTTTCCATAACATTTACAAATTATAATGATTTTTAAGTAGAATTCATCGTAAGAAATTGATGATATATAAAGGAAAAAACAAAAGTAAATTTTGAAGATGCAAGTTGTAAGGAGTTTCTTGAAAATATAATATATTACTTACATTTTAAGTATGTAACACTAAAAATGCCAAAGTTTTCTTAGTACTACAAAATTAATAAGTGTAATATTTCGAATATGAAATTAAAAGGGAAAAATAATATTTTTTATAATTAATAATAATTTATTGTTTCGTGAAAGTAAACTTAAAATTAAAGCATGTTATTATAGTAAACTAGCTTTTACCCGGTGCGCTTTATTGCAAAAATAGAATATTAAAAAGTTTATACAATGTAGATTTTGTAAAATTTCCCTGATTTTGATTTTTCAGCAAAACCGTTTCACAGGTATGTGATAAAATTAGAACCCTTTAGGTAAATACACGCAGAGTAAATATGATTGCGGCCACCATAAATATATACCTTTGAAATATTTTCGTTACATAATTGTATTTCTTTAATTTGCCTACTTTTGATTTGCAAATAATGAGAATATTAATTCAAATATGTTTTATATTTTAACACAAGTTGCAAAAAAAAATATATATTTGTTCATATTCAGTTGTCAGTAAACTGAAATCAATATTTTGTTCTAATAACAATAGTTTTTTTTTTTTTAAACGGGCTGTTTAATAATAATAAATTTGGGATCAGTCAAACATTTTTCCAAACATATTGCAACGACTACAATTCTTTTTTATTTAATAAAAATAATTTTTAACAGCACGTAAAACTCTTTTACACGTAAAACTCTTTTACACGTAAAACTCTTTTACAGAAAAATTATTGGGGCTAAATTTATGAAATAATCATTATTTGCTTGGTATTTGGGGAACCACTAACCCCTGTCTAGAATAACCCATAGGATATTAAGATATCGATATATAAAACAACTTCTAAATTCAAACGAAGAACTTTCGTAAATTTTTAGTTACAAAAATATCGAAATAATATGAAGTTTATCGTATCTGATTACTATTCCAAAAATCAGCAAAATCGGTTCAGTAGATTTTTTTAAATAAAATTAGAAACCAAAATTTGGTAAAATAAATTTAACGTCCTTTACGGCCAAACTTCCTAAAGTTATTCATGAAAATAAATCTGAAAATTTCGAATGGCGTGTTGAAATTATATGAAACATATACCTTTAAAAATTTGAAAGTTGAGATCCAATAAGGTGTACACTAACAGATATATATTGCTTTCAAGCCGCCTGTCAAATTTTTGTTCCTCATCCAAATCTAAAAGTTTTCCTAACATTCGGGTCTACACTATTTTTCATAAAGAAATACTTTTTAGGAATATGAATTGTGTTTGTATTTTACTGACTGCCTTTTCCAATTTAAACAATGTATTTTAAAGCCCTATACGATCCAGTTCAGACTTTCTCAAGTCTGACGTATTTTTTATAAAAAGTTTTAATTAAATTATATATTCTGAAATCCCAAAGCCTAAATTTGAAACAAAAAAAAAAAACATTTTTTAAAATCCTAAAGTTTTCTCAATAATCAAGTAATGTCATTTCCCAGACCTCTAATAAATCAAAAAAATTTAAATTTTGCAATTTTTTCACATGGTTGATTCCAAATAATTTGATTCTATCCCAGTATAGATGGGCTGAATTTTTACTTTACATTGGAGAGAAGTAAAGTGTTTTAACAATGTTATTTGAATTTTTTACTTAATAATTTAATACAGGACGACATCGTTACAACGTCCAAATATAAAAAATCAGAAAATTTTGAATTTCTAAAATTTTGTTTGGCTAAAGATGTATTAATTTTTATACCCTCCATCACCATAAGTGTTTAGTGAGGGTTTATTAACTTAGTCAATCTATGTGCTAAACTAAGAAAGATTCATATAAAACGCTGTATAGCTTGTGGACTCTTACAATTTTTATATCACTAATTTTTATTTCTCCCGCAATATTTGTGGCAACTTTTTTAGCTACAGTCTGGAATAACTCATCTGAGAGTCGACAAAAAGATCAATATTATAAAAAATATAATATAAAATTCAAAAAGTGCATTTAAAACTTCTGAAGTTTGGAAAATAAAATCTCCTAAAATCACATATAACATTTAAAGTTATGTAATTTTTCTGCATAGTAAATATTTATGAGACGACAGGAGGTTTTTTAAGGACCCTTTATTCATAGCAAAATTAATGAGATGCCAGAAGATTTATGAAGGACACACATTTGTTATTGCAAGTCCTTGCAAAAAAATATTTAAAGTTCACAATTTTACTCGGAGTGAAAATTTCCTTATAAGAAAATGTCCTATTAAATACCTTCCGAATAATACCAGAACAAAATAATTTACAAAATAAATGTTGTTAAGATTTAAAATGAATCTCATGTAATTTTGCTCATACAGCATTAAATAAAAATATCTAAATTTTTTTATACTAGTAGACCCGGCAAATTTCGTTTTCCCCAAAAAAATTGCTGTTTTCTATGGGTCAATCCCTCCGCCTGATATTATCCTTCCCACGTTTTGTTCAGTAAAACAGTTTCTTGAGAAAGTTGTTGGAACCAAATTTAAGAACTCTCGCTGTTATGGTTTTTTAGATATTCGATAATCAATATTTGTCTGGTATGGACGATACCCCCCCTGGTCTTATCAATCCTATGCTTTATCAAGTAAAACAGTTCACTAAGAAAGTTTTTGGGACCAGATTAGAGAACTCTCGTTTTGATAGTTCTTTAGATATTCGATAAACAATATTCGCTTTGTATGGAGGTGAGCTCTCCCTCTGGTCTTATCGGAATTTTTAAAACCAATGTCACTTTCGGATATAATGGGAATATTCTGGATTCTATACTTTACATACATACATCAAAACATACATATATACACACATCCTATTTTATCTATAAAGATTATTTTGATTTTCATTTTATATTTTACACACGTACAATTAATGGATTTTGATTATTTGATGTAGCAATAAGTTGCCTTTTTGACACTTATTATTTAATAGTTAAATGAGAATTTAAATAAATGAGCGAGAATTATCAATCACACTTGATTATGTGTATGTGTTATGGATATTGTCACAAAATTATTTGTATTTGTATCCAAATAGCCAAATCTAATTAAAAATTTTTGATTTTATTTATCTAAAATAAATTATTAAAAACATTAAATTTTGAACTTGTTACATGATATGAGATAATAAATGAATACAAATTTGTGCTGACCCTGAATTTAACACAGAGTATCAATTAAAACACTAAAAATTCATAAAATTGAAAGATGGATGTTTCGACTTGATAGCAGATATGTAGATGTTATAAAACATGAAATACGTATTCGTACTTTATCTTGAATAGTTTCTCCAATAGTTTTTATTTTCTTAAATTTTTGGACTTACACATATTAGTAATTAATTTTTATCAAAGATTTTAAAATCTGCGGATAAATAAACCATTACAAAATAAAGTAAGAGAAAAATTTAAAACATACCTTCTTTCCCATATCGCAAAATATATAATAACAAATTCTATTTTTAATAAATACAAACGAACAAAACTCATCATTTTATCACAATTCCAGTGAAATTATAAATTCTTGGAAAAACCAATAGCAATTAGGAACCCTATATTCAGTTGAGTTGAATATTCAATATCTTTTATCCAACGAAGTTAGAACGCGTTCCAACGGTCAAATGTTACATGTAATAGGTGACAGCAAATGTACACTTTTACTTAAAATTATGAATTCAGCGGTAATATCGCTTGATTTTAAAATAAACCAGTGTCTTCAGCGAGTTTCGTGGAAAATAATTTCCTTCTAATCACTAACAAATATTGTTTAATAAATAAATCATCCATATAAGTTAATTTATAAATAAAACAGAAAACAGAAACGATGTGGGTTCAGGCCAAATTTCCATCGCGTTTATTAAGCCCATGTAAACAACAATTTTCTATGATAATGATACATTTTCGGAAACTTTTACTTTTAATTTATTGAACTGATTTTGCTAGAATTAAATAGGATAACTACTTAATTTATTACTGATTTCGAACCAATAGTTAAATATAGATATCTATAGTGTAGTCGTTAACGCTTTTAAAATCCAGGGATTTATTTATATTATTTAAATTTTTATATCCCAGGTTTGCATGATTCACATTGATCATGATTATGATACTCCTGATCGCACGTAAAGACCCAGTCCCGGTCTACCTCCATGTCTTGATTCATCCTTGCATAGACAAGACGCCACGGATGTCCTTGTGATGGTTCTATTTGACCAGGAGTAACGATTCGAATATCGGATCAGTTTTCTGGAAATTCTGTTAGATGTTTTGTTACTCTTGAATTGTTCACTCAGGGTCTGATATCTCTATATACTCTCTTATCTCATATCATATGGTTTTTCTATTTTTCCATTACCTGGAGTCGATAAGTGGAATCTCATACTTTACAAAAACTTCTATTGATTGTATGAAAACTATTGTTTTGCATGCTCTATTTGGTGTTGTCCTCATGACATTGTTTATTCCTAAGAAGCACATTCTGCATTTCATTTTCATCCAACAGATTACTGAAACGTAATGAAGAAATGTTCTAATCAGGCCTTTGTCGAGCCAGTGCATCATTTTCTTAAAATGAAACCTTAACTTCCTATGTAAATGACATCTTTACTTTACCTATAACTATTTCCTACTAGACCGATTAGGACAATTTGGGTATGGTAATGAACTAGGAGTATCTGCTCGTTATGATAAAATTTTATTTAAATTCAATAATTTTTTGTTTTAAAATTTAGAAAAGCTTTTTCTGTGAATTCTGAGATTGTTTCAGAGGAGGTCTTTAAGAGGAGGTCTATTAGTTTTAAGTCCGAAACAGCAAAATTCCCATATTTCATTTAATTCGAACAGTTAGTCCACGTGTGAAGATGATTGATAGACGGAAAATAATATACCTTATGAGCTCCCAGATGATTTCTCCTTGGTGTTACGCTCGAAATGACCACAGACGGTAACAGAGAGTATAATAATATTTGCCAATTTTTTGAAAAGTTGGTTTAATTAATGCGGCATTAATATATTAATATTTCAATTATCTGATATATAATAACTAGGAATCGAAATTCTAAAACAGTTTCGCTTTGTTTTATAAATAAATTTGTTGAAAAAAGTTGTATTTTCCCATTTGTTTAAAATTTTGTTCCTTTTTTTCGAAGACATTTTCAGAAACCAAACGCAGAGAAAAAATATGTTTGCGTTAAGCATAAAGAAGAACCAACATACTATTGGTTTTAGATATTGTTAATGCAACAAAACCTTGTTTATTGGCATTGTGATTTTGCAATAATAACAATGGTTATAGTTGTGGCCTCTAAAAATATTGTTATCGTTACCTTAATTATTGTTATCGCTACTAAAAATTTGTTATTGCAAAGAAAATTGTTAGTCCAGCAAACATTTTTTTGAGTGTCAAGTATTTTTAATTATAACTAAAGACAATATTAATTTTAATTTCTTTGTTAAGACAAATATAGCCAGCAAATTTTATACTAATGAATTGCCATTAATTGTGAAAGAAATATTTTTATTTGATAAAAATAGTTTTATTACAAAAACCAAGTTATTGTCAAGATAAAATAAATTCAACAAGTAACATGTAAGCGATAACAATAAATGTTTGCCGCGAATATATTAGTGTTGCGACGAACATATTACAAAATGACTTTCTCTGTAGGGTATTTACTAGTTTCAAATAAGCAAGAAGAATTCCTGGTATATTTTGGACATAACTAAATGGAGATTCCTTAATGATTCAATAAATTATTTATAGTGGTCAAACTCAATGATCAATTGAATACACATTTATCCTTCACTTGTATTGTTGGCGGGTAAAAAATCATAAACAAATTTATGAATTGTAATTCACCAGGGTATGAATAAAATTAAAACTCTTCTCTGCCTTAAATATTTTTGTAAAAGGTCAGTTATAAACAGATTCTCTGATAAAAATTCCAAAAAAAAATTAAATGCAAATCAATATTGCAAACAGAAATATTCAACCAAATTTTAGATGATTGAATTCTTTCTTTTTTTATTTCATTAATAAAAATCTAATAAATTCATTTAATGTTTTTAGTCTGAATTGTACAATTATTTGATTGATTCATAAATTCATTACATAAAATAAAAATTGTTGTATCGCTTAAATGAAAAATTAAATGAATTTCTAGTTTATGTACTTCTGTACTTTTTTTACTTTTTTGTTAAATTTCTATTTAACGGATGAATAATTAAATGCTTCTGAAAATTTAAATAAAATGGAGAGCAAAAAGAGCAAAAGGGAATGAAAATATTAAAAAAAATAATTTATGTTTTTCTCTTTCTATTTTCATATTTGCATTTATTTATTTATGTTTATTAAACAAAACAAGATGCTTGATTTATCTTTAGAATGTAGTTGTTCAGATACATACAAAGATATATAAAATTATTGATGGGTATTATGTCATGTATAGATTTTAAATGAATAAAAATAAATAATAGACAAAAAAATATTTCCTTCTTTTTGTTTTTTCATTAAATATTGAGGTGCTTTTTTCGATATTTTCTTTTGCATAAAATTTATTATTGGAATTTTCTTTAAAATTTTCTGATATATTTTTATATAAAAGAATTTACATTTTAAGTATAAGGAGTGGTATCGAAAAATTCTTAATACACATATATGTTAATAAAAACGAAACCACTAAAATTTCAATTTTAGTTTCTTGTTTGATTGAAATTATTATTACAATTTACAAAAAAAATATTTGTATAGTTTTAGTTTCTCTTGATGAAGTTTTGAACCTTTTTCGGAAACCATTCCATTAACACTTTTATAGTGCTTTCTGTGACTTTGGGAGAACAGATAATAAAACTGCGATTAAAATCTACCACAATTTTGGACACTTTATTGTGCTCTCCATTTCTTTTTCAACAAGAGCCTAATATCTTTCCACTGGTATAGCTCCGGAAATTTTGGAGGATTTGCCTCTCTAGGTTAAATATCACACTTTTATTTGTGTACCACTCAAGGTCTTGTTGACCATTGTGACAGGATATTAAGTCAGACCAAAAATAAGTGGATACATTAAGAAGTCCAATTCCGATTTATATAAGTGGAGACATTAAAAAACCTTATTAATGAAAGAAATAAATCTTTTATAATAAATCTTTTAAATGCCTTTGGGTCCTATACTTTTCTTCAACATTCTCTTGAGCATAAGCAACTTCAAAGTTTCGACCAGGAAGTTCCTGTAAGATTATTTATTTTAAAGAACTTGACTTGAATTTCCTCTCTCTGTTTCTGGTCTGTAAATTTTCAACAGCATTTTTTCGGAAACTTTTTTAACCCGAATTACCTTTAACTTTTCATATCAAATAGTCCAAACACTGAGATAATCGGGCTCTTGCATACCAGATGTGTTGAGAGCTCATTTGAAAACGCTTTCTATTTTTGGGCTTTAGAAGCATCATATGAATCATTTTACATCATTTTGCATCATATGGAGCATTCATTTTACCTGAACTAGGTTTTTTATCAACGGACACGTTCTCACGGTACTATTTAATAACATTTTATATAGTTTGATGACAAATTGTAGGACCAACTTTAGTTGCGTTGAAAATATTTACCAACTTTAGAAAGCACTTTTTTCTGGTCACTTCTTTCAGATTAACAATATATTCCTTCTTTCGATATTAAAAATAATAAAGAACATGTTTTACGAAGGTAACTTATGCCGAATCTTCAATACCCTCCACCACACATGTATGTAAATTAAGTACATTCGCACATACACACTCACACAAACACTCACAAACGTATTCAATATATAAAAGTTTTTCTTAAATATAACACAGGTGCACTTAAAGGGTCATAAAATTAATTATAATTTTTGCTATAACTTTTTTTACTGTTGTCTCATATATCGGTCTATCAATTTTAATATACTACACCGATTTTGCTGGATTAAAAAATAAAACTTCTTGTCATCACTTGTGGTTGTGGAGGGTATAAAATTAAATAAACCAGTGAGTTAAATTTTTAATAAAAAAATGTTTGTTAATATTTTATCGATCTCACTCTTTTTCTACATGTTTGCAAATATACTTGAATAAAATTTTTCTGTTTCTTAATTTAAAATTCCGATTTGGAAAAAATGTATTAAAGTAACACTTGCTTTTTGTGTTCTCTTTAAAATTTCTTCATGTTTAACAACCACTTAAGTGAGGAAATATTTTATTTAAAATAAAATATATACTTACATATACATACAAACATATAAAATGGAAAAATTTTGTGTTTTTTTAATGTTTATATATTTTATTATTCATACATACATAATGTGCAGATGTGTTTTTATTGTAATTTAAATGTTCGATAATAAAATACTTGAAGTTTTATGATTATTAAAAATGATAAATTATAAAAAAATTAAATAAATTAAGAAATAAGAAAATTAAATCAAATGAATAGGATTTCAAACATGTAAGAAAATGCATTTAATTCGAATATATAATAACCTACACTAATAGTTTTCTATGCTCTGAAACCATCGATAATCATTAATCTTTTGCAAAGAAAAAATTCCACTTTTATCAATAATCGTTTAGACCATTTTCGAATTTGACTTAAAAAAAATAATTTAACCTTTATGTGCTTAAATCCCAAAATACATATTTTTTTAATAAATCCAATTTAAGAAATCTCAATATGTTAATAATCAAATGACAATGACTTCTTTAGATTAAAGATAAACATGAATCCGTATATTTTGAAGATTTGAAAAATTCATATTTATAAATAATTTATTACAATTCAGAAAGTTTTTTAATTTTTCCCAAAATTTATGAAATTGACCAAAAAGTATTGGAAGCTAAATATTCTGCAACACTTTTTTTAAAACAAAATTTTATTAAAATCCATTAAACAAAATAAGTTTCGATTCTGTGTATCGACTTTGTATGTTTGTCACTTTACTGTGTGTTGTTGGCACTAACTGTTTGAAATCAAAGAAAATTTCCAAGATCGTTTATTTCTATCAGGAGAAGTTTATTAGTTCAAATAAGAAAAATTGGATAAGAAGTTATAAAATTATAGTCTGATATTTCAGACAATATTCAAAATCCGAAAATCGACACATAGACGGAAGAATTATTCCTTATATAACTCTTTCCTCTGCAGTTATTCATGACATTTTCTATTGTTGGATACTAAATGCTTGGAACAACAAAATGTATGGTTATAAAACAGACGAGTGATATCGGGCTTACAAATTTATTGTTATACCCTACACCAATATAAATGATTGGGGTATTATGCATTTATGCTGATGATGTAACAACCACTTTTAATTATACCAAGCGAACAAAGCGATGTCGGACAGCCTGTCCATCCGACTGTCTGTCCATATAAACAATATAAGAGATATCTCAATTTATTAAAGCAGATGATGACCAAATATATAAGATATTTGAAAATTTGAAACCTATTAAAATTGGTCATGTTCGGTCCAATTTTTAAGATAGATCTTATACCGATAAATAAATTCTATTTTAGCCCAAACTCACATGCCAACTTCCAGAAAGTTCAGTCCATATCAATCTCAATATGTAAGTATAGTGGTAAGAGTGGTCTTTAATTTCATTTTATAGCTTCTACTTCCGAAAATACCCCTCATTGCATAAATCTCACAAAAATGTGATAATTAAAATTATAATAATTATTGTTGTTATTATTTTAATAATAATGTTTTATATAATAATGTTTTATATAATCACTAATTAGCGGTGGTTAATCATGTTTGATAATACCCAAGCTTCATTTCCATAGAGATGATTTAATTTTACAAATGCGCTGAATATTCTGAGCTCTGATATTTGTGAGTCTGGATACTGCTTATGTCTGTTATTATTATTATTTTAATAATAATGTTTTATATAATAATGTTTTATATAATCACTAATTAGCGGTGGTTAATCATGTTTGATAATACCCAAGCTTCATTTCCATAGAGATGATTTAATTTTACAAATGCGCTGAATATTCTGAGCTCTGATATTTGTGAGTCTGGATACTGCTTATGTCTGTATCTGCACCGCCATTTGTAGCCAAAATACTACCCAGAAGCTAACTTCGTATTCTACTGGTTGAGCCAGCAACATGGTAATTCTCATTCCTTTGGTTTTTTTGATATTTATCTCAAATCCAACATTGCACGCAAATCCAGGTTCTATAATTTTCCTTGCATTTTAGATATTTTTTGCTTAAGTAGACAAATATTATCCGCATAATATAAATTATTGGAGACTCCATGTGAGTCCTCTTCTCTTTGAACAGACTTCGCTAATTGTATTATTTAACACGATGGTGATTACCTGAGGTGATGTAAGGGAATCCTTGTGACATTGCTGGCAGTTCATCTGATGGTAATTAAAACTTTTCTGAAATTTTTGAACAGCAAATACATGAATTTCTTGTTCTATGCTGCTTCTGTTTGAGTAGAATCCTGTCCATTCGTCTTGTAGATTTCTCTCTTATTTACTTTAAAGTCATCATTGCATGATGATTTTCCTTAATTGAGCAATCATTCCTTTATTCCAAGTTGGAGCTATCCTCTTTTCAAACCCGACAGAAGTGATGTAGGTTCAGGCTCAGATAAGGTTTCGATGTTACTCGTAAAATTTCTACTAGTATTCTATTTTCTCCTACTGCTTTGTTGCTTAATTAGACGTATATAACTTCTTCAATACCCTCCACTACAAATTCGTGTGAAGTTTATACGTAAGGTTCTGTACATATACATGCACATACATACACACACTCATAAGCGTATTCAATACATAACGCTTTTTTTACATATAACACAAAAACTCTTAATGGGGCACTTAACATGGAATTATTTCTCTATTTCTGTAGTATCCAAAGCTCATTCCTATCAGAAAGCAGTACCCTCCACCACATCAAGTGGTAAAGATGGTATATTAACTTTGTCATTCTATGTGCAGCGCTAAGAAGGAATCATCTCAGACATAATGTATAATATATTCGTGCATCAAATCAGGAGTCGTTTAGCTATCACCGTCTGTCTGGCCGTCTGTTTTTCTGGTACTGGCACTCTCACGTCAACAATAATTTGCACACCTAAATGAAATTTGGCCTGAGTATTTTTTATAGTCATGAGAAATATCCTATTTAAAACCAGCAAAATCGATTGAGTATATCAAAAGATATAGATCGATATCTGAGGCAACCCCTTAGTTCAAGTGAAGAACTTTCGTAAAATTTTCAATTATAAATCGACAAATAAGAATGAAATTTTACCCTAAAATTAAGTTGTATATACTTCATTATCGTCGCAAATATTATCAAAATCGGTGCAGTAGATAAATGTTATAGATAAATATATAACTAATTTTATGACTCATTAAAGGTTTCAATGTTACATTTAATAAAAACCTATGTATATTGTATACGTTTGTAAATGTATGTGTAAGTGTATATATATTGTGGTGTAGGGTATTGAAAATCATGCATAGCAGAATATAGCATTCTTATTTGTTTTATGTAAATAACATTATTTTAATGAAAGTAATTTTATGATATAAACCAAATATAGATTTATAATAGTGGACAATTTAATCTGTTATTCACTGTAAATATTTTTCAAAAGAAACGTCATTTGTATGATGAAAATGTGGAAGAAAATGCAACTACTTTCAAAATTAATAATCTTTAATTTTAGCTCCTTGAAATATTTCTTTTCAACATTCAACAGAAATTTAAAATAATACAAGGATCTTAACATTAATGTTGATGAATAATAAAATGTATAATTTTGATACCTTCTTAAAAATTCCAAAGAATTTTAACTTTGGTTTGATGGAATGCAAGATTTGCTATATTTTTTATATTTTTTCTCATACATATTTATGATAATAAATATAATTTTATACGTCTGTTACATATTAAATTATGGTAAAAATTATCAAAATTATGTTTAACAGTGCTAAATATTCAAAACTCGTCACGTTTCAAAAAAAGGGTTTATTTTTTATTTTACTAAATGTTTGTTGATTTTATTTTTCGCTTCATTTTTTATTTTTTGATTTGATATGAAAAACAAATTATTTGTCTGATTTTTTTTAATTTCTTTCGCTTTTCTTCAACCTTTTGGGAAAATGTTTACTCAAGCTGAAAACCATAAATCTAAGCATGAAATTTATAAAAACCCAAAAGTATCATAAATCAAAAATTGAATATTAACAAATAAAAATTTTAGTATCTGGATTCGTTTCCATCTGTTTTAAACAGTTTTTCTTTAAATTTATGCTAAAATATACAATTAAATATACAAATATTTATAACTAATTTATCGGAATCTATAATTCTAAAATTTCCGTATAAGGTATAGGCAAAAAAAAATTGACAAAAATTTTTATAGTATAAATAGGGTTACCAAAGTGGTATTACAACCACTTTTAGGTACCACGTTCGACTCAGTAAACTTTAGGATTTGATTTAATGATATCCGTCAGTCTGTCTGTCCAGCTGTGTTAATGTTAACGTTACGAACTCTTCACAGAATGCAAGTTTAAAGTACTCTTGAATGGATGCATAATATTATTTTGGACTAAGAACAAAGCCCATACAAAAATCCCAGGCATAAGTAAGTCTTCTGTTATACTAAAGCGATGTGTCAAATTATAAGAAAATTGATCAATTATATCTTGTAGGTCACATACAAAATTTAACTTTGAAGGGCATTATTCTCATATATACGTCGGTAGTTTAATGAAATTAACACAAGTCGATGTGACAAGTGTGTTCTTCTAACAACCATATATATTCCTCCCATAAAAAATATTATAAATACATAAATTTCACATAAATGTAAGTGTCACAATAATATGCTGCACACTTAAAAATAAATCAGTAAATAAAATTATACGAGGGTCGTACATTAATTTTTCGTAACTACCTATATTGTGGTGTAGGGCATTACAAAATCGGTTTAGACCGACTATAAAATTCTTACATCATAGTTTTCCCAAATATAAATAAAACCAGGACCTAGAAGATAAAAAGGTATTTGAAAAAATAATAAATATTTAGACAATACTCTGCTCAGGAGGTGAACGTGAAGGAAATTATTGTATCTTTTAGGGTCAGATTGCGTTGCTTGGAAGTTATTATAAATAAGAGATTATTTTTCAGGGCCCATATGAAATTTGCATGTCAAAATTCTATAGACGAATTCTGAAGGTAATAAAAGCGGAAACAATTAGGGGGAACAGGATATTCGAGTTGTCTTATGGGGCGATGAACAAATCGTCTAAAACCGAATATGAAAACCATGACGGGGCAGTATTTTTCAGGGCACAAGGATATTGTGTAACATCTTCGGAGACAGAGGATGTGGAACACTATGAGAGCAGTACTTCCCACGCAATTTCATCAGTAAAAACCCGATATAACCGAATGGGTACTTTTTGAAGGTACCTCCACAATTTAAAAAAATGATTAGGTTAAGTGCCAATTGCATCAATATCTTAGTTCATTGCGAGGCATTTTGGTAGAAAGATAAGTAAAAGAGGAAACTATAGAAGAAAAAAATAATAGAAACGACCTCGATAAAGCGAAGTACATCCCTTAGGAAACTTGGTAGGCATTTAGAACCAATATCCAACTTTATAACCATTGCGATCTACCAGTTTCTCTAAAAATCAACTACTATCTGCAAATTGGGCAATGACACAAAATATATTCCGTTGTATCCATTTCGTCACCGTATAAACTAAAGAAGTCGGAAATATTCCTATTTCATACGAAGTGCCTATGTTAAATGGATATAATCTTTCTGCATATAGATAGGTATATGGTTAGATATTGCCCTGACACTATGCAGTCCGGCCTTTTGATAAAATTACGGTTACAATTAGCCTCGAGCAAATTGAAGTTCATAATAACATCTATGATTTAGATAAGACATGAGAGCCTAATGTGTTGCATTCAAGACAAATTATGAATTTAAAATTTTTGTCAAAAATGGGAATGACAAAGTTTGGAAAAAATTCTACAACTTCTATCTTATATATTCGATCGGAAAAAGTTAGCATCTATATCGGTCAAGTTTTTTTTAAACAACTATTTAAAAAACTTTTGCGTTGATGCTAATATTCAAATCCAATTCTAATATCTTCGACAATAACATCGAATTTTGTAAAACATTTATAAAGTAATCGAAAGGAGACTTTATATAATTGGAATTTAAATATCTACACGCAGAAAAACGTAATTTTGCAATTTGTTCGTCGCAAATACTAATGTATTTGCCCAAACATTTATTGTTATTACCAACATGCTTATTGTTGAATTTATTTTATTTTGATAACAATTTAGTTGCTGAAATAAAATTATTTTTATTTAAGAAAAGAATGTCGCGGTTATTGTTATTGAATAGCGCGTTGAAGTTACTATTTATTTTTAAAAATTATATTTTTATCCATACACCAATGAAAATATTTCAATCTAATTTGAAATATATTTAAATATAAAATTTATATTTTTCTTGTCTTAATATTTGAACAATAAAAGTTATTTAATATTAATTTGAATAAAATTTTTAAATTAAAATTAAATTATTCAACTAAACTGGCATGATAATAATGAAAACAACAAAAACAACGACGTTATCGTAAAGAATGACATTTCCTTATTTGTTAAAGAAGCTCAACAGCATCTAGAGCAGACATTGAAAAGCTGCAATTTTGCACAAAGCCCTATAAAATAAAAACAGAGAAAAAACAGCAGGAATAAATGAAAAATATAAACATCTGTTATCTCTAATGAAAACAAAAAACTCAAATAATTTTTTTATTCACTACGCTATTTTAGTTAACTGGTGCATTATACAGTTAGATAACTGCTTGGAACCTCAATGTTTAGAATAATATTTTTGAGGTTATAAAAATATACTTTTGAGAAACTGTGAAATATCTTAGGAAGGTATATTATTTTTGACATATCGTGTATTTCAAAATATGTAGCACACGAAGTTGCAAAAAACAGATCTCTAAAAAATGTTTAAAATCGAATAAGAAAACTTAATTAATTATACGAGTTAATATCATTCATGTGAAATATACTCCAATTATAGTACAAAGAGCTAAGTTTTGTAAATGGTAAGAGTCCTTTTAAAAACTTTGGAAATTAATCTGATACTTTTGTTCAGCAGATTGGTGAAGTTAGTTATTAATAATTTTGATTGCTATTGACACTTTTTTCTATTTTGATCATAAAATAATTATAAAATGATTAAGACAACATCAGGGCTTTCATGTATGCATTTTGTTATTGGACGTAAAATCGAAGCAAATAATTTTTGAGACCCCATAATTTCGCTTATTGACCCATTGTTGGGTGAAAACATTTAAAGTCGTATAGGTTTATTCCTCTACATCACATTGTTTGCTATTAATGATAGCTTCAAAAAAGTAATGAACTACCCTCGTATAAATTTTGTTTTTCTAATTTATGCTTAAGAGTACAGTATATTATTATGGTACTAACATTCATATAGGATTTGTGCGTTTTAGGTAGATTTTTTTCTTGAGGACTATATGGGAGTTAGAAGAAATGATGGAGCGACCCTCGTAAAATTTCGCGCATGCATTTTTGCTGATGTTTATCGTGTTTTGAGCAGTTCTTTCACAATACCGACGTATATATGAGATTTAGGAAAAAATTACACGTGCCAAGTTTCACCGAGATATCTCTAAAATAGCGACCTGCATTTTGTGCAGAAAGTTTACATTATAGTTATACTATCGGCATATTTGAATGTTATGGTAGAACATTTTTAACCTATTGCTTCCGCACAAATGCATTATTCCACTTATGATGGTGTAAATACCGCTCCATTGTTCTCTTGTTAAAAAGCCCACCACTATGGAATATAACCGTAAAATTTCTGGAAGCGTTTTGAACTATCTATTATATAGTCAGTGTGTTTTTTGTTTTTTGCGGATCTATATTGATTCAATTTAAGAGATATCTATTAAAAACTTTATTTGTGCCAAATTTGGTTCAATGTTTCGAGACAATATTTGTATTGGAGCTATCTGAAGTATTGGATAGATTTTTTAATTGTCTTCTTTGAAATATCTCTTAAATTGCAACTTGTAATTTGTTCACAACATTGCATGCACAAACAGCCAGCCAAATAGATTCTGAATCGTTTGGTTTACATTATGTTGGAGGAAGCATATGTTTTTTGAGCGTTGCAAATATCTGTATAAACGCATAAAATCTATGCACAGTGTTTCATATTAAAATTGAAATGGAAATAATTCATTAACTTCCGAACGTCTGATCTGATTTTAAGGAAATTTAACAAAGTAGTAGCAAAGGTGTAGTCGAGTTTTGACTTGGTTAACGTAAATGGGATCATAAGTAATTTAAAATGATTTGTATAAGTGAATTTTGTCCACTAAAACCTCTGTTAAGCTTAAGATATATTAAGCTTCATAAATTATAAAGTGTACTGCTATTCCGCTCATGGCGAAGTTTTTTCAGATTTTTTTTAAATATTTTTTATACGTCACACTTAATCATAACTCAGAATGGCAAATTATACGAGTCTCCTCCAAAAATTTTGTCATTTACAACAAAGTGGTGTAGGGGATTACATAGTCCAGTTTGATTGACTATAACTTTTTTACTTGTTTAAAAGTAATTTATACCGAATTTATAATTTTCTGAAAAACTTCTTTATAGGTGTAAGGCAAAAAGATTTTCAAAACTTTAATTTTGGAAGAACGAGCGCTTCCCAAATTCCACCTATATGAAAATAAACTGGAAAAGGTCTTGAAAGTTATTTGGCGTAAAAAGTAAATCAGTCTAAAAACAATTTTGAATCAAAACATACTGAATGGTTGAATGAAATCATTATTCTTATACTTTCGGAAGTTACAGATTTAGTTCAATTTCATTTTTCATATGATACACTGTGCTTGTTGGGTATAATAACATTGTGTAGGGTATAATAACATAAAATTAATACTTTAAATTTTATTACAAAGAATTAAATATATATTCAAATTCGCCAATATTATATCTCAGTAACGTCATTAAAAGACTTTGAAAATTTTCTCTAAATTGATTATTAAAATATATCCTAAAGGATTTTAACAAATTTAACAATCACTTGATTTATTTTTATTCAGATAATAGTTTAATAATACGATAGGGTATTGTACATTCCCAATTGTCCGATTTAAACATTTACCGGTTAAATGTAGTTGCAATTTGTGTTTTTTCATATACATACATATACATATATTTTTTCATTCATATGAAGCGTTAACAGTCACTATGCATAAATTATACATCAATCAAAAGTTGGAAAGGGAGAAGGGGGAAGAGCAGGTGTTGATTTTTTGTGCTCTTTTATTGTTGTTGATGTTCTATTTGTAGTGTTTTTTTTACTCAACCTAAACACATCTCTCGCCCGTATAGACGTGAAAAACTTACGTATTTACATGTGATGTAATGAAACGTAAAGGCTAATGCAAAAAGTTGTGCAAATTATTATTGCTATATTGGCAATTTAACCTTAAAAAAATAAGATGAACGTTTGATAAATAATTAAATCAATTTCAATTCAGTTATTCGTCACAAAAAAGTGATTGATCGACGGTAAATGGAAAGCTTTTTTATAAAAATTAGGTATTTTTGAAGTGCATCAAATTCCGAGACGATTTAAGACGATTTTACGGTATTTGGTATTTACGCTAACAACATTCTTACATTAACATGAGTAAGCTAACAAAAGTTATTAAAAAGGGACAAGTAGAAATGAAGTTATAGCTTTTAATAATATAGAAATTAAAAAAAAATACAAATAAAAATTATAGTCGGTCATCGCCACTGTTTAATACCACATACCACACGGTTCATTTTTTAATCAATGATAACTACCATGAATGAAGACGAATGAAGGACCCTTGTATGCATTTATTTTCTAATTTATGTCTGAGAGTATAATTTATTATTATGCCGCACATATTTATGTGGGATTTGTGCATCTTAAAATGACTTTTTGAAATTATTTTAAATGACTCAGTGATACTTTTAAGGCGGTTGTATGGAGCCTATGAAATAATAATAGTCCCTCGTATAAATTTGCGCATTATTTTATAATGTCATAAGATTTCTGTGCCATATTTTGTTAAAATAGCTTCATATTCACAACCTTTTTAACCTTAAAGCTCCATTCCGGCAGGAACATTTGTATGGAGTCTAGGCGAAATAATAGACCCACCATTAGCAATTTCAATAGGCAATAATTACAAGTTTCATAAAGACATATGTAAAATTGCAATTTGCATTTTGTGCAAATTGTGTTTTATAAACGTTTCCACATACGTTAAAGGAATTTTAATTATTTAATTTATTCATTATTTTGTTTAATACAAATGATGAAACAATTTAGCTTTGTTATAGATTTTTCACCTTATTTATTTTTTATATCATTGATTGATTACATTTTTAATAATATTAAATCACAAACTGAAATACTTACAGGAGAAACATGGCATTTTCATATTAATCAGTTCCAATAAATTTTAGTAAAAATTATAGTAACTTTGTTAATTTATGTGATTTGGATGCATAATTGTTATGACTAAAAATATCTGGAATGCTATAATATCAAAATAATATTATTCTTATAGCTAATTGTTATATAATTGTTATAAGATTGCTATTTTAAGTTTGAAAACTAATCTCACAAGCAATTAATTCTAAACTAAGCACCTCTCTGCTGCTATGACGCTTAAAGAAATAATGAAGTGTTTAACAAGAGAGTGGAAAGCTATTTTACATCTGTTATAACGCATCACATTAAATCTGTACCCAAAAAAGTTCATAAGAAGTAAAGTATATCATGCGAAATATTAAAATTGACTTAGGTATTGAACAACAAATTTCTAAGTAAATTTTGTTTTTATTTTACTATAAAATTCAAGAAAATTTTATTAAACAATACTGTATAACTAATTAATAATTTAATATATAATTTCAAAATATATTATAAACCGATAAATACTAAGTTGGCGTTGCTCTTATTTTCGAATTCGTTATGTTGAAATAAATAAAATGCAGTATTAACTCGCAAAATTGGTTAAACAAAATCCGAAATTTTTATTTATTTTTTAAATTTTATATTCACTAGACTTTGGAAACATTTTCGATAACATTTATTATATCTATAAAAGATTTGAGTTTCCATTTCACTAATCTTTGCTAAACTTGGAAGAAACATAGTTTTACTATGGTATGGATCTCATTTTCAACTCAATTGTATCTTTAATTACCTATTGTAATTTTCATTCATTTTCCTAAGAGAGAAGTTCTACTTTATGTTCAAATCAAATTATTTGAACGCACTATTGTATTGAGCAATTATTCAAAAGTCTTAATTATTAAGGTCTGACTGAAAATAAATTATATTTCGTGAGACCTACACGCAAGGAAATGCCATTTCGTAATATATTCGTGGCAAACTTTAATTTTTATCACCAATATGTGAATTGTTGAATTTATTTTATTTTGATAACAATTTTGTTTCTCCAATAATATTATTTTTATTAAATAAAAAAATATTGTGATCACAATATATTCGGAACTATGTTTGACTGATCACAATTTCATTGTTATTGAACAGACCTTTTAAAAAAAACTATTGTTATTAGGACAAAATATTATTTTCAGTTTATCAGCAACTGAATATGAACAAATATTTTTTAACAATTTATGTTAGAAATAAAAAAATAAAATTTGTTTATTTAACTAACGATATTTTTTATTGGAATAACTATATTTATTGTGGCGATATCAATATTTGTAGTGGCGTTAACAAAATTTTTAGTGACGATAACAATTACTATTGTTATCAATGCAAAATAATAATGCAAATAAATAAATTATTTATGGATATAGAAATGAATTTAGTGGAGATAACAATAACTGTTTTTATTAATGCGAATAAACAAAACTTTTATAAAATAATAATATTTTTTATTTGAATAACTATATTTTTGGTGCTGATAAAAATAACTATTGTTATGTATGCAAAATCACAAAGCAAATAAACAAATAGTTTAGTTATGATAACAATAATATGATGTTTCTTGTTTATGGTTACCGCAAACATGTTTTTTCTCTCCATGTATAATGAAATTTGACTCATATTTATCAAAAATTAAGGCCTCTTTTTTAACTTAATTTAAAATTTTTAAACGCATTTAAGTTAATCATCTTCATAACATTATAATTAATTAGCTTATGATGTCTTACTGTGGATTACTTCAAAAATATGATCTGACATTGATTCAACTAATTTTTTAAGAAGATCGAAATCAATCTTCTCCCAAACTTATCTTATCTTTAGCTTTAGCTCTGTTTTCGTTTCAGATATTATTTGAATAAACGCTATGCAAGACGACTAGTCCAACAAAGGTATGTTGTGTTCATTAAGCCTTGATTTAAACTGCTGGAAATTATGTGTCTGGAATATGCTTGATCCATTTTTTCATCAATAAAAGAGAGAAGAGCATCTTCTAACAATTAGTTAGGATTTGTGCTATTCATTTTTGTTGGAACAAGAAATATTTGATTCATCAACTTTAAAAAATACTGCCCAAATAATTGCCACCGCTGAAATTACGTTTTGACATCCGAACATGGTATAATCTCAAGTCATACCAAGCCATAAGTATGAGTCATTAACATTTTCGTGTACGCTACATTTTTCCGTAAGTGAAAATTACTTTTTCCACGTTTGGAGCCCATTTCATTTAATTTTGTGCGAATTTTAAACGATTTCCTTTACGCTGTCTTTTGAACATTGGCCTACACTTTAGTTTCTTCTTCTTCTTTTGTTTTTATTGTTTAAAGTGTGAATTCGTAGATAAGATTAATTTGTTTTTATGTTACTTTTTTATTTCCCTTGCAATATCATTATTCTGTCCTTTTTAAAGAAATTCCGAAAATTATATTCTCGAAATGTTTAATTAATGACCAAATTCTCTATTGGAACATCTTTGGTCCTGAAAAAAATTAAGTTGGATCTTTTCATAATCGGACAGAAAAGTTTCATTAGAAATCTTTATATAATGAAAATTGCCATAAATATGGTTAAAGGAAACAGCTTTTTTTAATCTGCGCTTATTCCACATAAATAAGAACTAAAACTTTTGATCGCATGAATAAAGCAAACGTTAAAAATTAAAATTATTTAGAAATTCGCACCACTTAGGGATGTTTTAGGATGCAAAGTGGACTACCTCGAACTATAAGATGTAAATTACATATGTAAACATATTTTTGAAAATCCTTATTAAGTGTCATGTGTAAATAAAAATGTAATATAATGAGAAACAAAAATGTTAAATGCAATTAAAAACATCATGTCGAATGTATCCTACTTTGCACCACTACAAGTCCGTTCATGGAGTCCCTATGGGATCCAAACACTTGTTTCCCAACATTCTGTTAAATTACATGCAAATGAATCCAGCCGATTTATATCCAGTTATATTTAAAAAATCTATTCTGTACAAAATTAGTCAGCTGGGCATTAAATCATTAAGAGTAAATTGTTATATATAAAGCTGAAAATTTTAAATCCTCCACTTACAATCTGCAACTTTATATATCTTATTATAATCAAATTAAAAAATTATACAAATAAACCTTAATTTCAATTTCATTTCATTACGGTAGTTTTCTTTTTTTAATTCAGAATATGGTTCATTTAACTTTGTTATTAACATTTTGACAACTTTTTGGTTTTTCTTTTTTTCAAAGTTTTTATTATTTTTTATTGTAAAGTATTTTTGTTCTTTGTACTAGTGGCACATAAACAACATTCAATTACTTTGGAAATTCTGGTGAATTTAAAAAGTACTAGTTTCTTATTTTAAAAATTTAAGTTTGTCATTAGTGATGTCATCACTAAAAATTAACTTGTCACAAATAATTAAATTTGTAATTACAAAATAACAGTTTTTTTTTTTAAATTAACATTTTATCAATAAAAAATGTTAAATAGTTTTCTAAAGTTTTTACTTATTATTATCTATGTAGTGAATATGTTATTCGTCTAATATCTATGTGAAAAAATATTTATATTTACAAATTTCAAGAATATTTGTAGTAGTAAGTTCTTGACATTTCAAGTTCAGGGTATTTGTATATGTGTATATGAAATGTCGTACCATATGAGTAAAAGTATAATACACATACATATATACATACATACATACATACATACATACATACATACATACATACATACATACATAAATACATGCATACATACTTACATACATACACAAAAAAGTGTACTTATATATGCGTTTTGTATATGTATAAAATGTTTATTTTATGTGTGTCACAAAATATGAATTTATTAGTACAGATCATCATTATATGGAAAAAAGAGGAACTCTTGCGCTTATCAATTGTATATGAGGAACAAGAAAAATTTTATAGTCGGTCACGCTGTTGGCTGCAGTTGACAGCTACGAAAAATTAATGAACGACCCTCGTATTAATCGCTTTTCGATTTATAATTAGGTGTGAGGTACACTATTATGATACTAACATTTATGTAAAATTTATACGTTAAAAAGGATTTTTTTCTGGGAATTTATATCAGAGGTAGAAGTAGTTTAGATTACATTAATCTGACCAGTTTTTATTACAATACCAACGTATATGTGAGCTTTGTGCCTTTCAAAGTTATGTTTTGAAGTGGGATTGTATAAGGCCTATGAGAAGTAATCGGACGATCCTCAAACAATTTGCCACATAGATTTAAAATACTATAATATTTATTTTGGTTCAATAAATACATACCTTGAAATTTTTGTGTGCTCTGTGAGAACAATTGCATGGGAGATACCTGAAATATTGGACCGAATATGATAAATTTCAATCGGCTTTTTCCTTAAGCCAAAAACATATACCATATTTCATCAAGATATCTTCAAAATTGAGACCTTTAGAGTGTTCATAACTTTTACTTGGATATCCTATTTCAAGTGTAAAGATAATAATGTCGATAATTTTGCAGGGAAATGACATATTCTTTAAAGAGGAATTTAAAACTTTACTCGACGAAGATTATAGTCCAACAGAGGAAGAACATGCAATATCATCGAGAGTCTCACAATAATTCTAAGATTAAAAGAATTATTGTACTTTCAAAATCGGTTGCCATTCCACATGTTAAAAATGATAGTTCGACACTACAAAGAGAAGTTACTTTTTCATCGTATTGTTACTGGTGATAAAAAGTAGATACACTACAATAAACCGCATGTGATACTTTTTCAGTCAGCCAAAACAATAGTAACGCTTATTATCCAAAGAGGTCATTGTTTCGTAAGATGAAACGGTATTTGGTGTTATCAGCTAATAGCAGTGTTCTCTACCGAATTCCTTTAACCAGAATATTCGACCAGCGGAGGGCGTTAATATTCATAGCGCCATGTAAATGCGATTATGATGTCTTAGCTTTACAAATAATGTTTTTTATTATTATCACTTAAATTTAATTCCTTGCATTAAGCGGAATCAGAAGAGAAGTTGCGATTCGGGTCAGCGATCTGACTACTGATCTTTACCATCAACAAGTGATTATTTGGAAATGAAAATCAACTTAAAGTGACCTTAACATTCTACCAGCTTCTTTTATCATCACATCGTTATTTCACGAAAATGAGACTCTCAATTGACCTTGCTCTCTAGACCAGCATATATGTCCTCGCTGGGATCCGCATCTGCATATAACTGGTAGGAATCATCTAACACCCATAAAGTATGTATATTCTTGTATAAAATAAAAATCTGTATCGATTTAGCTATTTCAGTCTGACTGTTGTTGCTACGCAAAATTTATAACAATTGAAAGAGCTCAATGAAATTTGATATGAATATCTAAACAGGAAAATTTGATCATTGATAAGGACTAAAGGACATTTTCTTGAAATATCACACGAAGCTTTAATTCCACTTCTTAAAAACGATATTTTTAATATCGCATACTTTTGAAACTGTAACAGGAAATTTAATGAAATTAAGGCTTCGATAAAATATAAAATCTTGGAAAACACGCGGGTGTTCACCCATTTGTTTCTAATGTAATCTTAGATTTCACATTGATAAAGCGATCTAAAATTAAACCGAAAATATTTATTTTTTTGTACAAAAGTGTAAGCTTTCTTGTCTAAAACTAATTTTGAATACTTCTTATATATGAAATACCAAAATATATAGCAATAATGCCACTAGTAGTCAACAGCATAATACACCCTCAGACGTCATGTGTGGCAATTTCAATAAATAAAACTTAATTCTCTGCGGTAATTCATTGATTTCTTTTATTTTCTTTGGTTTACTTTCATTTTTATATATTTTTTAATAAAATTTCGAGGAAAATTTTAAAACACTTAATGTTATTGTAACCTCCGCCACCACAAGTGGTGAAGGGGGTATAATAACTTTGTCATTCCGTAAGCAGCGCTAAGAATGAATCATCTCAGAGCCCATAATGTGAACATATTTTTCATGCATGAAATCAAAATCTGAGAAATTTTGCTATGTCCGTATGTCAAAAAAATCGGTTTATTATTTTAATATATATAGACCGATATCTGATGCAGCCTTTAAATTCAAGAGAAGATCATCCGTAGAATTTTCAATTATAAATTCATAAATTAAAATTAAATTTTTGCCGTCGATTTGGCTATATCTGTTCGTCTGAAAACTCTTTTTAATATATTAAAAGATATAGACTGATATCTGATGCATTATTTAAGTTCTTTCTTTATTTCTTGAAATTGTCAATATTAGACTATATGTACCATTAAAAAAAATTATCAAAAATCAGTACGATAAAAGTTATAGCCTAAAATATAACTTATTTTATTAATCATTAAGTATTCCTTTTATATATTAAAATACCGTGTATATATTGTTTAGGTCTGTGAGTGTATATGTCAGAAAAATAAAGTATTTTATTACAAGCATTGCGGTGGAGGGTATTAAATCTTCGGCATAACCGAATATAGCATTCTTACATGTTTATATACACATTCATACATACATATATAAAATTTTATTTATTTTTAAAATAACTACATACACTTACATATATACATTTGTATGTATGAAATATGATCACAACGGTAAATGTATTTGAATGAAATGTCAAATAAAAAATATATATGCGAACAAGTTTTAAAATTTCTTATTTTATTATTTGTTTTTTTTTTTTTGTATCTTTAACGAAATTAAAATTCTAAATTCAATGAACACAAAGGATGATTTCAACAAATTTTGCTGCGGAAGGAAGTTTTGTAAAGACGTGAGAAAATATAAATAAAATTTACACAAAACTTGTTTTAACAATATGTATTACGAAAAACCTTGTTAACACAATTTAATAATTAAAATATGAACTTATACGATGGATGGTTTGATAACATTGTATCCATGCAATCCAAAGATGTTAGAAGCATTTTGAAGTACAAAATGTTAGAAGCATTTTGAAGTACAAAACTATTACCATAATTCTCAAATAATTTTAAGATTAATTCTATGAAATATTAAATTTTTTATAAGCTTTAGTTAATAAATTAATTTTTTATATTTATTATGTCGCTTCGATATAACTATCAAATATGATTTTCATCAATATTTATTTTTGTTATAAAATATTAATGTTAAACTGTCTGTCATTATAATAAGTGTAAACACTTATTATTATTTTAACACCCTCCACCACTTATGGAGGGTGTAAGTTTGTCATTCCTTGTGTAACGCCAAGAAGGAATCATCTCAGACCCAACAATGTATATATATATTATTGCATCAAATGAAAAAACTGAGTCGATTTAGCTATATCCGTCTGTACGTCTGTCTGTCTGTTGGAAACATTCTCACGTCAGCTATATCGGTTTATAAGGAAGGAAGTTATAGACCGATATCTGAAACAACCTTAAAATTTCGAAAATGAACTCTTATAATTTCCTCTAAAAATGTAATTGGACTAAAACAAAAAATTAATTTTAGCATACAGTTGCACGTGCTTTATCATCGTGCAAAAAATTATTATTATAGCTGAAAATTTTGGAATTCTTAAAGGTTATTACTTTCAACAGGACAATGATCTTAAGCATACTGCTGCCGGTATAATTATGTTGGTTGCCTACAATACACCTCACATACTTAATGTTTCTCCACGAACTACCCATATGTGTATTTAAATTTCAAACAAATACAAATAAGAGTGTAATAATTGGTCAAGTACCGTCCCTCGTAGAACTTGATTTTGTGATTTGTATATATAACATACACTGATATAAAATATTTTCACGAGCTTAGAAAATTTAGTATGATTTTCGGATCGCAATAGAAGCAGTTTTTGTAATTTAATGTCAGAAGATGACTTTTGTAAGAACTGCAGTCATTACTGGAACGATTTTCTAGAAATTCGGTGGAATAACACAAAAAATACTTTTTTCCAAATTAAGTTAAAATATTTTTGTATTTGTGAGTTTTATGGCCTTAAATTTTCGAAGCCCAGAGCTACCTAAAATATTAAACCGAATGTGATCAATTTCAATAGGCTTTGTCCTTGGCCCAAAGTCGTAATATATGCCACATTTTATCAAAACATCTTGAAAACTTCGACCTATAGAGTGCTTACAACGTTTACATGAACAGCCAGCCGAACAGACAGATGAAGGGAACTCTAAATAATTCGATAATAGTCCTTTACGATTACTTACGTAACAGAGTAAAATAGTGTTAATTATAATTTCCCACTTTGATGATTTTTTAAATTATATTAAAATGTTTTTGCCATAAATTGTAACTAAATTTTATTGTAAATTGATGGATAATTTTTAAAAATTTTACGAAAGTTTTATTCCTAATATATTGGTGCATAACGTTTTCGATACTCGACCGTTTTTTGGTTTCAGAAATAAATGAACTAGAATTTTTAAAGTGACTGTAAGAATACTTTCAATAAGCGGATTGGTTAAATCGACTCAAATTTTGATATTATAGTAATTTTGATATCTTAATGGGGTTTTAAATGATTCCTTCTTGGCGTTGTACATGGAATGACAAACTTAATTTGGATTCTTTTTTAAATAAATTAAGAATACGTTTTTTTCTTAAAGGATCAATTAAAAATACCAAAAACAAAATGGCTTTCAGTTGAAAAGTCAGTTTCCAGATCAATAAGGAGAATTATATTTTAGGAATCTGATTTTCTAGATGATTTTGTTTGTATACCACCCAGCACCATAAGCATTGAAGATATTCTAATATCTGAGACAATATGATATCTGCCGTAAGATTAAGTTGAATGTGTCTTATTATTCCGAAAATTATCGAAATCTGTTTAGTAGAAAAAAAGTTATACCAAAATTATAAGTAATTTTATAGCTCGTTTTTTTTGATATATTTAAGAAAAACTTTCATATATATATATATATATATATATATATATATATATATATATATATATATATATATATATATATATATATATATATATATATATATATATATATATATATATATATATATATATATATATGCAGTGTCAACGCTGCTGCGGACTTTAGTCCTAAAAGGTTAAATTTAGAATGAAAGAATCATAAAATTATACTGGAAATCGAAATAGTAGTAAATTAAAGAGAAATCTTAATTGTTGTCTATTATTCAGGCATATTTCTATATTAAATGGGAAACAGAACAAAGTCATAACTTAAAGCATTTCTAAATTGTTAACTCTTGGCAAATATAACCTGTGGCGATTTTTGTTTCACAAATCCCCTTTTTGTACGACTTTTCGAAAAATCTCAACCGTAACTTTTATTGTATGTGTCTGTGTATATGTGTGTGTATGTACATAAAGTGTATGTTCGAAGAAGGTTTTGAATTCGTATATGAATTTATTATTTATGAAAAAATACCATTATTTTTTAGTTAAAATAGTTCACTTAATACGTTTCTACTTTCAATTTCTTGCTGATTTGACGATGTATATTTTAGCCACATTTAAGTAATTTTTAAGCCACTATTTTATAAGTATATAGCCATTTGTAATCTTAAGGAATTGGCAATCCTTATGTTTTCATTCCGTCTATATTATTAAATATCACGGAATTCACAAAATAATTTTTCGAAAATTGGAAAATTTCTGAAAATTTTGTAGAAAAATACTGTTTTTAAAAAAACTGTCATTTTTTGTTTATTCAAGAACACCTAAATTAGTGTGAACCTAAAGATTAAAAACACCCAAAATTTTAAATGACATTCATTGAGATAATATGACTTTTATCTTTAGCGAACATATAAAACAAATGCAATTTGAATATTCACATTTATATTCAACATTTGTTTTTATTACGATTGTTATTAAAAGTAACAATAAAAAGTTAATAGAGAAACAAATATCTGGTACTGTAATCTTCATTATAAATTCTGTTAATATAAACTCTTAAATTTCTTTTTTGTTTTTGGAAACAAATAGTCCTTAAGGACAATACAAACATATACGATTTTATATGTAAGTGTAAATGTGTGTGTGTTTATATTTTCGCAAAGTATTAAACTCGCGAAAATACTTCAACAAAATATAGTACTTGTGATATTCAACACCATTTCTATATGCAAATATGACATACATATTAATGTGTATGTATATGTGTATTATATTTACTACTACACATTCACATACATAAATGCAGGTTTTATATAATACACACTAATTCCACTTGAAATAAACTAAAAGGATATTTAAATGCTAAAATATCACTATATGCAAATAACACTGAAAAAATATACTGTATTGGAGTTACAGTAGGGTGTTTAATAAATAGCATTTATTTGTTAAAATAAGATTTTTTTGGAAAAATATTTGTCATAAGAATTATTTACTTAATTAATTAATTTTTTACTTAAATTTTATTTCAAATTCAAATTGATTTGCAATAATTTGATAATCAATATTCTACTGTATACATGCTATGTAAAATATGTAATGTACATATGTATATTAACATGTTATCGCGTATGTATGTGCCGTTGTAGTGCGAAGGTTTTTATTTGTATTTCCCTTTTTCAACTTCAAATGAATTGTTGTTCTGTATTTTTGATTAATTCTCACAAACAAATCGTATGTATTTTCTCCCTTAAATATTTCCTCTTTTTATTTTTTTTAATATTTTTGGGTTTAAAAAAGAAGTGAACAATTTGGCGTTTAAACGCAAATACTTTTCATTTTATTTTTTGTTTCACGACTGAGAAAACATATTCGCTTTGACTTCAGAAAAAGCAGTACATAAAAAGTATCGCTCGAATGAAACTGTATTTACAATTATAAATAAAAGATATCCAACATTTTTATAAGATATAAAATACATTTTATTAAAATTTCGTACAAGACAAAAAATAAAGTTGTACTTTTATGAATGAAGACTAGAAGATGATTATTTTCGGATTTTATTTCGAATTTAAGTTAAATATTTAAAATGATTTATATTTTTTAATAGATCGACAAAATCAAGTAGAAATGTTATATGCAGTTATACCGATTTTTGAATACCCTCCAAAAATCACATTTAAAAAATTTCATGAATTCAATAGATAAATAAGTTATACAATTTTACGTTTTACTTCACAAGATCGGAAAAATATATTGATACCAAAAGCTATTACTTTTGACAGCAAACAATTTTAGTGTCAAATTAAGAAGTTTTATAATCTCTAAACTCATTTCCGGTAAAGGCCCTTAGAATTTATCATATTTAAGACTTTTATAAATTTATAGTAAATATAACGAAAAATGGTGTAGAATTGAGAAAAGTAGATTAAATATTAGCCAATGAAGCCTTCATTCATCATTAATTTGTTACTAAAAATGGAGTTAATTTGAATAAAGATTATTCTATTTGAATAACAAATTATTCAAATTGACAAAAATAAATTATTTGTATTAATGGAAATTACTCAATTTAAATCCCATATTCAAGTTATATTTACGAAATTTTAGATTGTTAAGGACCAAGGAAAGGAGTACTCGCCATACAAAGCAAATATTAATTATAGATTAGGATCAGCAAATATTGATTATCGAATATCTATAGATCTAGTACAGCGAGAATTTGATCCAAATTACATTATAAATTACACGTCGATTTATGATTTGTGAAATTTCTTTCGAAATCTAGGACTTAGGATAATTTTTGAGCAGCACATCTAGTTTAAGATAATAATTAATTAGTGCAGAAGACATAGCAGACAGCGGTGAGCCGACCGGCTTGTATTTCTGATGAAAAGTTACTTACATGTTTATTGATCCATTTGCATTTTCGTGAATTTATGCAAAATATTCCTTTAATTTCAATCATAATAATTGGAATGTTCTATAAAATATGCTTCTCCTGTATGTGTATCTATATTCAGTTTATATTTTCTTTGTCATATTTCATTTATTACGTCAAAAAAATAAAAAAAAATGACGAAAAAAAGTAGTTAAATTAACAAATACTTTATTCAAATTAACTTCATTTTAGCATGCAGAATTGAATAAATTTATATTACGATGCGTAATATATTTTTTGTTAATTTTTTAGCGAAATTTTATTGAATTTAATTTTTTTTTTTTATTTTTTATTATATTTGAATAAAATTCTTCAATTTGAAGAAATATTATCTTAATTAGAATAAAAATCTGTTTAATTAATAACTTATTTTTTGTTAAAGTTCTACGAAAATTTTTTGTTAATATGACCTACAATTTTACCGACATTTGGTTTAATGTATGGCAAGTAATAACCCCATGATACAAGTACTTTTATTTATACTTATATCAAAGTAAATTTCTAAATATTGTTTTTTAATCAAAAATATACTCATTTTGCATTCAACATTCTGTCAGAATGTGCTATAAACAAATCCGGCTTCTCTTCCAGAGGTCGTTCGATCGACCTAAAGGTGCTTTTGAGTTGTAATTGTTCACCGCTCCTAATCGATTGGCCCTTTGCTTCTAATATATAATTCTTCTTAACCGTTATTTAAATAAATTTATTGTTTTATCTTTGGCATAGTTTTCGACACACGAAGATGATCACCATATGAAGCACTACTAAACTTTTTCACTGCCTACTTTTCTTCTTTAGTTTGTAAGTTAAGGTCATTGCTTTGTACCGTACAAAAATTTTTGTCAAAATCTAAATGTGCTTAGGTAGACAGCGTCTGTACGATTACAATCTACGTTGCAGTACTTGGCCATGAAAAGGATCCAGTTAATTTTATAAAAGCTTCGCAATTTTTCTAAATATGTCCGCTTTTGCAACAGATGAAACATTTTATAGAAAACGTTTGATTTAACGCCCCAAAACGGATTCGTACCATTTTCAGAAAAATCCTCAATAAGAAGTTTTGTTGTTAGTTTTGGAGGTTCAGATCAAGTCTCAGCAAAACTGATTTTCGCTGTTTATAATAAATCTCATCATCTGCATGAGAATAAAGTTTTTTGGTAATACGATCCTTGAACATCAATATCGGCTTCTTTTATAATTCTACATTTATATCAGCTCCTGCGTCAGTTACTAGCATGTCGGTAGCATTCCGGTATGGTCAATTATATTTGGTACGAAAGCTTATGCAGATTTAAATCATACAAAGCTAACAATATCCTAGCTGAAACGCTGCTAAAAATAAAATGGCCAAACACAGAGTACGGCAATTCTTATTCCTGTACATAAAAGATGAGGAAACTTTTGTTTTGAAAAATTTTTCGCAAAATTTTTATGTTTGCAATGTTCGAGGGAAAATTTCCTAAAAAGGGTAGTACGGCAGTCACAAAAAGGTTACTTCCATTCATAATACTTCATAATGTATACACTTATTTTATTCCTGAATTGGGATCATGTCACTATGGTAAACAAGCCCTTGAGTGGAACAAGAATAATAATGTGGTATTTGTACCAAGAGGCAAATCCTCCAAAGATTTCGAAGCAAAGGACAGTGAAGAGATATTTGGCTCTCATTAATAGCGAAATGAAGAGCACGAAAAAGGTGTATAAAAGTTTGGTAGAACTTAAATGGAAATTGACTACCTGTTGGAGCCATGTCACAAAAAAACCCTATAAAAACGTTATAAAAACGTTAATGGAAAAGTTTCCAAAAAAGGTTCACAATTTTATCAGTAAATTGTAATAATAATTTCAATAAAAAATAAAAACAGGGCTTTAAGTTCATTAGCTTCTTCTATTAACATATATGTTTCATAAGAATTTTTCAATCTCACTACTTCCACTATCACTTGAGGACTGTATCGAATTCATTTTGTTGTTAACATTCATTGAAAAATCTGATATAAACTTTTTGTTTAATATTAAATTCTAAATTACTGAATTAATTTTGAATTCACTAATAAAAGTAGAACCTGTGACTGAAAGTAGGAATATGAGTTTTACATATTTGAAATAAGTGTTATCCACGTTAAAAAAACGTCAGCTTACAATCGTTGAATTTGTGTTCGAATGACATTTTCATTTAAATTCTGTTCTCTCATTTTTTTCTCATTTTAATTTTGTCTATAAAGTTTTTTATTAAAATTTGTAACTGAATTTTGTCAGTATTTTATGTGTTTTTATGTTTAAATTACATTACACTCAAAATCGTTTTAATTTTGCATAAACGACTTTAATAAAGTATGCATATTTAAACAAAAGTATAATGTCTTCAAACAATACAGTGTAAGGTGATGAACATAAGTATACAAAATATAAAGGAGATATGAAGACTTTAAAGTTTTCTGTATATTTTAAAGCTTTAAAATGGATTAATTGATTTTAGTCAATTTATAGAGTGAGATCGAAAAGTTCTTTACACATTTTTATACATTACACTGTCTATGTAAATCGTGTGAACAAAATGCAGGTCGCAATTTTTGAGATATCTCTTGACATGTGTCATTATTTTGGCCCAAGGATGATGGCTATTGAAATTGGTTATGACGGATCAATTATTTCACCTAGCCCCCACACGAATGTTCTTCCCTGAATGGGAATTAAGGGTAACAGAAATCCTAAATAAAAAGTGATTTTAATAAAATTTGGGCCAAGTTAGTTCTACAATATTACCATAAAATCCCTCTTCCAAACATCACCTTGAAGGGCTTAAATCTCATATATACGTCGGTTTTGTAAAAATAATTGGTCGGTTTTGTAAAAATAATTGGTCCTTTATTCCGTTATCCCACATGAATATAAATACCATTTTAATATCCTCTACTCTTAAGCATAAGTTGAAAAAAAACTTTACACGAGAGTGATTCATTAATTTTTGGCTGCCACAACTAATTGTTACAGAGTATTAAATAGTCGTGCTGGACCGACTATAACTTCTCACTTGTTTTTGTCATAATATTTTAAAGGCATATTATTTAATAGTTTGCATTAGCTTTTCTCAAATAATCTGTTTGTATTAAAAATGACTCTGGATTTGCACCTGTAAGACTTTTAAATTTTTGTGTAGACAAAGGAAAAATTTTAATCTGATTCGGTTGACTAATCTTTTTAATTAAAATTGAAGAATTCTTACAATTTTTCTTATTTGAAATATTTTTTTACATTTCAATTTAATGTAATGATGTGAATATAAGAGGATTAAAAAGGTATAGAATAATACATATGTATTTAATTGAAGTAGATTGAGGTAATTTCAATTAAAGTAATTATAATTGTGAAGAAATACATACTGGGGTCGTCAGAAAGTGTCAAAACATATACTGAAAATTTTTACATCAATTTGAACATTTTTTATCATGATTTACGTATCAAATGGAAACTAACGAAAAATGTTATCTTTTATAATCACAAGCACAATCATGTTTCTTTGGGTTTTATTACCGTATCAAAATGAATATATATTGCAAGTTTCATTTTTTTTTTTTTCAAAATTACGTCTGATATGAAACACAGATTTTGGGTTTTATCAAAATTTCGCATGTATAATCTGCAGAATTTCATTGAATTCGGACGATTATTTAAGGCGTGAGAATGTTTCCAACAAACAGACAACGGACAGTCACACATAGCTAAATCGTCTCAGATTTTGATTTTATGCAAGAAAATATATACTTTATGTGATCTTAGATGATTCTTTCTTGGTGGCACACATGAAATGAAAGTTAATATACACTTATCACCACCCGCAGAGAAAAAATATGTTTGCTGTAACTATAAACAAGAAGCTTCATACTATTGATATTAAATATTATTATCGTAACTAAAATATTTGTTTATTCGTTTGTAATTTTGCATTAATTACTATAAATAATTGTTATTTATTTTTATATTAATATTTTTTTTTTTTTTGCATTGCAGTTTTGTATTGATAATTCTCATCGTCACTAAAATATTGTTATCCTTACTGAAATAATTGTGATCGCCACTAAAAATATTACTAATCAGGAAAAAATATTGTTAGCGCAATAAAAACATTTTTTGTTCGCATTATTTTGTTATTGAATAAAAATATTTTCGTATGAAATATTTTAATATACTTCTCATTTTATTTACGTATAATTTTGGAAATATGTGAAAATATATTTACGTATAATTTTGGAAATATGTGAAAATTATTTGCAATGTTTTCGTCACATAATTTCACTTTTTTAATAACATAACCACAATATTTTTTATTTAATAAACATTATTTTATTACAGCAACGATATTGTTAACAAAAGAAAAAATTCAACAATTAACATGTTGGTGATAGCAATAAATGTTTGCCGTGAATATACAAGTATTTGCGACTAAAATATTGTGGAATGACGGTTCTCTGCGTCCGCAATCAAATATTTTAATGTTAATCACGAGAGAATACATCAGAAAATTTTTAGGAACATATGATGACTCAAACTCTTTTTTGGGAAGGGACCTTATATGAGAGCTATAGCAAAATATTAAAGACTATTGGAAAAATAACTGTGCCGAATTTTATTAGAATAAGTGTTTGTTATATTTTCAAAATTGTTTCCGGTATAAGGCACCTTATATTGGACCCAGATATGTCAAATTAAAATTATATATTAGAGATAGCAAGATGAACAATTATTCTGAAATTCAATGGATGTGGTCCATACTCAATAGTTTCATAAACTTATAACCATATTCCGGGAAAGAGCTTTGTATGGGAACTACGTCAAATAATGGTCCCAGCATAATTTAGTTTCTTTGGGAATATTACTGTATCAAAATCAATACTTATATGACAATTTTCAGAAAATTATCTTCAAAAATTGCGTCCTATATTACCCATAGATTTTGGGCTGTATCAAACATATATAATTTATTCTATTAAAATCCTCTTAAGAAATTGTTTATTTATTTATATGAGTTCTTGACTAAAAAATTTTAGTTATTATTTTAAATTGATTTGTAAATCAACTTGAAAGTAGCTGCTGCTGTAATGAAAACAACTAAGAATGCTATATGCAGCTATGCCGAATCCTCAATACCCTCCACCTCAATTGCAAGAGAAGTAAATACGTTATGTTTCTTACATACATACTTACGTATACACTCTCAGATGCCTACAATATATGAAGTTCTTCTTAAAGATTAAACGTAACACTTAATGAATTATAAAATTAGTTATATTTTTGCCTATAAATTTTTTTCTGAACTGATTTTGATAATTTTTGGAATGATAATGAAATACATAAAGCTTTATATTATGGCAAAATTTAATTCTTCTTTGTCGATTTTTAATTGAGAAATTTACGAAAATTTTTGCTTGCGCTTAGAGGTTGCGATTTTACTGGTTTTAAAGTGAAAACTTTTCAGGACAATAATACAGGCCAAACTTCATTGAGCCCTGACAATTACTGTTGATGTGAGCGTGCCAACAACTGACAGACGGACAGTGAGGTAGGCAAACAGACGTACCGACGAATGTACGGATATAGCTAAATCGACTCAGATTTTGATTTGGTGCAAGAGTGTATAAACATTATATACATATACATTATGGGGTGTGAGATGATTCCTTTTTAGCGTTACATACGAAATAAAAAAGTTAATATACCATCTTCACAACTTATGGTGACGGAGGGTATAAAAACTAAATTAATATTGAGTTCAATAATTACATATTTGTATTATGTCATCTATTAAACCTTTTAATTAAAATGTTATTGAATTTATACATTTTTATTATTTCTCAATATTCATTGAATTCTCAAAGGTTACCAAAATGGCAATTAGTTTGAAACCATCACTTGAGATTACTAATTAGTTGTTATAGTAATTTACTTATGGGGGTTTTATTTTTTGCTATTTATATAATTAAATATACATTTATCAATGTAATGAATGAAATTTAATAAAAAGCAAGTAAAAATGCTATATTCGGCTATGTCGAATCTTAAATAATCTCCACCACAAATGCGTATAAGTAAATACGTTATGTTTCATTCGAACATACTCACACATAGACAAATAAACATATATTATGTATATACGTTTTGATTAAATACAACGCAAGAACGCTTTATGAATAATAGAATTTGTTATATTTCTGGATATAGCTTTTTTCTACTGAACCGATTTTGATTTTTTGAATGATAATGAAGTACAGAAAACTTTATATAATTGAAAACTTTTCGCTGGAACTTAGAGGTTTTCTCAGATATCGGTCTATATCTTTTGAACTGCTTTTGCCGATTTTTAAATGGACTATAAACAGTACTCGGGCTTAATTTCATTAAGTACTGTCAATTACTGCGGATGTGAGCGTGCCAATAACAGACAGACAGACATACAGACGGACGGATATAGTTACATCGACTCAGACTTTGATCTGCTACGATTCCATCTTAACGTTACATGCGGAATGACAAATTTAATAAACCCTCTTTACTTGTGGTGGTGGAGATTATAAAAATAAAATCAATAAAATACCAAGATTTAAGTGATAATTTTTTAAATATATAAAGAGAGGAAAACTTAAAATATTTATTAAGTGATATTCGTAAGTTAAAGGATTTAAGGATAAATTGTTGAGCTGTTTTATCTTTAAATAAATTATTCACTATAAATGCTTGTGAAGGATATCAATTACTTTATATATTTGTATTTTTCGGAAAGAAAAAAAATACATCAGTTTTAAAATATTTCTTTTATATGAGAATTTTAATCAAGTGCAAACGTGAGTTAAGTGTATGATGAAAGTATTTCTTGGAAATCTTATTTAAAATTCTTTCAACTTCTTATAGTAGAAAATGAAAGTGTAACATGTTTATCATTCCTTATGTAACACAAGAAATAAGGCAAACAAAATTATTAGTCAGGCTGTCTTGAAAAATTATGATCTCGTTGTGCTACATGTATCTCGGCATACAAATAAGTAAAAAATTGCGTCCAGACTCGAATGAAACAAACCTATTAAAACAACGATTCTACCAGAATTCTTAAGTGCAACCAAATCATGCAAAACAGGAGTCTCAATAAAATATGTTCTTAAGACATTGGGTGAGGAGCAATGAAACAAAATGTTAAAATCATATCGTTCTCTCTATTACCCCACTACTACAGAAAACGTTAAAGAGGAGATTTAATCTCCTAGCATGAGAGCAATGAACACTGGAACCATAGTAAGAAAGTTTGCTCTCAAAAGGTCTTGAATGAATTCATTCATTCAGATCATAATAAGACCAGATTTATTTCGATGTAGAATAATCTTTTGCAAAAAAATAAAGGATGATATCAATACCAGAATCCTTGAATGAAGTCATACAGAACGGGATTTCCTATGATAAAAAGATTGAGGGGCAATGAAAAAGGAAATTTCAAATCGCTTTCTATAGAAATATTTATAGATCAGATTTGCTCTGCTTGCATGCGTGTCTATAATAGAATGACCAGTGTTCACTGAAATTAGAGTGTCAAAGCTCACTCTCGAGGGTAAGAATTAATATAGATCGATTAAGATCATGTAAGGGCCAGAATTGGACCGATATAGCATTTGACCACCTATTCTGCGCCATCATTAGATACTAAATCTGCAGTGCATAAGCATTTCGTCGACTAGATGGTCCATATCCTCATAACCAAGAACAAATTCTATACCGTAAGAACTATATAAGAAACTCTCCAATATACTACCGAGGTTCTAATTGTAACCAGTTTCCCAGATTAACTCCAAGTTGGAAAGTCCAAAACTCACGAAACTATTTTGACCACCAAGCTTTACCAATAAGCAAAATCGCTGTCTTAAGAACACTATAAGGCAGATCGAAGGTAACATTGTTTCTAAGCACAGGTATGTAGAAGAGGATGGATTTGGAACCATCCTTATCATCCTTTAGTGTGAGTTTAGTGTAAGTTAATGTTATTGTAAGAGTCTTCAATATTCTCTACAACTAAAATTCTGACTTTAATTACTTACATAGTAGACATTTCCTTTACATTAAGTCAGTCAGTAACAAATGCAATATCCTGGTAGGTAGGTATAGTGCGTAAGATGCCAATTATTGTAAGCGACATGTCTATCAGAGACAATATAATTGGAGGATTTCTCCAAAGCCTTGCATACATAAGTATGGGCTTGACAACCACTTGGAGTTCCTAACCCTTCAAAGCAATAGCGTCAAGAGCAATGTATGACCTTGAATAATATCACCTTATGCAATAGACAAGTCTCTGAATGACCCTACACGCCACTATAGAAAGCAATATTTTTTCTGTACTTTACAAACATATGCCCAAACGTAGGGTATAATTATAGACCAACCATCCAGAGGTTCGTAAGGGACTATAGTAATTCTGTCCGATCTTTCACGTTATTTGGAATTATGCAAGATTTATTTTGTAAAATTTAGTAGAAACATATTTATGCTTAGAGGTTTTTTAAAATACCATTCCGTAGGTAAATTTTCATTTTAAGTACCTGAACATATTAACCAGTGATTATAAGTTTTAAAAGGACTCATTCTTATCCCAAAATTATAATATAAAATTTTATCTAGTTATTTTTGAAAATTGTGATCTGTTAAGTGCTAATAACATTATATAGACATACGGTCGGAATAACATTGCTTCCGGAAGTCATTCCACTCCCTACAAGCATCTACATAATCATATAATACCCTTAATCACAAATGCGTAATAATTAATTGCAATAAACGAAAAAAATGATACTCAATTCAATTTTTGGTGTATTAGAATTATTATGCTTCTTGTTTCAACATAACCTGTAAATATTCAAAATAAATATCAAAATATTCCTTCTAGTCCTTCATCCTGAATTTTTAATATTTCTAATTTCGTAGCAAGTTAAAAGTATCACTATTAAATTACATTCCTTTTCCATTTTTGAGTAAATATTTCTCATTTTAATAAAAAATGATTCAGTTCAAACATTTCCTTAAATTATATACGGTTTATATTTAGAATTTAAGTACAATCAAAATTAGATCACTTTGATGTTACCTACAAGATAATATTGTGATGAAATTTAATTTGGCTGATTGCTTTAAAAAGAAGAAAAAACAAATAAATAGAAACACTTCAACTGGAGTACAGATGAAAAATCATTAAAATCAATATTCGTTTTACATAGAGATTTTTGGAATGTGACGTTAAATAAGACATTTGCAAAGAAAGTAATAAACTTGATTAAAAAGAATCTCATAAAAAATGTTATGTTTTATAGCCAAAAAATGCTAAAATAGTTTTATGTTGAAGAACATTTTGATTATAGAAAATAGAAAACATGATCCTTAAATGAGATTAAATTCATTTAAATTGCGGAAATATATATATTGTACGTAAATCGATTCATGTAAAGTACTTCAGGATCTATTATTGATAAATATTTTTTAGAGGTAGAGCGCTATCACCATTTAAATAGATTATTGAAATTTAACACCAACTAAACTTCCATAAATTATACACTTCTAAAAACCGCATACCGTTTATGTCATAACAAAAATAAGTAGAAGTTATAGTCGGTCAAGCCCGACTATTTAATACACCACATTGTTGGTTATTAATGGTAGCTATTATATATTATTGAACTTATCCTTTTATGACAATCCTTCTGTATATATTAGATTGTATCCCTTCAAAGTATTATTTTTATAGAGAGATATATGGGACCTGTGAGAAATAATGGACCGATCACATCATTTTAAAATATTATTAGATTTATTTGGGCCAAATATAATCACTTTATATTCGGCCTTACTTTTATGCCTTAAACCCCCATTCCGGGAGGAACATTAGTTTGAGGGCTAGATGAATATGGATCCATGGTCACCAGTTTCAGTAATTATCGTCCTTGGTCTTTCATCAAGGTATCTCAAAAATTGCGATCTGCATTTTGTTCACATGGTTTACATGGACAACAAGCCAGACGGACGGACATAATTAAATCTACTTAGAAAGTGATTCTGAGTCGAATGGTATACTTAAAAGTTGTGGTAGCAATATTATTTCAGTTCGCACAAACTTAAACACAAACGAATAATATCCCAACTACCTTTGGTGGTGTAGATTATAATAAATATGTATAGTTTTAGCTCCCGAATGAAGCTGATTTTATATCGTGAAGAATTCGTGACTTACCCCCACTATGATTTTAAATATCTCAGTTGGTCATTTGCCTTACTCCTGGTAATGCTTTTTGTATCCTAGAGCTGGCCTTTACGGAGAAAGTGGAATACTGCTTCGTCCTAATCCATATCACCGTTACTACGGCAATAGTTGAATGGCAATTCCAGTGATAATATCATATATCCTTACGACAGTGGTTCATGAGTTGCCTTGTTCTATTCATGCCACAACTAGGCAAGAACCTCTGCCTCTCTCTGCCCATTTCGGCACGGATAATGCCCATTTCGGCACGTTTTTAAAGTGATTTAAATACATTTTCGGCATCTATTACTTTTGTCCATATCTATGCAAAATATTCTTTATAACTCAAGTGGGAAGCGTATTCCAGTATTATCGTTATGAAGCAATGGAAACAAACAGTACTAAGAAGAGTGATTATACGGAATAAAATACATGTGTACCAAAACTTCGCATCCACATCGTTATTTTATCATTAAAGATTATGTTTTTGTTTTTTGAAAAATATTCTGGACGATTCCATCCTTTAAGCAAAATACTTTTCGTGATCATCTGAACTGATTTAAACAATATTTAATACAAACTAGTAAGATCGTTTCAGGGAGATTTAGTTGCATAATACTTTCGAAACGTTTATTTTTTTTAATGAAGGACATTAATTTGGATATTATTATAATCGGAGAGCAATTTTCCGTTAGCAGTTTTAAACGCTATGGAATTTATCAAATAAAAAGCGTTTATAGAAATATTCCACGTAATATGATTAAGGCACACAATAAGACTAAGAAGAAATCATGTTTGCTTTGAAAAAGTAAATTTAAATTACCTCTCATTTAAAACTTCAACTTAACTTTTGGATGAGAACAACAAAAGTGGAGAAAACAAATAAGAATGTTATATTCGGCTTTATCGATTCCTTAACACCCTTCACCACTAACTTTATGAAAAAATTAACATGAGTTGAAGATATTGCAAAAAAAAAACTTATTCGTCCATCACCTTAAATGCCGTCTACGGAGAAAAGCCCCTATAAAACTACAATGAAATATGGTAATATATTCTTGAATATAAAATATATAAGTATTACCGAGCTATGGATTTTAATTGCAGATTTAATTAAAGGAAAAATGTTAAAGGATTAATTTTCCTAAATGAGAACCAATATTTAAGGAATTAGATAATTATATTGAATGCAGTTATCTAGTTCTCTGAATTTCGATGGAACCGGCTCATATTTAGGAATATTTTAAGCATAAAACGCTATTCCGGCAAGTAGATTTATTTATATATTAAAGACAGTTAAAGAAATTGGATCAAATTCAAAATTGGGCGAAATTTTAATAGAATTTGTTCATATGTAATAGTTTCATGAGCTATAAAACATTTTCCGGGAAGGGGCCTTATGTGGGAGCTAGGTCCAATAATGGCCCCGACACATTCTTGTGTCTTTGAGTTTATTACTGTATTACGATAAAAATATGTGGGTAATTTAAAAAAATTATCTTCAAAACTGCATCTCATATGACACCCAGGTTTTGGGTGTATCAATATTTTATTAGATTGTCTCAGATATCGATCTATAACTTTTTTAACCAATGAAGCGATATAGCTGATTTTAACCACGAAACTACTTAGGACAATAACAGACAATGTGGCCAAATTTCGTTGGATTCTGAAATTATTCTAGGCGTTAGTATGTTTTCAACAGACAGACTGTATATACTTTTTGGGATCTGAGATGATTTTTCATGACGTTACACACAGAATGACACAGTTAACCACTTGTGGTAGAGAGTTTAAATATAAATGCGTTTATTTCATTTATATTAAATTATTGGAATATGTAACTATATAATGAATATATCGTGTATACATTAAAAACTAAATATAATTTAAAATGTCTTCAAAATTTTAAAAGTATTTAAAAATTAGATTACTTAAAATTCATTTTAAAATTGCCTGTACAACTATTATTGTATATAAGTCCATGTAGTTGTGAATGTATGTGTGTGTGTATTTTCCATTTAGTTACTTATTTAAGAAATTGAAACGTTTGTTCCTTTTAATACAAAGGATTACAAGAGTTTTACCTGACCTTTATTTAGATTTAATTTTAAAATCGTTTTTCTGTCGTACTTTCTATTGTTATTTTATTCTAAAGGTGCCACATACATATGTATACATATGTTAGTATAAGTGTAATTGTAAGTTTTAAAAGAAATGAACAAAATTTAAAATTAATTAATGTCAATTTTGTTACTTTGAGAAGGGTCTACAAAAAAACGAAAATTTTAAACACTCTCACACATACATGTGCAAACAGAAACACACCTATTTAAAATTAATAATAAAATTGTGTATGTATTAAAACTGATTGGTTTAGTATATATTCGTGACTGTGTGTGTGTCAGTATTTGTATGATTGTGTAATTGTGGATAAGCTGTCTTTCTTTATCCCAAATCATTGATATGGTTGCTATTTTAAAGCCAATATTGTTGTTATTTGATCTGGTGAATTAGGAAAATTGACTATTATTAAAGAAACACACATATCAACATACATGTGTATACACACATTTATATTAATTAGTTTTGTGTAAAATATTTATATGTTCATATGTAAATTTTAATGAAATTCTGTTTATTTGATTAAATCAACATTTGTAAATGTAGAAGAGTATTTTATTTTTTAGAAATTTAAACTTTTGATATTTTCAACCTCATAAAATAATACACATACACATGTACACATGTATATACATATTTATGTATTTTGGGTTTCAAGGCTAATTTAATAAACTAATTATAATGGTGTAATAATTTTATAGGTAAAATAAATATTTATATTTGAATAAAATTTTTAATTAAATTTTTGTAACCTATAAATTTCAAATAACCATGGTAAAACTAACAAGTAAGTGTACTATATTCGGCTGTGCCGAATTCTCAATAACCTACACCAATAATATATTGCACTTAAAAACCTATTTACTTATCATTTAATACGCCGATTATGGGAAAATGAACCTATAAAATGACAATGAAATATTCTTGAAATTACCTATGAATATTGGTGCCGAGCGATATATTTAAATAGTTGATTTTATTAAGAAAACATAATTGTTAAAATAAGAACTTTTATACATTAGGGGCAAAGTCCCGAAATTAGATACGTATATTAAAGACAATTATCTAGTTGTATAAATTTCGATTAAATTGGTTCATATTTAAAAACCTCGTTAGCCTCAAATACTATTCCGGGAAGTGCGATTATAAAGAAGTAATAACTAAATATAGTCCCATAATTATCAAGCTAGATTCATATATTAAAGTTAGTTTAAAAGAAGGTAATAATTGTGTCGAATTTCAATAACCTTTTAAGTTTAAAATTCTTTTTCAGGGAACGAGAATTGAATAGCAGCTGTAGCTAAATATGAAACAATATTCTTAAAGAATTTACCATAAATTCAAAACAATTAGAAAAATAAGCGTGACGGTTTTAAATAAAGTTGTTTCAAATCTTAATTCATTTTCAAAATATGGTCTGATGTTGGTAAGATAAATGATAATATTCAAGAAAGCAATAATAATTATTTTGCCGATTTTCAAAAGAATATATTTACTAGATTTATGAAGTCAAAACTGTTGTTCAGGAAGGGGTCTAACTAAATTATAGTTAGAAAATTTAATTTGCCAAATTTCAATGAAAGCGGTCTTTATTTAAGTGTTATTAAAGCTCAAATCAGTTTTCCGGGAAGGGACGTTATATGGGAGCTATAGCAAAATATGAACTTATATTGGTCAAGTTGTTAACATATATTCAAGGGAGCTAGAAAATAAATTGTGTCAAGTTTCAATAGAATTGGTTTATATTGAAGAGTTTTTTAAGCTATAAACCATATTCTGGGAAGATGCTTATATGGGAGCTAGATCAATAATGACGTTAGCACAGTCTTCTTTCTTTAGGGTTGTTATGGTATAAAATTAAATTAAAAAAATTAAAAGTAAAATTATAAAAAATCGCTAAATTTTTTTCGATTTGATGATTTTTCGTACATGGTGAAACATAATTTATCACACTTAAATTTTTGTTTCTAATTATCTTTGTTCAAAAAATTAGGAAAGATCTTTTTGGAGATTCACTCAGATATTGGTCTATAACTTTTTTGTAATAAAATAATATAGCTCCATTTTAATAGAAAACTGCTTAGGATAACAGAAATTAACATGGTGAAACCTCATTGAATTTGGACAGATTTTTTTAGCGTGAGAATGTTTTTAATAGACAGACGGACATAGATCAATCGAATCAGTTTTTACTTTGATGCAGAATATAAATATTTTAATTGGTCTTAGATAATTCCTTTTAGCGTTACACATGGAATAACAAAGTTAATATACCCTCATCACTACTTGTGGTGTTGGAGAGTATAAAAATGTTTAAAAATAATAATATTTTATATAACTTTTAGAAAATGTATTATATTATATGTTATAACACACACGTTTTATGTAATAAATATTGCTTTTCAATTTATAATATATAGATATACTAAAGGAATACCACATATAATTAGTAATACAGTAATAATCGGGTAAGGTTGACTGATTTTACACCGATCCTCGTAACATTTTTTACCCTCCATTCATTTGATATAATCGATATTCGTCTGTATGTATGTCTATCTGTCTGTCTCTCTGTCTGTACGTCTGTCGGAAACATCCTTACGCCTAAAATAATTGTCCGAATTCAATGAAATTCGACCACTTTGCTTTATGTTGACCTTGGCAAATGAAGCAATTTTATTGAAAAGCATCGTGCCTAAAATAGATGTTAGCAATTTGAAGAATTACTATATATATGATATAGCTGTCATTTGAGGCCCATTCCTGGAAAAGGATTTAAAACTTATAAGAAAACCTTAAAATTGAAAATAAATTTTTTCTGAAGTTTACAATGAAAACTAATTGAGTTAAAACAAAATTTATCTATAAATGACAGGTACATGCAATTTGTTGTTGGGATAAAATTTATTATGAGATAAAGTATTTAAAATGTCAATGCATACCAGAATTAGTGTCCAATATTAAAGAATTAAAAGATAATTTTCTGAAATTAATTTGTCTGAATTTTGATAAAATGAAAAACCCGAGCTTCCGGAAATACGGTTATAAGCCTACAAATATTTTAGGAATGAACCTGTTTTACTAAATTTGTCACAATTATTTCTCTAAATGACTTAAGCATGCTTAACTTATTTCCCCATTAATATATATTTGACTAATTTTACGAATATTTGACTAATTTTACGAATATTAGTACATAATTATCTATAGCCCTTAAGCTTAAAAATTCATAAATATACTCCAATTTTATTGAATTTTTGGTACAATTATTTTCCGGCGCCATTTAAGGTTATAATTTCCTTTTAATGCCCTTTCCCCGAAAAGTGATTTAAGATTAAATATAGTCTTAACTAAAGGCAAGTTCTATCGAAAGGCAGACTTTTATTGAGAATTTAGGACTTTTATCTTATTATTTATTATTATTATTATTATTATTATTATTATTATTATTATTATTATTATTATTATTATTATTACTATTATTATTATTATTATTATTATTATTATTATTATTATTACTATTATTATTATTATTATTATTATTATTATTATAATTTTGGTAAAAATAAAGTTGGAGTAATTTCATTTATGTGACCGGTAATGAGGATGTTAAAAATCTAAAAAGCTAAATAATGATCAGTAAAGTGAGACACAAAATACCGCGGGAAAAGGATCCAATAGGTAAGTTTTCTTAGTTACTTTGGGGCGGTCCAAACAAGAATGGAACATCGCATGAATGAGTGCTGTTTGGAAGACACTGAGGAAGTACGTTATTAAAACGTAACTCCTATCAACGATCGGTTCCCAAACATGACAAAAACATAACAGAATTATAGGACTTAATAGGTTGACGTACTGCAAAAGATTAAAAATGACTTAGTAGGATTAGAACTTTTATCATCTGACGAATTTTCCTCCAACATATTTGATTTGTTTTTTTATGTAATGATTGGACAGTCAGGCTTTATATAAAAACAAAAATCCTAAATAATTACCCTCAAAAATGTTAAATCCAGTACTGAACCATAATTTTTCGAAACCTGGAAGCCCTGTGGGAAGAGGTAGCCATATAAAATTATCGAATATTTAAAGAAAACAGTTAACTAGAACGCAAAGCAAAATAAGACCCCATAAGAATCGAATATTGGATATCGAATTTCTAAAGTACTATCGATGTTAGAGTACATACCAACTATATTCTTAAAGAATTTTGTGAGCCGTCCTCATATATATCAATTATTATCGAATATCTGAAGAACTATTACAACTAGATTTTCCAAATTTTATCACTTTTTGGTTTTGGCGAAATCCTCGATTCACAATTTTTTAATACAAGTCGTGATTTGTGAAAATTTTTCCGAGATCTAGGACTGAAGAGTATTTTTGCACCCCATAACCTTACCATAATGTAAACTCTACTTCTACAGATTTTCTAAAGCACTAACACTTACATATGTTATCAATAATTATTTTAATTAACAACAAAAATTTACTTGATTTATTTAAACCAAAATTGTAATAAAATTTTACAAGTCACTGTGATTATATTGTGTTAAAATTCATTTAAATTCTGTACTTAACTTTAATCCTTTCAAAGCAAAACGGTTGTTTCGCTTATTTATATTCATGTCTCTTGTCATTACTTCTTTATATTTTCTATTTGTTTTCATGTTTTTTCCAAATTTAATTTAATAAGAACTTTTTCAATAACGATATATTTAAGAAATAAGTAAACACAGTCTCGAACAAAATCATTGGCACAGCAAGTGTATTTTTCTTTATTCCCAATTTCTAGCCGTTTTAAAACTCTTCATACGAATAAAAATTGGGTTTGAAACAACGTTTACTAATGTTTATCCATAATCAAATTTTTAATTAATTATAATACACTTTAAATCATTCTAAATTGATTTTGCAGAACAAAACTGTTGCCACATCTAATACAAAAATATTGCACAAAATATTGTGTAATTTTTCCGTACTTAATAAGCAAGTCTTTTATATCCTCCATCACCACAAGTGGTGATAAGGCTAAATTATATAAGAACATATCAAATACATCAAATCTGAGTCGATTTAGCTATGTCCGCCTGTATGTCTGTTGTTGACACGCTAACATCCGCAATAATAAATATGTGGTGGGTGTATATGTGAGTGTGTATGTGCATATAATGTACATGTACGAAACCTAATGTATTTTGTTCATACGCTTTTGTGGTGGAAGATATTGAAGATTCCACATAACCGAACATATCGTTCTTATTTGTTGCTTATAAATTCATCAAAATAATCTGGCATTGAATGGACTAAATTTCTTGTAACTTCCATCCCGATTTTTTCCCCTTTTTTTAACGCCTGCTGAAGGTCAGACATATTTAAAATAGATGATTAATTGATCCGTCTGTCCAGTTCTTTCCACAAATGCTCAATTAGATTGTGGTCTGCAGATCTCGTCCTTTTGGATCGTTGTCTTATTGGAATGTGAAACTTGTAAGTAAATTTTACAGCTTTCGCACATTTGATTTAAAAATATTTAAGTAACTGTTTTTCCATAATGCAGACTATGAAAGCCAGCTCATCGGCTTTGGTTTATTGAAGAGATTAGTGAACACGAACAGTAATGAGGTGATACTTTTGTTATATTCCTCATAAACTTCAGCAGCAAATGGGATGAATTTTTTTTTGGTTGTGTTTCATTTTTCGCACAATTGGGTTACTTTTGCGGAGAGCTAAAACTTTAGATTGCCCGGTTCTAATAGTGAAACGACTTAGTTCTATTATCGTTCGTTATCTATCACTAACGATTTTGACTTGGTTATAATAGCATTTAAACATAAAATACTTGCTGTGCTAATAGTTTTGTTCGGAACTGTATATGAAAAAAAAACGAAAAAATAAATGTTTAAATACTCAGTCCTTTGAATTTGCATGAAAAAGTACCCATAAAATAAATACCAACACAAATACAAACAAATACACAAATAAAATAATGTAAACATTTTGTGGAAATTTTGTGACATACACTTTGAGAGTAAAATAATTACCCAATTGACCATGAATTTAGTTTTAGGGGGTTATACATATTATACGTTGATATTAATAGCTTCACAAAATAAGCAGTTTTGGCTTAAATATACTTTTTTGGAGTAAGAAAATAATTTTTTTCTAGTGTTTATGTTAAGTTATCCTTTGGTCAAATGGGTTATTGTATGAGTGCGTGTGACTTCAATTTGTAATTGTGTTAGAAAAATACAAATTATTTAGACTCATGTTAATATGTGAATGTGTTATACTCAGCTGCATGTCTACGTTTAAATGTAATGTAAGTCTGCATATAAATATATTGTCATTTGCCACAAAGGACTAAAACAACATTTTAGTAATTGTCTTCGAAAAACAAAAAAAAAAAAAAAAAAAAAAAATTGTTTAAAAATACATTATTTTATTTCGCTTAGTATTGTTCGCTTTGAATACATACAAATGTTTAGATAATATTTTTAGTTAATTATACAATTTGATGTGAAAAAGGAAAAATTGTTCCAAAATTGTTCCATTATTACTGAAGATGATTTTTTTCAATGTACAGCTGCAGTCAGAATAATAGTACCACTCACTTGTCACTTCTTTGTTGTTTCTTGTATTGTTTTTTTTTCATGAATATTTTTATCCACGATTTAGTAGTCTCGTTATTTAAAGTAGATTCTCTCGAGTATTCCAAATAATTTGATTATAAAGACAAAAAAACATATATATTACTTTTATGCAAAAATGCAAAAAAGTTTTTATTTTATCGCAACCTTTTTCGTTCAATACAAATCCGCCAGAGTTCAATGCAATAATGGTATATGTACGACGAACAATCTAAGAAGTCTGATAATTCACATCAGATGGATTGAAGCCATATAAACTGACTGTCAAATTAAAGCAAATATAATGGAATCTTATCTGAGAATTTGCTTCCATAAAATTTGAGTCCAAAATTAAAAAAAAAGAAAAATACCCTTTTTGTAACTCTATAAAGTATATTGGGAAGGTAATCTTGAATAGTGAAAATTTACACCTAAATTAATTTTTGGATGCACAGCGATGAAAAGCAAGGATTATTGAATTCACAGTGTTCGGGTCAAGAAGGTTTGGCAATATTCGGTAATATGTATTTTTTAAAGCAACTTAACAGTGCACTAGTGGTTTCAGGTCAAAAACGAATAAAAATGAATAAACAAAATCTAAGGCGTTTTCTGCACATGTGACTCGCATGATGATGAAAAGCGAATTGTTTCAAAGTATTCCAAAGCGAAGCCCTAAGTAAAACTATTTTTTCTGTTCTCAATAGGAATACAGATATGATAAGGGAGTAATATGTGACACATAAGGCTGCTAAATGATGTTGACTATGGGGGCAAAATATACGAAGATTAAAATCGGAAGTGAATGGAAAAATCATATATTTGTGTTATGAAAACTTAACTTACCTTAACATTTTATTCTACGGAGCGACATTATAGGGAAAATCATTTGAAACCTCCTCGAACCTCTGGAAATTCATTTAGCCCTTCGATAAATCGGGCTGTTGATAATTGAATCACTTAGGACCACACCGACTACTAGTACATTTGCGATTCTCAAGTGGTTATCTTTAAATTTTAATCAGCGATAAGGTAGAACGTCATGAGGAACTAGGGATATAGAATGTATTGCCACGCGAGTTTATTGAGATTAACCAGTGCTATTTCAGAACTCTTTGATTATTGCAAATATTCCACCCTCCTCCATTTACTTATCACATGAGAGAAGTGCGCAATGCTTATAATAAAAGTGTACTGCTGAATCTACACTGATGGCCCTAAAATTAGGAGCAAATTTAATAGTGGTATCCTCATTTAGGATTTCTACATTCAGGACCTGCAGTTCGTTTAAAACTTTGACCGACTTGGCGTCTGCTAGTTTATGGGATGTCAGCGATTTTATTCGCAATTGGGAATGGTTCCATTGGTTCCATGACGTGATTACTCATAATTCATTACAGATTTCTGTGATACCACATGCAGCACTCGCCTATATATCTTTTCTACTTATACATACATCAATACAATACATCTTTTCTACTTCTATTTCAATTTTTTTTTACTTTAATGAAGTTTGGCATGATGATGTATAAAATATTGTTCCTTAAGTTTGTCCAATTTTTTTGTTTATACGGTTATTTCCGTAAGGATTTCCTTATAAGGCAATAATGGAATTATAAAATTAAAAAAAAATAGAAAAAAGGTTGCCACATTTTGCAAAAATTCAACCAATATACTTTTTAAACATTCAATTTCAGACAAATGTAACGTTTTTACGAATTCAAATATTTAGAAGGATTTACATCAATAATTTTTAGAACTCCATAGGTAAAGGAAATCAATCTGTCTGTATTTCATGAAACTCAGAAATATCTCAGCACAAAACATGTGAAATTTCGTTAAATATCTCTAACGGTTCAAAAGTTTCAAAATTATTTTCCATAAAAATCTATTGCCGTTATTTTTTGCTGTGACAAATTGAAAACACATAAATTCAATTATGGCCACTAGACTTTATGTACCTTTTTTAATAAGAAATAAATATTTAGTAAATTCTTTAAATTCAGTTCCATGAAAATCTCAAAATAGAACTCAGTGTATACAAAATTCGTCTTAAGTCCTTTTTATTTTCTTAAGTACTTTGTCTTTTGTATTTTTTCAAAAAAATATTACAAAAATTTAAATGTGTGTAAATAAACAATTGAGATTTACAACTTGTAAACAACAAAAACTACGGCAACAACAACAAGAAAAGAGAAAAGAACAACAAGAAAATAAAATATTTAACATGTGTAAATAAAATTAGAATTTAAATTTCAATTTCATAGGAACAAAAGGATTGTTTTATACGAAACAATTTTATATGTATGAAGTATTTATTTTACATACAGTTTGTCAAATAAATCTTTGCAATCATAAAAAATAAGAAAATTTTTAACTTTAATATAGAATTCCATGTAAAAATCTTTGAATAATCCAGTTTTTGGTACACATTTCGTTGCTATAATTGCTTACGATTATGCATTGTCAAAATTTCCCGAATAGACGAATTGATTACAACAACAGTAATAAAGAAAGAAATATACAAACTTTGAAAAGTGTCAAATATCTGTTGGCAAAACATATTTAGTCATTGGAAATGTGAAATTTCTCAGCGATTTTTCGCAGTTTTCTTTCTTTTTTAGTGGAGTGTAATTTTTATGAAATAAGGAAGTCTTCTTGTAAAATGTATGTATTTAAAGTCACTAGTGGCTTCATAATTTGATGTAAAAAGTGCTTAAATGTTAAAATTCAAAGGATCGGGACATTTCAACTATTATAAGAACAAATCCGTTAGGTAAATCGATGATATATTATCTTCTACATAAAGGGATGTATTCAATATCATATCCCAAGCCAAAAATGAAAAAACCCCAGAATTTAAATCAATTTTTGAATAAGGTAATACTGTGAATTGAAAGCAAAACTTTTTGTAACTGTTGATCATAATTACTAAAGAAGGACCTCTTCCAGCGAATAAGAAGTCTAGGTTAAGTATTCAATGAAACTATCTTCAGTGTGTTCAAAAACTGTCAAATATTTTACACTAGTGAATAGGAAAACAACCATTCTCATTTATAACACACAATTTCAATTTCAAAAGATCTCTGTAATTTTTCTGAAACAATTTTTCTACAAAAAGTATAAATATCAACTCAATTGCATGTTTTTTATACCCTCCACCACAACAAGTGGTGAAAAAGGTATTATTGACTTTGTCATTCCGTGTGTAACGCTTAGAAAGAATCATCTCAAACATCATATTAAATTTATTATTGCATTAAATGAAAATTTGAGTCGATAAAGATATGTCCCTCTCTCTGTCTATTGTTGAGACACTAACTCATTAAAATTTGATCTGAGCATTTGTTATAGTTCTGAAAAGTTTTCCAGTTAAAATCAAAAAAATCATTCAAGTATATTAGCGAGGAATTTTCGTAAACTTGTCAATTAGAAATCGACAAGTTAGTATATGGTTTTGGCAGAATACAAAGTTATATTGTCAAAATCGGTTCAGAAGAAAAAAGTTATAGTCAAAACTATAACTAATTTTATGACTCATTAAGTGTTCCTTGTTATATTTAAGAAAAACGTTTATCCACAATATACCTTTGTCAGTATATGTGAGAGTGTGTGTTTACAAAACCCGCATGTAGAGTTTTTACTTGTTTCCTGCAAAAAATTTGTCCCAGCATTTCACAGTAAGTCAAACGTCTTTTGTGATTAATTGTAATAATTTTCGCATTGTTATGAATTTTTTAAGGTTTATGAGAAAAATATGTGGGGGTTTCACTGGAAATTTACAAGATTAAAAATATAAGTTTTAACTCGAATAATTACTCAACTGGCATGTGGATGGTTAACTCGAGACTTTTTTAATTTTCTTTATGGGATATTGTGTTGCATATTATCACATAGGACCGTTTTTCTTAAATAATTGACCCTTTTAATAATTAAAGTGTTCCTATGATTTGAAAGATGCCATTTAAGCTCATTTTGCATACGATTACAAGATCACTACTATTTTTAAAGACCTAAAAAATCGCCGAAAAATTCCACAATTCCATTTCTAATATTTTTTCAAACAATTATTTGACGCCTTTTAAAGACTGTAAATTTCTTTTTTATTTCTTTTGTTGTTAAATGTCCGTCTTTTTGGAAAATGTTGGCGTCTTATGGTTGTAAATAAGTATTGCAATGAAATGTGTACAGACAAATAAACAATTAAACGATTTTTAGTTAGAACTTATTAATGAAGTTAAATTATTTCTTATTTTTATTAGTGTAAAGATATATTTGACAAACTGAATATACTTGTACGTGCATGTATATGTATTTACGCATATATGAATAAATTCTAACAAACATAATAACAATGGAAAAAATCTTTATTTGTTGTAACCAGCATGAAAATAAATTAACAAAATATTTTTGTTATGAAAATTTGTGGTGAAAATCAACATGTAAATATTTTGATTTAATATTAAGAAATTTAAAGATGTAAATTCTTAAAATGTTAAACAGGCTGTAAATAATCATTTTAATGTAGAACTTATTAACATGAAAATGTTCTAAAAAAATTATGATATTTAATAAACATGTTTGTAATCGAATAATTTCTAAGATTTTATTTGCAAAAAGAGAGTAAAGTGGTCAATACAACTGATTAAATAAAATAAAAATAAGTACACGGATTTACTATAATGTACCTCTTAACTTTTCTTTATTATTTTTCATTATACCTCTTATCAAAATATATATACATAAAATTTGTGTATAAGATTGCAATTTTGTAGGAAAATATTGTGTTTATAAAAAGTATTTTTCTTACATTTAACCAAAAATTGGCAGCTGTTCTCTTTTGATTATTATTTTAGAAGTATGTGTTATTAACTACAATTAAAAAACTTGTATATAAAGATATAAGTTTTGCTTTTTTCTTTGACAAAAATTTGATATTTTGCGAAATTTGTGTAGAAAATGTTGGAAAATTTTACTTTAAAAAAAGTAGTTTATCTCAAATTTTACAAAAACTGATCACGTTTGAATATTATTCTATAAGTATGTATTATTAAACAAAATCAAAAAGTAAAAATATATGTTTTGTCTTTTTTATCCTGTCAAAATTCTGTATATTGTGAATTTTCTTTCAGTAAACCAAGGAAAATTTCATGATTCTAAAAATATCGTTTTTCTTAAACTTAACAAAAACTGGCAGCTGCTTTCTTTTGATTATTATTTAATTACATATACTTAAAAGTAAAAACAATAAAACTACATGTTTCCTTTAATTATTTGAGGTGAAAATTTAAAATTGCCTATTTTTGATAATTTCATTGAATATAAGAATTATCGACTGCTTAAAACACATATATTTTTGAGTTTTGTTAAACTTATTTTAATATAAATTGAAAAAAAAAGCAAATAAATAATTTAAACAAAAAAATTTTTAACTTTATGAATAAGGTGTTCTATATTTTGTACATTTGATTTTAGCGCCCTCTGAAGGAATCTATCATAACTCCACAATATTTTGAAAATTTAGATGTTAAACAAAATTTCAATTTAATGCTTTATTATTTTTGTCAAAACAAATGACAATTTTTATATTAATCTAATTTAAAATTTTTTAAGTTTAAAATTTTCTCCAAAAGCGTGGAAACATTTTTATTTAGAGCTTTTTGATTATTTACATTGATTAGAAATATGAATGATGGCCCTTTTTAAGAACAATTAATGAAAAAGGCACATTTTTAAACTTGTTTTATACGGATTAGGATTTTGGATCTTTTGGTATGAAGAAATTGATATTTCTATAATTTTCTGATTCATAGACAAGTTAAAAAGACAATGAAAGTCTACAATTATTAACATAATCCAATGGTTAAAGAGTTACATGATCACTATTTGGCAGCTATTGATTTTTCACTCTGTGTCTGTCCGGCACCGTGGATTAAGAAGGGCTGTATAGAAAAACAGCGATACTGATATATCACTACTTTAAAGGAGAAGGCCAGAAAACAAAACTAGAATGGAGATAATTTACTTACTTCTACATCAAGTCAAATGGCTTGAAATATAAAGCTTAAATAAAATTTCTTTTGACCTAATAACTTTCAAAAGTATGTATGACTTCAACAAAGATCTTAATTTAAAAGAACCTATTCACTAGTAAGAAGTTATTCGAAGAACAAAGGAAAATAATAGAACAACAAATGTAAATCCTTTTAAATGTTCATTTCATATTTATTTTCAATCTTCATTCAAGTTATCATTTATAATATCATTAATTAAAAAACATTATAAATTCAAAATTTTATGTTCAAAATTCTTTCAAAACATTTTCATTAAAATATGTAGGTTTAAAATCTTGTTTAAATTTAACGAGTTTGAATTTTAATTACTTATGTAAATTCGTGTAATAAATCACTATTTCGTCAATTAATTTTATTTAACTTTAAAAGGCTTCATACTTCATACAAACTCATTTCTTTTGTTACTGATGATGCCTTAATTAATGAAAATAATTGTTAATCTTTGGCTATCATAATGGATTCGGCAGTTAACATGATGTCTAACAAACGTCATAAATTGTTGAATTAATTTTTGATTTATTTATAAAAATGGCACCCTACAGAGATAATGTAATATAAATAATAAAATTAAGCCCAATAATAAACAGTTTTATTTTGTCATTTATGAAAAAGCAGGTTATATTGCAAATATGTAGTATGAAGATGCGTATGAGTTATATTAGTTAACTATATTAAGTATACGTTAATCTGATATTAAAAGCGTAGAAGAATCCTGATACTGGAGTCATATTTCAACGAGATGGAACTTCAAAGCATACGACAAAATCTTTAGGATAACTTTTTGTGCGAAAAGGTAATCCTCTCTTTTTGACCTCTAAATGTTTAGCATTATTCATGTCAGGAACTTTTTGAGAATTTTATTTTATTAAAACTACATTGGCTTTAACTTTGCTTACCAAATACATAGAGCTCTGAGCTAAGGGGGAAGATTTCCTACCGGATGTTTAAGAAGCTGTTTTGAAAATGCTTTCTTTGGAAACATTATTTGGACCGTTAATTCTACCTGAACCAGGTTTTCTATCCACAGACAACTTCCCTCGACACTGTTTAAAAATATTGGAAACAATTTTAGGATATACCCTTGATAGCTTGGCCAACTTTTTGCAAGATCATTATTAGTTTTTCTGAAAATATTTAAAAATTTTATTACGCATTTTTTCTTGTCACTAATTTTATTAAGATTAACCATCGATTCATGTGTTTTTATTAATCTTTAAGTTATCAGGCTTATCGCAAGTCCTACCACGTTTTAAAATTATGAGATTTCCTACCTTATTGATGCAATAGACATACAGGTATTTGATTCCATTAACAAGTTATATTAATTTGAAACTGAAACTTTGAAAAGAACCAATTTTTTGGGGTGGCAACATTTATTCAATGATAAAACGATTTATTACTTGATTTATAGACACTAAATATCATATATTCTATAAAACGACTTATTCAATATTTAAGAATTTTATATTCTTAAATTACTGGAAATTTCATTGGATTTATAAAAACGAACTATTTCCCATGGAGGAACTTTATTAGACACATATGTAAGGTAAACACCTAAACATATTCCTCAATCATTTCAGTAAAATGTCTAATTTTTTAAACACATTTACAGAGGTAGAGATTTTGATTTATATATTGAACAATAAAGTAAATATGGTTATTAGTATCGATTTTATTAGGTTTAAGAAATTCGAAAACTCAATTTTATTTAAAATTTTTCGACATCAATTGACATTCAACTTACCATTTCTTTAGAAACTTTACACCTCCTTTAGTCAAATGTAGTTCTTAAAGAGCTTATACTCCTGATGTTACAGTAATAATTGTATGTACTCGAAAGTTACATATAATTGTAACATCAATTGAAAACAGCATCCTAGAGGAAATTCAAGATTTAATTAACGTCATCTATTAGTAAATATGTATAAAACATCTGAGATAAAACTCATTTGTTTATTTTTGGAGTCAAAAGAAATGTGCCTTAATAAACCTTTAACGGAAACCGAATTGTCAGAAAGAAAGCCATCTGATATATAAAGCCGAGGTGTCTGCAAACATATAAATTGCAAAACGTTATTGTTTTTCAAAATCATATAAGTGAATTTGGTTGCAAAGTATAATTTTGATTATTTTTATGATTTTAAAATTAAATATTTAGCATAAACAACTTTAACTACAATCAACATATAAAACCACGACGAACATATAATTCAATCCGACTTTTTGTAATATTTTCAGCAAATTTCTTTAAAACAATTTTCAACAGTCTTTATTGAAGAATTTTAAAACGGAGTCGGGTTTCTGCTTTAATTCATCATGAAACTTTTATCAAATATTTACATATATTTCACTTACTTATACGTTACTTAGAGCAGTAAAACCTCGACAAAATAAACATATTCTATGCCATTAAACTAGAAACTTTATATGTATTTAAATATGAAAAGTCTTCATTTTACACATTCGTTATTGCTGGATTTTACTGTTTTCATAAAGAAATAAATCAAAAAATAACATTTTAAATGAAAAACTTTTCCCCAAAGATTTAATTGAGATTGTAAGTGATAACAATGTTGCTGCAATTATGAACAATTGATTTAAAAGTTTTCTAAACTCAAAATTAATCTTGAAATAAACCCCTTAACATCACATCACATTGTCTCTAATCCTTTCGTCTGAAAGTGCGAACATTTTGGCAAAAAATAAAGACACAAAAATAAATTTTTGATGTACATTAATTATCCAACAAAGGATGAAATTAAATAATAAATTTAAAGAATACAAAAGATTAAAACAAAATAAAAACTATAATCGTTTGTGCCGAATCTTAAATACCCTCCACCACTAATATTATGCAAAAATTAGCATAAGTTGAAGATATTGAAATATCCATAAAATTAATTATATATACTGAAAACATTTCGATTGAATTGGCCCATATTTATTAATTCTTTAAGCCTAAAACAATATTCCAGAAAATGGAATTTTAAGAAAATATTATTAAAAATTGTATTAAATTTAAATCGCTCTTCTTGGAAGGGGCCCAAGAATTTGTCAAATTAGTTATGTATATTAAATAAACTTAGAGCAAGACATTCAAGAAAAAAGAAATATATTTGTGACGATTTTAGAAAATTGACAAGTTTAACAAGATGAAAACTACTTTTCAAGAGGGAATCTTATATAAGAGCTACAGCTGAAATTTCAAATAATTTTAGATTTCAATAGAATGGGGTTTATTAAAAAGTTTTATAATTGTAACAATTATGGAAAATGATTGTAAAGAATTTTTTTATAAAATTGGGCTCGATTTAAGAGCTAAATAACTTAAACCCCGTTTTCCGGGAAGATACCTTAAATGGAGGCTATAGCAAACTCTGTTGATAAAATGATTTCAAAAAGATCGGTCTTTTTTAGCAGTTTTTTAAGCTCCAACCCGAATTCTGGGAAGGGACCTTAAATGGCAGCTATAACAATATGGACCGAGATGGAAAAAATTTTTAAAATATAATAAAGATAGTTAGAGAAATAAATGTGCAGAATGTCAATTAAATTTGGGTTTATTGAGAGTTTTATTAGGTTTTTATAAACCCGTTTTCCGAGAGGGGAAATTATACGGATGCTTGAGCTATTATGGACCGATATGAGTCAAATTAATGAAATATACTGAAGATAGTTAAAAATTTCAATTTAATTGGTTCACATTAAGAGTTTTATAAGCAGCTATAAACCATATTCCGAGAAAGGGCCTTATATGGGAACTAGGTTAAATAATGACCCCAACTCAATCTTGTTTGGTCGAGTTTATTATTGTATCAAAATAAATATAAATGTCGAACTCAGAATATTATCTTCAAAATTGCGACCTATTACACACAGATTTCGGGAAGTATTGCACTTTTACATATTGTAACCTATAACTCTAATTACGCTGATCCGAAACACATATAACTATATGTTACATCCAAATTCCAGTTTAAATTCAATTACGTTTTGTTGGAAAACTAGAAAATTTCTTTTTCAGAATTTTGTCTCAGATATCGGTCTATTACTTTTTGTTGATGAACCAATATAGCTGAATGAACCGATTTAGAAAACTGCTCAGGATAATAATAAATACTGAGGTCACAATTCATTGTATTCTACAATTATTCTAGACGTGAGAATGTCTCTAACGGACAGAAGAACAGACGGACAATATAACTTCATCGACTCAGATTTTAATACGATGCATGAATATGTATACTTTATTGGGTCTTAGACGATAGCTTCTTGGTGTTTCACATGGAATGACAAAGTAAATATACCCTCATTACCACTTCTGGTGGTGGAGTGTGTAAAATATTAATGCCTCAGGATATATTAAATTAAGCCTGTCAGAAGGAAGAACTTTTACATTTTGTTTTGGTTTATTAATTATTTTCAACAAAAAGTTACAAATGTAAAACAAGTTATGAAATAAATTTTGCTTAAGGGTTGAAGACTTTATTGTAGGCAATTTATTTAAAAGTTGTTGTTTATAAGAAAATTGAACAAATAAACTGGTGCTTGATAATTATAAATTTAATTTATTTTCAATTTAAAGGAAGATGGTTGGGTTATAACACGTTTTTCCTAATGTCTGTAAAGTTAAGTCTTGTTTCAAATACACAAATTGTTAGAAATGAAATGAAATGAAATTTAAAATTCTAGGATCAAAATTTTATTTCAATTTGTCAATTTATAAGTGAAAGTTCTATGGACGATTTTCTCCTGAATATAGAGCTTGCTTTAGATATCGTTCTATATATTATCTGTTTGTACCAAATATATTTAAAATATCTTTATCTCAGTGCTACAAATTACTTTCCCAGGCAATAACTGTTTTACCGATTATGGTTGATTAAATTATTTACTCACAAAGATCTACAAACAGTAAAATCAATCCCTCATCATTGTGATTGTATATGAGTTATATTAATCAAATATATTAGGTATACGTCCAAAGTACCAGATTAACGAAATTTGCCTATTTTGTATTGTGTTTCGAAAGAAAACTTTTAAATTTTAATTATTGTAGTATGTAATACTTTTTGTGAAAATCATATCGACCAAACGTTCTATAAATAATTATAAGACCACTATATTTTATTTTGAATCTAAGAAAAAGAGTCTAACAGAGTATTATGTGTACACGTTGTATACACTTATATTAGCATTTACTTATACACATACAACTAAAACGAAAGTACTTATTTTGAGACAAATAATCAAAAAGAATTTTCTATACATTTCTCCACCACAAGAATCCATTAATTGTTGAAGAAATTACACCATAAACTTATTCACTCATAACTTTAAACGCCGATTGCGGAAAAAAGCCCCTATAAAAACTACAGTGAAATATTCTTAAAATTATCTAAAAATATTGATAAAGAGCTATAGATTTTAATGACCCATTTTATTCAAAAAGTGATAAAAAAATAATATGGACCGATATTGGTCAGATTAATAACATTAATTATATTTTCTCTATCAATTCTATAATAAAATTCTTTTCTTAATTTTTACATTTTCCTTTTTGAAAAAATCTTAAAAACATGGGAAATGTAATCACAAATGTAAATAGATCCAATTCCAATCAACCTAGAAACGCTAAAAAAATGTGTTTTAACATAAAATAAAATACTTTTATTATAACTCACATACGACTGTATGGAATGGAACCAACCCAGCTATTCATTTCATGGTATAAAATACTTAATAATTAAGAATAAACTGAAATTTAGTTGATAAAATCTTAATTGAGACAATATAAGACCAAAAAGTTTATTTATTAATGAAATTTTCAAAAATATTAACATTTTCACCTTAAAAAAGTGTGGAAAACGTGATTGTTTTAACTTTTACTTCACATACCCAACAACTAAAAGTCATAAGAGAACAGCTACCAGTTTTTTGTTACTTTTGAAAAAAGTTTTTCTTATAAACATACAATTTTCCTACATTTTATATACAAATTTCACCGCCAGCACAAAAAGCGAAGAGGATATATTAACTTTGTCGATTTGTTATATCCGTCTGTCTGTCTGTTGTTGGCACGATCACGTCCATAATAATTGCATTTAATGACATTTGGCCTGAATATTTGCTATAGTCCTGAGTAGTTTCCTATTTAAAGTCAGAAAAATCGGTTTAGTATATCAAAGTTTAATCGACATATTAGAATATGAATTTGGCATAATATGAAGTTTTATTTCATTATTGTTCCAAAATTTGTCAAAATCGGTTAGGTAAAAAAGTTATATCCAAATATATTACTAATTTTATGACTCATTAACCGTTCCGTGTTAAATTTTAAACATTTTTATTATTATAACATGTTTATATATTTTATGCGTTTGTCAGTACATGTGTGGGTGTGTATGTACGAAACATAATATACTTAATCACATGTATTTGTAGTGTGAAGATTCGGCAGAGCCGAATATAGCATTTTTTCTTGTTTTAATTAAGCTTAATTATACATACTTCAAGAATTATGATCAAAATAAAACTGCAGCCAGTTTGTTGTTCAATTAAAAAAAACGAATTTTATAAACGTAATATTTTCTTTAAAAGTTGTATTCTTATGCATAAATTTTACGTATGTATATATGAATAAATATATAAAATACATTATATCATCTAATGTATATCTGCCAATGATGAAATAATTTCATCTGATACCGACAACTATCAATTAAATATTAAGATAAATTTGTTGTTATTATGCATAGTCTTTTATTTAAATCACAAACAAAAAACATCCAGGCGTATGAGTTATAAATGTATATATATTTTATTAAGTATACTCTCTGTACTACGAATTTAGAATAATTTTTAAATAAAAATGGTTTACAAACAGAATATATAAAAACTTGCATTGTTAAACAGAATGACTTTAAATAATTTTATGCAATTTTTTTTAAATAGGATATATGACAGGTACCATTATCCTTCCATTATCCTTGTAATTACATAAAAGCCATAAATGTACATACACAATTGTGGACAGTGTTTAAGATTTTAACTTCGAGATATGTGAGAGGAATTTGATTCTTTGCAACTATTTTTTTCAATTTTTGTGCTTTCTTAATTACTTAAATATATATAGCTGTATGGAAGTTTTCAGAACTCTGATATTTGCCGATTTTTGTATGGAAATGAATCACTGTGCGCCCATTAGAAACAGAAATTCTTATTTATGTATAAACTCGTGGTTTTAATAAATAAATAATATTTAATTAATAAGGAATTTATGTGTAAAAATTAAATTTATTTTACTTTTTTCTATTTGCAAAACATCCGTAAGAATTTTAAGAAGTTTGTGGTTACATGTGTAATAGAAAATCGGTTGTCAATATAAACTCTTGATATTTACATTTGATTTTGTCAATAAATCTCTGTAATAATTGAATTCATACTTTGAACTTTTAACCACAATTTTAATATTCATACAATAATGAAATTGATTTTTTGCACTTAAAATTAAAAAATTTTTCAGTAAATAAAACTGGAAAATCCATAAACAAACACATACAATCACATATTGGGGTTTTATTTTGACATCATAATATTTAGCAAAGCGTTTTCAAAATATCAACAAATATAAAAGCAAATGCTAAACAAATTTAAATCTACACAAATGCATTCACCCACCTACACATATATAGAATTTATTTCAATGGAACTATAGTCAATATTAGCATATTTATGGGGGCAACTTCATTTTAAATAAAATTAAACAGTGGGACAAAAATTTATTCTGTTTTATTTAAAAAATAAATTTTGCAGAATATTCAATGTAAATAGGATTTCTTTACAGCAAATCATTCCTGGCTTTTTTCCGGGAAATTCATATTAATAAATCTCGAGAAAATTTTATCGGGAATTTTCGGGAAGTAATTTTGGTTGCCTCTGTGTGTACCTGCAGGAAAAATCATCTATGAATTCATTAAAATTTTGCCAGATTGTTATTGCTATATTCAGTTTTTTATCTGTATCTCTCCAAAAGAAAAATAGTTATATACTGATATCTAAGAGTGGATTGAATTGTTATATATCATACCAAAACTAATATAAATCGCAATAATAGAATATAAATGTGTAATATAACTCTAAATTTAAAAGAAGTTTTTTTTTGAATTTTGCAAATAAATTTATTTTAGTAAAAAAATATAACCTCAAAAATTTGTGGTTGTTTAACCACAAGGACCTTATTCCTTGCTTTTAAACATATAAAAATCTTATTTATGGAATAGTTCTAATTAACTGGGAAAAGGAGGTTAAACTAAAAAAATCCTTTTTGTGGAATAATTCCATCCAAAATTCATTATAAATATTTTTATTATTGTCTTTAATAAAGTAATTTTATAAATATCGACTCTAATTATAGTACGGATCATATAAAACTACTCATTTACCAGATAAGAAATTCAATGGAATTCGGTAAAATAGCATTAAGAACATGAAAATGAACACATTTTACTGCAGTTCCCATAGGAGAAATAAATTTCAGAGTATCTAATTAGCTTCAATATAGGGTCACTACCTAGAATAGAGCTATATGGTCAAGCTGGAAAATATTTGAGATTCGATGGAGCCGAATATTGGACTCCTACTTGATTTTATTATAGTTTCTGATTTTTTTCATTAGAAAACTTTTAAAACACTAGTTATATAGAATACACTATTTTCTAACTTTTACCGGAAATTCCCGGGAACGATATTTTTATTAATTCCCGAGAATAAAAAATATTCGCCATAATAACGTACCTATCGAATTTATCGGCATGACTTTAAACATTAATTTTATTTTATTTATTTTTATTTTTTTTTTTCAAACTTCCAAATGTCACTTATCAAAAAAGTATTCATTTGACAGAATCGAATTAGTATTGACCGATATGTGGTTAGTAAAATTCATCTGCTAACAAATAAACCTTAGATGCATTTAAAATGAACCAACACACGTAAATACTTTTGCAAACATGTTTATGTTTACATAAATTGTATCTATATTGGTTTGTAAAATATTTTTTATTGTATGTGTATGTATTGATATCTTCGATTGGGCAATACAAATGCAATATGTACCTTTAAGTGTTTTTGAATACATAAATACACCTGCAATGGCAGATGGAATACTTATGTATTCAAGGTAAATATTTGAAGTATGTTATGAAAAAAATATTATATAAAAATCTATTGACTCTTATATTCAATAAAAATTTATTGATGTATAAATTTGTATGAAAGAGAAAGATACTCTAAGAGTGGCACACAAATGATTTCAAAGTATTCAAAATGGTATACAAAGTCAAATATTTAAGCTTGAAATTTAACTAAATAAATTGATCAATTGAATTGAAGAAATATCGAACAATGGGTCAAAATTTTCTACAAATTTGAGCAAATTTCATTGAACTTTTACAATAATTCTAGACTTGAGAATGTTGTCAAAAGACAGACTAATATACCCCTAATTCGACAATACAAATGAAATGGAGAACTTTAAATAGCTTTTTTCAATGACAGTGGTTGAGGATATATATGTTGATTTTTGGTGCAGTCTTTATATAACCCAAGAATTTAGATTGATGTCAGGAGTCGAAAAAGAAAAGATTGGTGTGGGGATACTGCATTTGGTTTAACAATCAGTATCACAGAAACTAGAGAATACAGTTGATCTTACCACAGATTCATTAATCAATGACTCCACTATAGATTTTAGTAACAGTCATAATCCTGGATATCAGGATTATGACTGTTACTAAAATCTATAGTGGAGTCATTGATCTTTGAACATCAATCTTCTTCCTATTACCTTTGAAACACTGCAATGAATGTGTGGGCGAGTTAAAGATTTTAGTTCGGACTTTGTGGATCTAACGGGGGTCGATCCACATACTCCCACAGTTGGTCACCTCGAGTAATAAAAATATTTAAAACGAACCAGATTTCTTATATCTATTTAAGGTTTTGTTAGTGAGTGCCAACAAAACCTCATCGTAAAGGTATAGTTTAAGAAATATTTATTTTCAAAAATTTAAACTTTTTGACGGAGGTATTTTGAAATTTTTTGCTAGAGCGTCTAATTTTTTTTATTTTTTGTTTTATTAATAACTTGTAACAAAATGTTTCAAAATTTTTTTGAAAATATCTTCATGGAATTAAAAGTTATAAACATTTAAATTTTCAAAATGACTATTTTTTTTTTTTTGCAGAAAGATGATTATACTCTTTTCTGAGTTATAAATTATTTGTTTCAAAAACTGGTACCGTATTTATATTCTTCTAGGCTTCACTAGCAGATTTCACTTATATAAAGATCTTTAAAATCACTTCAGATATAACTCCGTGGACCGAACCTAATTTTATCCACAAAATGCAAACTCAAATTTTCAATTTTCCAGCAAATTTACGAAATTTAATATTTCATATTAAATTCACTTAAATGTCTGCTCTAATAAGAGTCCTTTATTCTTTCCAACTACAATGTTAAGGATATTTACTATTTTCCGTTTTTTATACCCCATGATCTTTTGTTCAGAAATTATCTATAAACTATAAATTATACGAGCAAACAACAAAAATATATTTTCCTTTTTAGTGCAGCCAAAATTCCCTAAGGTGTTTTGGCGTCAACAAAACCATTTAGTTTGTCATAAGAATTTTTTGTTTCCTTTTTTTTGGCATTATTGAAAAAAGGTGCACTTGTAGATTAAAAGTTTATGAGAACAAAAGTTTATTACAATACTTGAACATTGTGCATATTTCATGAAAGAATATTAAAGTTATATTCTTATATTCCAACCGTAACTTATGAAAACTGTTAGGAAGAATAGGTGATATAAAATAATAGCTTTTTCTTACTTCTCAGCATTACTGGCTAAACAAAAGTGTTAATAATTTATTACGTGTATAAATTTTTGAAAATGTTCATCTCCAAACAAATATGTGCGTATATTACAGTTTTTTTCTAAAATTCACTTAGTTTCGTTTAAGTAAAACATTCTCTAGTCAAAAGTTACAAAACGTATTATATGAATTATCGTCTACGATATTTATTATTAGAAATTTGTTACAGACAACTTAAGGAAATAAAATATTTGACTCAGAAGGCGGAAAAGATATTTATTACATAAAAAATTAATATGGTAACAATTTATTTTATAGTTTTATTATCTCAGTGTAACTCTCTAATAAACTTTTTAGTATAGATTTTTTAAGGGCCTCCTTTGTTCTCCTTAATTGATTTCTACACTGATTTTTACTCAAGACAATTTTCAGAATTGTACACACTTTGTACAAAAACTAAGTTATTCTTTGGTTCCCTTTAAGATCTGTGTAAAAAATTGTTATAATTCCGAATTTGCATTGAACAGAATGCATGTTCCAGGACAAGTCCCTGTAGTTGAAGAAAACAGTTTAAACAAGGGTAACACACATATGCACTTAGGCTACAGTTACCGTCTCGTACTGGTGAAGTTTTATCTGGATGAGCTCAATCATTGTTATTGGTCATATCCTCCTCCTCTTAGTTGAGACGGATCTCTTGTTTTCTCGAAGCGATTCTTCAAATACAACAGTCTTATTCTTAGCCCTAAGTAGCGTGAATCCTAAAAAAATTTCTTGAAGTGAATTTTTCAGATTGGAAACCAGTATACCCTACCTTAAATCGATATAATTAATTCAACATCAATGTCATTTTTTATTTTTCCTAACACTGGCTACTGATCAGCAAAGAATCGAAGAAACCAAATCAATTCGATAATGGGAATAAGTGACTATTCTAGAGTTGGTTCTACTGAAAGCGGTTGTATCATACAACATTTTATTTTCATTATTTTCTCATGTCTCCTTCCATTTTCTCATAGTTGTAAATCTTTTACTGCAACTCTTAAAATGCTTATATATTTATACATTTCTACTTGCTCCTAATTCCTTTTTGATTTACTCTTCGCACGATATCCGTTTAAAATACGGTTAACACGTTATAGTTTTTTAATACACTGATGTCGCTGCTTAAATTGATAATTTTAAGGGATAAGACTTTTACGATATTTAAGTCCAACGAAGAGCATTAGTCTTTTATTTTGTTTGTATTTTCGAGTTCGTGTGCCAAAGAAAAGAAATTTCTAATCCAAATCCTTAACACTTAATTCCTCATGTCTCAGAAGAAAATACTCTTAAATATTATGGAACTTGATGAAAAAATATCCTCGCTGTGTTGTTCTTACCTTTATATTCTAAATGCCAAAGCCTGAATCTCAAAAAATGAATAAAATATAGATTCTTTGGATCAAAATACAAAATATCCATTTTAATCTGTTGCAAATAATTCAGAAATAGATTTGCTATAATGCAAAGTTTATTAGCATTTAAAATCCTTTAAAGTTTAAAAGTTAAAAACCAGAAGAGATAAGTAGGGAAGTAAAGTTCATATCAGGATCTATTAGATGATAAAATTGAATGAGAAACCCAATTGAACACTTGTTAAAAAAGTGGGTTGCAAAGTTATAATACACTCCTCTATTATCATTATATCCAGAAGTTTTAAAGTTGCATCTATAATTGATCACTGGAATAGTTACTTTGTAGAAAACTCTATAAATAAGACACTTGAAGATCCCGCATATCAAGGTATTTATCTAGAATCAAACAATTATCTTTTAAAAGGACAATTACCATAAGCACTCAATATAAATTTGCTTATATAATCATATGGAGGATTATATACCCTGATCTAATGTAAGCGTAATGTGATTTTTAATTCAAATTTCAATGTTTTATGTAAAACAAAAAAGGATATAATGTCACGTTAATATTGCTAGCATATTTCCATACAGGTCAATATTAGTAATATCAAACATAAAAAGGACAAATAATGATTTATCAATTACACAACTGTATAAAAATTTTTGTACTTGTAACATGGATCCAAAAACTCGCTAAATGCTATATTATTTATATAAATGTATAATAAAATTAAAGTTAAAATGTATGCAGACTTCAACTATAAACATGGTGACTGATAAGCATAAATAAATGTGAGAGACACGTATTTAAATAAATGTTGGAAAACATAATGCAAAACAAAACTGCAGTTATTTTATTTATTTTTATAAAATTAATAAATTGCACACAGTGTTGATAAATAAATTTTCATAATTCAATAAAAAAACGTTTAAAAATCGATTTAATTCTTATAACCTTCAACACCGCAGGTGATAATGAGGGTATATTTACTTTTTCTTTCCGTGTGTAATGCAAAGAAGAAATCATCTCAGACACCATAATGTGTATATATTCTTGCATCAAAAAAAGTCTGAGTCGATGTAGCTATGCCCGTCTGCCTGTCTGTTTGTAGTTGGCATACTGACATACACAATAATTGACAGATCTCTTTGAAATTTGGCCTGAGTATTTGTTATAGTCCAGAAAAATTTTGTATTTAATGTCAGTAAATCATTCCACTATAAATTAAAAAATATAAACCGATATCTGAGGCAACGTTACTTTCGTAAAACTGGCAATTATAAATCGAAAAATTAGAATGGAATTTTGTCATAATATTAATCTATATTTACTTCATTCCACAATTCGCAAAATTATCCAAATTACTAAAAATATAGTTATATTTTGTGGCCCTTAAGTGTTCCGTGTTATATTTAAAGAAAACGTTTATATATTGTATGCCTATGAGTGAATGTATGAGTATGAATGTATGTAGCATAACGTTTTTTCATCACACGCATTTGAGGTAGAGGGTACTGAAAATTCATCATAGCCGAATGTAGAATTCCTACTTGTTTTTTAAATGGTACAACAGAACTTATGATCAATGTACTTTTTTATACATTTTTAATAATACATTTAAATGATACAACAGTACGTATGATAAATGAATTTATCAAAATCCGCAATTATTAATAATCATACGCTATGTGATGTAAGTAATTTATATGATATATGATTTTATACAATTTCAACTAAAATATTAACATTAAATACTTTTATAAAATATCAACAAATAATTAAATTAAGATTTATATATAATAAATTTAATTAATTTATTATCACATGTTTTTCTTATAATGATAATTTATTAATTAATTAATTTATGATCAGATGTTCTTCTTATAATGACAATCAAAACTAAACGTAATAAATTCTATGATTAGACATCACACATGCGTGAAGAATACCATGTGGTCATTTTTGGTCGTTATGATTATAGTTATTGCTGCAATATTTTAACATATATCATTCATTTTTAAAACATTCATAAAACAAGCAAGAATGAAATAGTTGTTAAAAGCCATTTCTAAAACACCCTTCACCATGTGTTTTGTGATGCGGATATAAGAAATTGTTAAACGGCGTAGGTGTATATATATAACCTATACTTAAAAAATTTCGTGATAATTCCATACAAGAAGTAAATGCCATTTAAGTTCATTTTCGAATGTGTGAGTCACTTGGTGGATTGTATTGCTTTTTCTGTTTAATACTGATATTTTTATAATTTACTTTATAATTGGTTTGCCTGTTTTAAAGATACGATCTTGACGTATGGACTTAGACTTCTACACAAATTAGTATTTCGTAATCATATCTGGAGTAATCATATCTAATTGAAACATCAATAGCTTGAATTATCTTTGTATTTAGTCTAGAAAAATTATATGTACCAAATTTCATCGAGAGATTTATACAATTGTGATTTATAAGGTGTTCAGAACAAAACATAGAAAGAAGCCATATGGATGGAAATACGAACGGACACTGCAAAATTGACTCATAAAATTAGTATAAGTCCATCCTTGTGTGTACCACACACATTCATACAAATGCATAATACCGCAACCACTTTAAAAGAAATTTAGTATCGTTTTTTTTTTTTGAAATTTGGAATGTCGGTTAAATTACCATAGAATATATTGTATCCATTGATATAAGTGTGTTTTAAGATTATTATGAACAATACGATAATAATAAAAATTATTTAGCTCTGCGAATTCTATTAAGATAAATGTCTTTAAAATTAATATAATTTTTATAATATTCTTGCGGTAATATTATTATAATTAATTAATAAAGAATCTGGTATATTTTAAAGACCATTAAATAAATTAAGAGAAATCAAGACTGAAAACTTTAATATCTCTGAAACTATGTAATATTTGTTATAGATATATAAAAATACTTTTGTAAATGATATTTTCTATTATTCTGTGAAGTTCTCACATCACAAAGCAAGCTTTAATATTGAATATATCTGGACATCATTTTATTAAATTGACATAGATGAAGCCATAAAATTGCAATATTATAAGCTACGAAGAACAATATTGTAGACTAATTTAAATATAAACTATGTAATTTGTTTGTTAACATTCCTTAATGTAAATTTTAACATTTATAGAATCCGTTGTTACAAATATCAAGAACTTTTTAGAAAATTTTGATTATTTTTGGATCCTAAATTTTACAACAATATAAAATTTTGTCCAAAAGGTTACGAAAAATCTGCCAGAACATATGTTTCGCCATCCAGACAAGTATACTTTTTTAGAAAACTTGACTTCAATTTCTTCCTTTAAATAATACTGGGGCTTAGAGTTTTAATGTAAATGGTGTGTGAAGAATTTTTCGATTTCACTCCTTATGTATACTGGGGAGTAGTATCCCCTTTCAAATAAAATTTTGAATATCAGATGTCCTTTAGATATATATTTCTGGAATTTCTTAACAAATTATAGTACTCTTATCTAGGGGAAAAGTCTTACTCCCCTAAAGTTTTCCCCTAGATAAGAGTATGTATATATAGTATTTTCCGAGATTTATAAATATTTTTAATATTATATACTGCAAAAAGAGTTGTAGAGTATTTAACTGATTTGCTTTAAAAGAATTAAGACAATTATTGTTTAATTAACAGTGTTGGAGTGTTAAATATTTGAATATGGCATTCTTACTCGTTTAGTTTTAAATATTTCTATTTATCTACGGCTTTAGAAGTCAAATTACGAAACATCTGCTCTCATGAACACATATACTTATTAAAACATTTAAGTATTTATATTTCCAACAATATTTACTTATCATAAGAAATGCTAATTAATATTTTTATTTGCAATTTTATATTAATCTTAAAACAATACATTGTTTCTGTAACTAAATTTACATTTTCTTCACGCTTTAATAATTTTCCTTAAAACAAATGTTTATCATATTTTCCTACCACAATATTTTTTCAACTTTAATATTACCACCAATGGCTATTTTAACACCTTGTTATGTAGAAATGTAGCGCCTCCAAAATTAAAGTAAAAAAAAATTGAAAATAAACTCTGCATGAGGTCAACACCTGATATGGAAACAAAATATTATGCACATATTTTTTTTAACGCAACATCAGACCAATGAAAATAGATACCCTATGGAGTTAGACTAATAACAACCATACATTTCGGTAAATGTATGAGAATATTTTGTGCTCGGAAATTAAATGAAAAGTATACGAAATAAAAATTAAAAAAAGAAACATGTAAGAATGCTTCATTCGGCTACGCCGAATCTTTAATACCCTTCACCATAAATGCGTGTAAATAAATACGTTATATTTCGTACAAACTACACTCACACATACACTAACAAACGTATATAATATGTAAACTTTTTTCTTAAATATAACAGGAGACAAAAAATATACTGATCTGTTTTTGATTATTTTTGAAATGATAATGAGATACATATAACTTTATATTATGCCAAAATCTAATTCTAATTTGTCGATTTCTAATTGACAGTTTTATGAAAAATTTTCGCTGGAACTTAGAGGTTGCCTCACAATCGGTCTATATTTTTTGACATAATTTTGCTGATTTTAAATAGAAAACTTCTAAAGGATAAAGCAAATACTCACACACTACAATAATTGGCAGAGTAATTTTGTGGTGTGTGTCAACAACAGACAGACAGATGTACAAAGCTTAATCGACTCAAATTTTTATTTAATGCAAGAATTATGTATGTATACACCATTGGGTCTGAGATGATTACTTCATTGCGTTATACTCGTAATAAAAAAGTTAAAATATCCTTTTTACCACTTATGGTGGTGGAGGGTATTAAAAATAGTATTATGGAGATTGTTAACAAAAACAAAATGAAGGTCAAAAAGTCAGCTGAATGATTCAATGATATGAAAAAACTAGAAAAATTTTATAGTGAGTCAAAACCGATTATGTAATACCCTACACCACAATGTTAATTTTAAATTACTGCTACAAAAATTTTTGAACGGCCCTCGTATTTATTATGTATACAATAGCTTTAATTATACTAACATTTAGTCTCAAAAATAATTTTTTCTACAAAGTTTTATGAGAGTTAGAAAAAATATTGAATCGACCTTTGTATAATCTCGCACAGTAAGATTGGCACATAATTATCTTAATTTGACAAAATATTTCTACAATACCTAAGTATAGGTATGATTTGTGAGTTTCAAAATAGGGTGGTTGTATGATACTTATCAGATATATTGGATCGATCCTCTTATGATGTAGAAAATCGTTTTAGAATTCAATAAAACTTATTTTCGCAAAATTTGTATAAATTTGTTTTATATTAAGAAATTTTATGGACTATAGACCCAATTCCTGTGGGACATTTATATGGCACATACATGAAATAATACACCAATCATAACCAATTTTAATATAAATTGTCCTTAAGTATAATAAACATATGTGCGAAATTTCTTTAAGGTATTTTCAAAATTGGTACCTGTACTTTTCAAACAATTACGGACATGCTAAATCAACCCAAGGAGTGATTCTGAGTCGAAGTGGTGGTTAAATTAGTTCCGCCTGATACATATATATATACCGCCACCACCTGTGGTTGTGTAGGGTATACTGAATGAAATTTAATTTTAACTTCCACCTTCTAAATTTTTTTCCAGTCATCATTATTACAATTTTATTAGCAGTAAAATAATCACATTTGAATGACTAGAGGTAAATAAGACACTATTTACCATGAAACCGAAACAAAAACTAAAATTACTGAGAGAAAATGTAATTTTAAATCGAAAGGAATTTTAACTAATTTACTGATGCTGAAAGAATCATTCGTTTGCTCTTTTATTAAGAGAAATACGAACATTTTTCGGTTAGAAAATGATACAAAACTTGTATTCAAGAAAAGGGATTTTTGTGTATCTAAATTGGAAGTTGCAGTTAGCATTTGAAATTACTTCTATTTCAAAAAAAAAATAATAATAATAAAAAAAAATAATAATAATAATAATATACATGTAGGCTATGAGTCTTGCACATATATTTTTATATCCTTCAATACCATAAGTGGTAATGTGTAACATTAAGTAGAAATCAGCTATGACCCCGTAAAGTATTAAAACAAAATCTGAGTCGTCTGATTGTTGCAAATTTCAAATCAAATAGAATTCGGCCACATTGTCCTAAACAGTCTCTCATTTAGAAGCAGCTTTATCGATTAATTTGCAAAAAACTTATAGACCGATATCTGAAACAAATTCAAATTTTCAAAAAGTAAATTTTTTAAATTTTTTTCAAAACAAAGTAACTGGATTTAAACAAAGATTTAATTTGATTCATCATCGAACAAAAAATCATCAAAATCGGATCAAAAGAAAAAAGTTATGGGCTAAAATATCCAAAATTTTTATACACCTCAAAATCAGTGTCACATAGGTCACGATTTTGAAGATAATTTTCTAAATGTTAAATAAAAGTAGATTATGCTGGAGCCATTATGTGATCATGCTATTTGGCCTCTTCCTGGAATATGATTTTAAGCTTTTAAAATAATAATTTTTCTAAATATCTATATTTTGCAATGGCTCTCATATGAGGCCCCTTCCCTCAAAACGACTTTGAACTTATAAGCCTTCACTATAACTTTTTTATTAAGAACTTTTTCCGTAATCGTGCAATTCATAATATTTTTCGCATAATGTCAGTAGTGGGTATTTAAGATTCGGTACAACATTCTTACTTGTTTAATTTTGATGTCATCAAATAGCAGTTCATTCTGAACTTTTGAACGGCTGTTAATTAAATCTAAAATGTCAAAATCAAGGAATTATCGAAATTTTTGAATTGTAAACGTTACATTTTTTATCGTGTATCTTTAGAGTTATTTTTGAGGTTGTAAAAAATCTGTAAAGTTTATTTTTCATATACAGAAATTTAATATTATTTAATTAAAATTTTATTGTGGATTCATAGAATTTTGTATCACATTGTTAATTTTTTTTTATTTCAACTACTTTAAAATCAATATATTAACTAAAATATATCATTTTTTTCTGGATATAAAAAGTAATAATTTTTAGTATGATAAATGGGATATGAATTATATTAGAGTTGAATATTTATCGTTATTTGATTTTCTGTCATCGTTTTATGATTTAACTTATTTATTTTTTTATTACATTATTGGCCACAATCATTCATAAAAATATATTTTTCCTGTGTAAACTAAATGTGAACAAATCATATTATAACCCAGTAAATATTTTAACAATCAGTTTGGGAGTTATATGGGAGCAATTCTTATTACAATAACAACATGTATGTGAGATTTAAGCTCTTCAAAAGGATATATTAAAGAGGTGTTGTATGAGATCTATGAAAACGGACGAACCGATCATCATATAATTTGGCACATCGTTTGGAATAAGACTTATTTGTACCACATTAGGATTTTTATGACCCTTAATATTCATTCCGGGAGGAACGTTTGTATGGGGACTAGATAAAATAATCAACAATTTCAATAGGCATCGATCTTGGGCCAAAAATGGCATATGCCTGACATTGTTAAAACGACTCAGAAAGTGAACCTGAGTCGAATGGTATACTAAAAAATATACCATTTCTATGGTTTAAAAATTAACTATAAACAATATTGTTTGCTGGGTTTTTAAATCCAATATTGAATTCATTTTACGATGATTGAATAGAAATTTTATTTTATTATATTTTATCATTAAATTAAATCAGTTTTATTGACGGTACAATGATTAAATTTATAATGTAATCCTGCTAAAGAAAAAAGCATTTTAAATTGTTCTGCAGTTTCAGTTTATCTAAAACTATTATATTAAAACAAGTAAAAATGCTAAATTCGGCTATGCCGTATCTTCAATACCCTTCACCAAGAGTGCGTGTATAATAAAAACTTAATGTTTCGTAAACACGTAAACGTATTATATAAAAGTTTTTCTTAATGAGTCATAAAATTAGTTATATTTTTTGCTATAACTGAACCGAATTATATTCTTTGCTATAACTGAACCGATTTTGATAATTTTTTTATGATAATGAACTACATTTGTCGATTAATAATTGATAATTTTGCGAAAATCTTCCCCTGAAATTAGACGGTCTATATATTTTATTAAACTGAACCATTTTGCTCGCTTTTAATGGGAAACTTCTCAGGAATATAACAAATACTCAAGCCAAATTTCATTGAGCTCCGTCAACTTTGGTGCATGTGAACATGCCAACCAGTGTTACCGTTGAGATTTTTCGAAAAGTCGCCAATAAAAGGGGATTTTCATGAAGCTGTATGCCAAACTCTGCATAGTTAACGAAACAATTGGAATATAAATATTTTAGGGGTTTAGAGATCCTGAACTTTTGAATTTTAATTCTATTGACAGTTGTTTCTATATAATTTTTTTCCGTAAAATTTTATTAAATGTTTTAATCATACTAAAAATCACCAAGTCAATGCTGCTAATCTTTTCAGAATATTTTTATTTACATTATAAAATAATTCACCCTAATGGTGACATTTTTAATCGTTATTCCCTTTTTTACCATTTAAATCTTCCAGCTATTTCCCTTAAATCAAAATATTATTTAATTAAAAAACATTTAAGTTCATAAACATTACAGTTATATGAACAAAACTCAAAGATGATGAATGAAGAGTTTCATTCCTTCTTCCATTCCCTACAACAACAAATTACAACAGCGAAAAAATTTTTGAAAAAAAGTTAGTAAATTAAATAGATGGTAAATGCCAACGTACGATTATTACTTGCCACTTGACTAAACTTAATATGAACCGTTAGCAAGCTACCAAATGAATGTATTACCAACAACAATTTAATGGTCAGCACAAAGCAAATGCAACGACCATGTTATGCTGTGAAATGATAAATATTTAGTAAATGGAAAATAGATGTGAATTTTAACTGAAAATGTGAAATATGTAATAGAAAATATTTTGTGGGTTTTGCTGTGAATAGAATTATTCACAGAAAATGTAATCTAGAGAAAACTTTAAATACAGTTTTGCGCTTATAAATCATGTTTAAATTGCTAAAACTGTGTTTTAAATTATACTTAATATAAAAAGATTTTATAAAATTTTCTCCAATGAATATATCTTTTTTATTACCAACTCAAATTGGTCAACAAATCAACATCCTGATTTCTTGGAATTAGTATCTTAATTTATATCTTCGATAAAAGTGTCTTCTTAGAATTCTGTCTCATATTTTTACAAGAATATTAAGAAGTAGCAATGCTTTACCCTTCATCACTATGTCAAAGACAATTATCTATTTGTCTGAATTTGAAAGAAATTGGTTTATATTTTATTTTGGAAAGTGGGGTAATGAAGGAGAAATACCCAAATATGGTCGATTATTGTCAAACTAGTTTCATATATTAAAGAGGGTCTAGAGGGTCTGGACATAGCCCCATACAGGTTTGGACACAAAGTTGTAATAGGAAAATTTTATGTAAACGAAGCCTTTCATATGTGTTTTAAAGAAAAATTTTATTTTTAACAAAAAAATAATTTAAGCACTTTTTCGGAAAAACATATTTTTCAATTTTAGAGTTACTTTATTCGGATTGGGTTTTTGAATCATTTCATACGAAAGTTTTGGTCTTCAATATTAAATCTTCCTTTATGTACTAACAAATAACCAGGCGAGAGAAACATAGCAGTTTTACTGGCTTATTGCTAGACGGTAATGAATTTATAGAGCCCTATTCATATATGAAGTAATGGTGCTGCTTGAATATAATAAAGCAGTTGAGCTCCCATTGATTTCAAATTTTAATCATAGAAAAAAATTTCGAAATTTAACTTTTATCACATTCCGAATCAATAGTTTTATTAAAAAAATCAATTATATGATTGGAGGCAGCGTTATGGTTTAGAAATTAACATTTTTTTTAATAATTTTAAATTATAAATTTGCACTCTTTCCCGTTTAGTGTTGAAAAAATCTTGAATATTAACCGACAATTAGGTTTTTCTTAAATTTATCACTATTTTGATTTCCATTTTGATTTTGTAGAAGTTTCGTTTATGAATTTTTAGGATTCTATCGTTCTTAATTTAAATTTTTTCAACATAATTTGTATAAAATTTATTGATTTGTTCCAATATAGATTCATTACTCTCTTATAAAACTAATTGATTGGGAAAAATTCAGAACTAAATGATCAGGAAGGCAGTTTTTACTTATCAAACATTCCTATTAAAATGAAAATTAACACTGTTCATCCATGAAAAGCTTGCAAAGTTAGCACGGAATTATATTGGTCCCACAACAAAACGTTTTAAAATGGGTGATATTTGGTACATTATTTTACCCATTCATATCTTTAATCGGTCCATATTCTTTTCTATATTCTGTAAAATACCAGTTCCGTAATTTAATTCATTAATCATAATTTAATGTATTTATTTAGTTACTTAAAATCTCATATCTATAAAATTCACTTCAATTAACACTAATACATATACTTTATTTCAAAAATAACTAAAATGTAAACAGAATAAAGTATTAACTTCCTTAAAAAGAATATAAACTTCAGTCATGAGTAAAATTGTTATAGAAATTAACTGCTTTTAAAAATAAGAAGAAATATGTGCACTATCCGTTATTAGAAGTTTATCTGTGTTTTCAACTTAATTTTTGCTAAAGAGTTATCAATGTTTTTATGTTTCTTAACATCTTTTCTTTTTAATATCCGGTTAAATTGTAACGACAATATCCTCCTTTTATGCTTCTTCAACTTAGTTGATTTGTAGTTGTTGTTTGTGATGTTTTTGACAAGACATTTGTTTTAAGTTGAGAGTTTTTCATTTTTTAATACCCTACACAACAACAGATGGTAAAGGTATTATGCGTTTCTAGTGATTTTTGTAAAGTTCAGATGAAACATAGATTTTTTTATTAAGAAATAGCAAAATGTACTCAAATGCGGTATCAAAAGATAAAAATTAAGGGTTAAATTTAAACACATGAATATGTTCCGAAGATGAAACCTAACATCACCACCTCAAGTCTTGAGGTTAAGTTTGTCATTTCGTAAGTAACGCGAAGAAGGAATCTGCTAAGACTCCATATATTTCATATATTCTTACTTTAAATAAAAATCGTCTGAATGTCCATCTGTCAATATTTTCACTCCTTGTTTGTTTTTATTGTTTTAAACAGTTTCCTGTTGAAAATTAAATCGGTCCAATAATAAAAAAGTTATATATTGATATCTGAAGCAACCTCAAAAGTTCCGAGGAAACAAATTCTCTCAACAAAACGTAATTGTTTTTAGACAATATTTTACCATAATAAACAGATAAATATACTTCATCATTACACCAAATCATCGAAATCGGTTAAACGGAAAGAAATATATCTAAAAATATGAAAAATTTTTATACCGTCAAAATCAGTATATCAGACATAATTTTTAAGACAAATTACCACATATACCCTTTTTCGATTTGGAGTAAGCGCCAAAGAGTTGGATTATGCAGGAATCATTAATTGATCTGTTTTACAAGGAACCTTACTGGAATGTGGTTTTACGTTTATAAAAGCCTTAAATTTTTATTGAAAATCTGCACAATTACTTTCCTAACGTTATTAATATATGAAAATGATTTGTTTCTGTCCATTCTTAGCAAAAAGGCTCCCATATAAAGTAAATTGGCGGAATAGTGTTTTAGGCTTATAGACGTCTTAACAATGGATACATTTTACTGAAAGTAATTTAATAACTGACATAAATTGCAGTTACTTTCACATATATAGAAATGTAATTATCTATAGCTCTTATATGAGGTACCTTCCGGGAATATCGATTATTTTTATAAAACTCTTAAATAGGAACGGCTTGTATTTGATTCAATATAAGGTCCCTTCCCGAATTTGGGTTTAAGCTTATAAGAGTTTTAAATATTAGACAATTCAATTGAAATTCGATTTAAATATTTCTGCGATCATATTAAATATAAATTTTTAAATACTACAAAGAATGACTAACTTCTAGATCTTAGTCCCAGAAATAGATTTTAATCTGGCATAAAGCAGCGATTCTGTCTGTTAAGCGTGACAAAAAATATTTTTTTATTTCCAAAAAAACAGTAAACATACTGTTTCTTTTTTAACTCGCCCTAATTACTTTTGAATCATTCGATCTTTAAATATCAAACCAAGTAGTTTACGGATAATTTTTTTTAAATGTCACATTAAAGATTATATATCAAAAATTGTTGTGAAATGATATTTCATTATCATTTCAATAGTTTGTAATATAGAAAAATCTAGATGGCGGTGTTTTATAAAAAATAAACGGTGATACTTATCAATTTAGTAGTGTTTGGAATAGAAAGCTGAGCGAATAAATTTTTTTTGGCGTCTTTTTCAATGCAAAGGGATAATAATTAACAATGTACATATCTTCTTAATAGGTAGGCTATTCGAAATTCTCTATTGTCTGACTCAAACATTTTTACTGTTTCTTGCGTATTTTTCAAAATTTTATATTGTTTATTTTGTTGTTGGTTTTTATATAAGTAAAATGTTTATGTTTGTAGTGACATTTTAAAATTCTCAGATCTGTTTTCATTGTTAAGAACTAAGAAATATAAATGATTGCATATTTTCCCCTTTTTCTTTAAAACAGCTGAAGAAGTTGTGAAATATAAATTGCTTTTTATAAGCAACTTTAATTTTAACTTTCGCAAAAAAGTCTCTTATAATATTTTATTTGTTATAAAGATTATAATTTAAAAGCACTAAAAAATAAATAAAATTAATTTTGTTTTATAAGATATTAATGCTTTAATATATGTGAGATATATTCATATCTCAAGTCTTAAGTAAAGTTAAATATTAACAAATTATTTTACTGATATGTGTTAAGCTTGATTAAGATATATCTTTTGTCATTTTTTGTCATTTTCTTAAGAATTGCAATATTTCGAAAACTTATTTTGCAGCAAAAGTAATTTGCTAAAAAAGCATCAACATGTCATGATAACAAAACGAAAAAAAAAACAAAATTATCTCCATTAAAAGTACAAATGTTTGAATTGTTATTTGAGACTTAAGAAAAAATTATAATGGTTAATAAGAGGAAAATAACATTGAGTCTCATAAAAGCTTTTTCCTATTTAAACGAATATTCGCCGACGCAATGCCTACTGAAGTTTTTAATACAAAATATAAATTTTTTGCGAGAAATATAAGTGTTTACAAATGGATTTCATTTTTTTATTTAATCACATATTTACCGAAATAATAACAATCTAAGTTTTTTAAACAAAATTTTATTACAATGGATCTCTTTTATCTTTTTAAGCATATATTAACTGAGAAAATGAAGATTTATGTTTTCCAAACAAAATATAGATTCTTGTTAAAACAACATAAGTGATAACAAATAGAGCACATTTTTTGTTAAACACATATTTACGAAGAAAATGATGATTTAAATTTTTCAAAAAAATATCGAATTTAGGTGAAAATTGCAAGTGATCACAAATGGAGCACCTTTTCCAATTTTAACACATATTTATCGAGATAATGTCAATTTTAATTTTTCTTACAAACTAACAATTTTTGGTGAAAAATATAAATGATTATAAATAGAACTCGTTTTTTTATTTTAACGCATTTTAACGTGATAATGGCGATTAAAATTTTTCATGCAAAATATCGGTTATTGGTGGGAAATATTAGAGATTATAAATAGAGCTCTTTTTTCCATTTAAACGCATATTTTCCGAGATAATAACAATTTCAATTTTTCATTCGGAATACCGGTTTTTGGTGAAAAGTGATTACAAATGGGTCTTTTTTCCATTAAATCGCATATTTATGGAGAAATTGCATAATACGGAAAATATCGACAACAAATGGAGATCCTATTTTAATTTAAAAATTTCATGCAAAATATGAAAAAAAGTGATTACAAGTTGAGCTCCTTTTTCAATTTTTTTTTACTGAACGCATATTTTCCGAATAATAAGAATTTTTGGGATAATATGCGTTCTTTATACAAAATATCGATTTTTGGTGAAATATGAAGGTGATTACAAATGGAGCTTCTTGCTCTATATATTTTTATTTCGATTCATATTGTTTATATAAATATCTTCTTGTATTTAGTACAAGAAGCTCCGTATATTTACCGAGTTATTGACGTTTTTAATTTATCATAATTTAAATTGTCTTTCGTTAAACAGAAATTATTATATTCTCTTCTTTTTCAACCCATATAGATCATTTATTACTATTATTTTTATTATTATTTAAGTTTTCTTAAACAATTTTCGACTTTTGTTTAAAATATAAGCGATTCGAAATGTACCTTTATGCCATATTTCCTTATTAACAATTAATGTTTTGATCACATATTTTCCGATTTAACGACGATTTTTTTATATAGAAATGATGTATGTTAAACTTAATTTAAAATTTTCAATAAAATTTTTCTGTAAGATTTTTTTAATTTTTATTTGATTCAAATTAAATTGTTGTCAATTTTAATTTATAATTTCAAAAAGTTAAAAAGATTTACATTTAACTTATTGTAATTTATTTGGAAAAAAGACATTAATTGATATGTGGTAGAATTTAATTATAAAATATCACCATATTTCGTTATAAATATATAAATTCTAAATTAATAATTCACTCACAAACAGTATTTGTGTTTAATTGTCTGTGAAAAAATTGAAAATAATATGAAACGAATAAAAATTTATGGTACACAAATATGATTGTTGTTACCATAAATTTTGTTGTCGAAAATCTAAAATAATATTTAATTAAATTCTAAAACAGCGAGATATTAAATTTTGACTATTATAATGGGAAAAATTATATACTAAATGGAATTTTAATGTATATATATTTATTTAGACCAAATTGTAAACAAAATGTTTAATGCACATTTTGCTATAATGGACCTATAATGAATATCACATATTCGTTGGTATTGTAATAACACCAAGTCAAATTAAAATATATATTAGCAAAAATCTATGTGTAAAATTATGCGAGGGTCGATCCATAATTTCTTCTGTTCTCAAATAACCCTCTAGCAAAATTAAGAATAAATCAGAAATTTAAATTAATTATTAAATTTATTGTTTTTCGCAACAACTTTTTATAACCAGCATTGTGGCGTAGGGCATTACAAAGGCGGGCTTCACCGACTTCTTTTCTTAGGATTGAACTCCAAAATGTAACTAGTTTGTGTATTGGACCGATTTTACTATATTCTCATGCTCGTCAACTTTACCACATATATTATGCGAATTAAAACCATTTTTAAGAAACTGTACTGTTTAAAACCGTATTGATGAAAAGTTATAACTGAATATGGCCCGTTCATCGTGAAAATATGTAACATGTACACATAATATAAAATAACTGCAAATAGTTTTAATCAAATTAGTTAGTAGAGTTTCGGGAAAGGGCCTTAAATGGAAGCTATAGCCAATTATGAATATGTATTTAATACTGTTAGACACATAATTGTACCGATTTTTGAATCATATATAAGAGCTTTATAAAACCAGACCTCTATTCCAGGAAGAGGCCTTACTTGAGACCTATATGAAAATATAGACCAATATTAAGCATTCTAATAATTTAGAGAAATAATTCCGCCAAATTTCAATGAAATTGGTCTATATATAAAAGCTTTAAAAGCTTACAATTCTATTCTGAAAAGTAGACTTAAATTGAAATGTGGATCGATAACTTGATGCAATAATACATATATTATGGAATAATTTCTGCAATAATAAAGTTAACATACGCTCATTATTACATTATCACTTGTGTGATATTGAGGGTATCAAATTCGGGCAAACTTTCATATACATCATATAATAGATGATATAAAATTTTAAATTTAATGTTAATTTTGTATTCGTAGAAAATTGTCATGTTTTTGGCATATCTCATCATATCGGTTAAAGTCCAATTTTTCTTCTTAAATCATTAAAATCATTTATGGCGACACTGTTTCCCACTTTTACTCCTGATTTGAATGACTTATCATCTTGTTTAGAGATACTCGGCATTAACAAAACAGTGGCGTTATTCTAAATACACTTGTGGATCTAAGCTTTTTTCAAAAATGCGCTCTTTCCATAAGCTAAATTAAGCCCAATATAATGGAAGCCTTCTGTAGAGATCATATAGAGATCATCTACATATCATAAAATAAATGCCTGCTAACGATTTCTACCTGCCGATGATATCTGAGCCTGATTGCCGCTACTATAGCAATGTTCTTGTATTATATGTATTAAAATTTCACCTTCTTACACAAGCACATGTGGGTATATTAACTTTGTCATTCCGTGTGTAACCCTAATAAGGAGTCATTTCAGATGACATAATTTATATATATTTCTGTATCAAATCAATATCTGCCTGTCTGTTGTTGGCACGCTCAAAACAGTTTTAACATATCAAAAGATATAGACCGATATCTGAGACAACCTTTAAGTTCCACGGAAGTATTTTTGTAAAACTGTTTATTAGAAATACCTAAGTTAGAATAAGATTTTGACATAATAGAATGTTATATACGCTTTCTCATCGTTCCAAAAAATTATCAACATCGGTTCAGTGAAGAAATGTTATAGCAAAAATATAGTTTTTTATGACTCATTTAATGTTTCTGTCCTGTATTTAAGAAAAATGGTTATGTTATATACTTTTGTGTGTGTATATATGATCATGTACGAATCATAATTTATTTACTTAAACGCTCTTTAGATGGAGGGTATTAAAGGTTCAGCATAACCGAATAAAGCATTCTTGCTTGCTATTTTTCTATAACAATTTTATATTAACATACAACACATATTCTATTACATCAACACTAACTTTCATAACTTTAATTAAATTTCTAGTTTATAATGGTAATTTTGGTAAACATATTATTTTCAACAATTTAAATTAGTGAAATTGATATCAATTATAAATAACAGAATTTTCACAGTTTAAAATGTTCGCTTAAATAATTGAATTACTTTTAAAATAAATTGTATTTGTAATTAACTTTTGATGACCATAATGAAGAATTTAAGGGAAAATTCCTTTAATTGATTTAAATATTATATAACAAGGTAATATCCATTTTGTGTAAGATGTTAATAATTAAGTGGATTAATTGTCAGTCAACAATCAACAATACTTATTAACTAATTTAAAATTAAGCATGCTGTCATTTAGCTTTAAAAAGCTAAGACTTTAAACTAAGTTGCCCAAAAGCTGTTAAAATGGTAATAATGTAAAATAATTGTCATTAAATTAAAGCAACATGGCAGTTCAAGAAATGATTTCCAGCATTGTTTGATCGAAAATTAATTATAAATACTTTAAAACTATTAATGCTGATTGGCCAATGCCTTTTGTTTTTAAAGCCCAAGTATCGTTTATATGCGCTTTATTGAAAATTTTCAGAAGTTTTAAAGTGGTTTTGTCATTGGCTAGTGTAGTTCAGTTGTGCCTTTGGTCAGCTTACTGTATCGACCAACCTTAAGTAATTATAGGATAAACTTCTCCTTTCTGGAAGTTAATATATACAAAGTTTTCTTTATATAATTTGAGGGATCCTTTTTGACATTGGCTGGCGAATGGTAAAGGAATCTACTTCTACTAAATCGTTTATAAAATTCCTTAACTAATTAAGAATAAAATTCTCGTAAAACTAGGATACTATATGCAATTGCTTTAAGGTATATTGTTTTTACTGCCAACCAAAGTTGTTGTATTTAAACAGTCTGCCGAAAGGGCTGTTTAAAACAGTAAACCAAAACTGCTTTCTAAACTATCAGTCGAAGTTGCAAAGCAAACGTCTAAAGCAGACTACCTACATGCAGCAACTGCGGTTTCGGTATATCAGTAGGCGAGACCGCTATGGATGATATTCATCTTAAAGACAAAATTAAACTGACTCTCAGAGAGACACTAACTAAAAGTGCGATATCAGATTAGACATTAATTTTCTAACTTTAATTGAAATTATAAATTATATTTAACACAAATTTAAACATTCGAAACTAAGGCAGTTTTAAAGAATTTTTTCCACCAGAATTTAGTCCTTGTAGCATTGATATTCAACACTGAAACAATGTTCCGATTTTGAAAATCTAAATATTTTCTGATACCCTATTCCGTAGCTAATCGTAAAGAAGTTCTGCACAAAAAAAAACAACTGATAGTTATAAGGGCTAACGTCTTACTTTTCATGGAATATAAACCTGCTTCGGTTGTGTGAAAAATTATCAAATCAGTGAGGCTGAGTTAAAACTGCTTTATTAATAAAACAAAAAAGACAATACTTAAATAAAACTACAGTTGTACATACTTCATCATCAAACAAAAATCATCAAAATTGTATCAAGAGAAAAAAAATATAGGTCAATATATGCAAAATATTATACATATATTTATTTTGTGTTATATAGGACGCAATTTTGAAGATAAATTTTTGAAATTTGTCACAAATATTTACTTTGATACAATCATAAACCAAAAGATCCTAAGTTCCTTCTCGGAATATGGTTTTAACCTTATAAAACTCTTAAATAAAGATCAATTTTGTGAATATATGTGAATATCGGGCTATAGGGATATGTTATATTAGAACTGTTCCCAGAATAAATATTTAAGCTTAAAAAAGTCTAAAATTTGAACCGATTCTACTTAAATTCGTCAAAATTTTTTATCTATCTATATGTTACTAATATGACGAAAATAGCTTCCTTTAAAGGCCCCTTCTCGGAATAAAGCTTTAAGCTCATAAGTCTCTTAAATTGGTACCAATTTTATTAAAATTTGGTAAACTATTTTTCTAAACTGTTATAACGCCTTTCTTATTCTACTTCCCAAAATTATGTTAAGGCTTAAAAGGTTCTGAAAAAGGAAAGAGGGTATTAGGATTCAGCAAAACCGAGTGTAAAATTTCACGTGTAATCAATTGAAGCACTTTTTTTGCCCTAGACCGACCATTGTAAAATTTCGCACATCGATTTTTGTTTATATTTGTCTTTATTTGACCAATTCTTATTACAATACCAACTTATATGAGAGATTTAAGCCCTTTTAAAGTGAAATATAGAAGAGGGTTTGCATGGAACCTATGAAAAATAATGAACTGATAGTCGTATATCATCGTTTTAGAATATTATAAATCTTATTTTTTGAAAATTCCGTTAAAAAAGTTTTACACTTGTCCGGAATGTATCTGAAGTATTGGATAATTACGGTTTATTTCAATAGGCTTCATACTTGGCCCAAAATAATGAGACCTACCGAAAGAGATATTGAAATCAACTCCGAAAAGAATTCTGAATCTAACGTTGTATTTAAAGGGAAGTTTACCTCCATTTTATTTGTGTGTTACAAACATCAGCACGAACACATAATACCCCAACCACCCATAAAAAATAATAATTTTTATGTAATAACGATTTTTTTAATATTCCCATTTTACTTATTAGATATTTCTAAATAATCCATATAAATATTGTTAAAAAATGTTTATATCTAACATAATAACAGTTATAAAGTTATTTAACATAATTTAGAATTTTAATGCAAATCTTTGTTCCAAATCTCTTATGTGATTCTTAAAGTTTATCTTTGAAACTTTTTTAAATACGTTACGTATTAAAACAAGCAAGAGGACGATTAAAAATCCATTTTACACTCAAAATTATGCTCATACAAAATAAGAAAAAAAATGTTAAAACCTCTAACTTAACACTTATAGAATTTCCTATTAAAAGATAAACCGAAAAGAATGTTGGTTCTCGAAAGGAAGAGGGGTTGTAGGAGTAATGTACATTTGTTTATTTTTTCTAAATACTTTTGATGGGAAAAGTTTAATAGCTTAAAGAGCTACAAAATAGCAAAACTTTTATATATTGATTTTGAAGTTTTCCTTGTTTATTCTGTTCTACTTTAAAGTACAAGAAAAACAGAACAAAACAATTGAAAAAGGGAGTAAAATTAAACAACAAATAAAAAATAAAATAAACTTAAATAAAAATCATTGATATTGTTACAAAAATATTAATAGCAAATGTTTCCATGACTACTTAAATCCCAACAACTATTATTGAATAGTAGCATTTATTACTGTTTTTGTTGTTGTTGTTGTTGTTTTAACAATAATAACAAGAAAAGTGTCCTAATGGCCTTAATTCTCCGTTTATCTAATGCGTGATTATTTTCAAAAACAGCTACTTTCTACTGGTAAAAAATCTAACTGTTTCCAAAGAGGATAAGTAGTTTACTTCAAATAAATAAATGTAAGTGAAATGTTAGAAGAAGACGAAAAAAGTGGCAATAAAACGATAGAAATGCCAATAATTTTTCTTGTCTTTTTTCTTTAATAATATTCGTAATATGTCTTTTCCTGAAGCGTAAAAAAATGTTACTTCAGCCAAAACATTTTTACCATAATATTTTTATGTTAAAATAATAGCAAAATTTTTATGCTCTCAACTACCGCAAAAGGGTGAAAAAAAGCAGCATCCAAGATACTGTTAAATTTAAGGTATATTTTAAATTTCCTTCATATACTCCTTATCGCTTCCTTATTGCTTTTAAATTTGACACAACTTAGCGAAGGTTGGCAAAAGCTTAAAAATTACTTCATGACAAAAATTTTACTCCTGATAAACCCATAAATATGTCCTGAATCCGTTCATTTAGCTGATTATCTATCCACGTAATGCATAGTGGTCCCGGAAAGCATTTTAATAAAAAAACGCTGTCACTTAGGATCTACCGAATATTTTCAATATAATTTCATTTGGATATTTAAAACATATTTTCATATATTTCTGGTAGGTCCTGAAGATGGCGAATGGACCTCCAAAGTTCAACATTTCGGGCATGTATAAAAAATCGACAAAATTTCATCTTAATTAGTTTGAAAACAATTTGCAATTTAAATGAAAATTTTTGCTCATATTTAATTTCATAGGAATGCTATATCTTTTTGGATTTATGTGAAATTTTTATTATTTGAAATAGAAATTTAGGGACTTATTTTATATTTTCATTCAAAAAACTTGTACAGCAGAATCTCACAACTTTGAGGTATCCAAAAATTAGAACCAGATCAATTTCAATTTATTGCACCTCTGATTCTTATAAAAATGGGTTATTTGAAAGGATAAAGTTTTTAGGAGGAATTATGCCGAACAATTTAATAGAATAGAAAATGTAATTACAATGTTTGTACTGATTGATCTATAGTAAGGTCACAGAGCGATTGAACCGTTTCGTCTTAAGCAATGACACACACACATACATAATTAAAAGTAGTTTTGCTACTGCTACATTTTTCACTTTAAATCCCTTATTTTACTCAAAAGTAAACATTTATCTTTCTAATTTTGAAAAAAATTCTTAAATATGTAAAGCAAATTCAAAGGAATTGGTTGAGACACTAACCCTGCAGAAACTACATGTGTTTTCTATTTGTTTAAAAAAGCTGCAATGGGTCATGTCTCTCATTATGACAAAATTAAGAATTTAATACATAATTGTTACGCAAACATTTATGTAAAATTTACCTGATTTAAAATAATTTTTTGGGCGGTAATTATAGATCGTCCTTTGTATAATTTTTCACATAGACTTTTGCATTTATATGTTAATTTGACCAATTATTATTACAACACTAACGCGTATATGAAATTAACGTCCTTCAATGTATTATTAGTAAGGGGCTGGTATGGTACCTATGAGAAGCAATGAACCGATTTTTGAATAATATGTCGTATCGTTTTGAAATATAATAATACTTATTTTTGCCAAATTTTGTTAAAATCGCTTTGCATTTTGCATTTTTATGAGTTTAAAACCTCATTTCGGGAGATCATACCTAAAATATTAAACCGAACATGACAAATTTCAAAAGGCTACGTCTTTGCACCATAATAATAGCGTGCGTAAAATTTCATTTAAATATCCCAAAAATTCCAACCTGTAGAGTATTCGTAACATTTATGTGGACAGACAGACATATGAAGATCGTTTAATCGACTTAGAAAGTGATTCTGAGTCGAACGATATACATAAAGATGGGTGTAACAAAATTTTTTCTATGTGTTACAACCATCATCACAAACACATAATACAACCACCTACGATGCTGTAGGGTATAAAAAGTTTGATTTTATGGATTTATAATTTTACTAAGTTCACTTATATGGTCCCTTCCCGGTATTTGATTTTAATCTAATAAAACTAGTTAATATGTAACAATTTCATGTCGTATTAGGATCTGGATAAGAACATTTTAACGAACATGATATTGAAATGCAGAATAACTTGAGGCAAAAGTTTGATCAACACTTACGAAATAATCGGTTAATTGATGAAGATTTGGCACAATCCAGAGTCAAAACCTAAATACATTATAATTCGTACACACAATGTTTGATTATACAATGATGAAAAGTTTTTCTTAAGTTTAAAGCAATGACACTTATTAATTAGTCATATTTTTGACTATAATTTGTTCACTGAACCGATTTTTGATAACTTTTGAGTTGAGGAATATATATTTCAATATTGCAATAAAATATTATGCTAATATTTCGCTTTGTAATTATTTCTCTTCGCTGGAATATAGAGGTTGCTTCAGGTATCGGTCTATAGCATTAAATATAATGAACCGATTTTATTGATTTTAAATAGAAAACCTTCGGGTGTTAACATGCCAACAAAAGACAGATAAACAGACAAACAGACGGAAGAGTCATTTATGGAATAAAATATTTATAGTTCATCAATTCTCTAATAATGTCATCAGTCCACATAAAATTGAAATAATATCCTGTATACGGTACTCAAGATTCATTATAACATTACTCTCTTTTGATAAATAAAAATGCGTATAACGCATATTTACTAAACTAAAGATTAAAATTACTTTAGTTCTAGTTAAAAATAAACAAAAATAAGTGTTAAAAAAACAAATAAGAATATTATACTCGAACAAGCCTGAATATGTAATACCCTACACCTAATGAACGACCCTCGTATAATTTAATTTTCTGATTTATTTTAAAGTGTGCAGTAACATTTATGTGAAATTTAGAAGTTTTAACATGCATTTTTCTGAAGGGTTATATGGCAGCTACAAAAAAATTATGGACCGACCTTAGTATAATATGTTACATCGACTTTTATCTATATTTAATTTAATTTGACAAGTTAAAATTTTAAAACCTACGTTTATGTGAGATTAATGCCCTTTAAAGTGATATTTGAAAGGGGTCTTGTATTGGACCTATGAGAAGAAAGGAACCACGCATAATTTTTCACTTTTAGAATATTATAAGTTTTACTTTTTGCCAAATTTCGTGAAAATCGCTTATTTTTAAGAATTTTATAAGCTCTAATCCTCATGACGGAAGGTTATTTGTATGAGAGGTAACCGATATATTAAGACGAACGTGCCTTATCCCAACAGGCTTCGCTCTCGGGCTAAAATAATAATATGTACTAAATTTCATAGCTATATCTAAAAAATTGCGACCTGTAGAGTGTTTGCAACGTTTACAGGAACAGCCAGCTGGACAGACAGATAGACAGACGAACATGGTTAAATCGACACAAAAAGTGATTTTTAGTCGAAAAGTATACTAAAAAGTGTATGTTATACAAAATTTTCTGCATGTCACAAACATTGACACAAACGCATAATATCCCAAACACCTACGGTGGTGAAGGTTTAATAAAAGATTCGTAAACAATTTTACTTCCAACATCTTGACTGTTTAATGTAAAGAAAGCTGTTTTCATTTATTATGTAGAAGAATCATTAATAATTAAATTAAAAAACTTTTATTTTCATCTCATAGTTTTTTTTATTATTTTCTTGTTTTTCCAAAAACTATTTCAATGTTTTTCTTTCATTCAAGTAATCATTGTTAACTTTTTTATTTCCAGCGCCAAAAACAATTGAAAAAAAAGTTTTTAACAAAAAATTTTGCACAATTTTCTCGTTTTAATGTTTTGGAAGGAGGAAGTATAAATTTTATTTGAATTGAACAAAAATGTTTTAATCGACATTGAAATATAAAATGTGCAGGGGGATGATAATCACTCAAAAGTGAACAGCAAAAAAAATAAGGTTAGAAAAATTTTAAACTTTAAATGTTTTAATTATTGCGATAAATTTAATAATTTAATAATGGATATTGGAAAAGTAACGTTGTAGTAATACATTTTTTGTTATAATACTTTTACCCAAATAAAAGTCAATTTAATATACGGATATAACAAAGGAACTATTCATGGAAATGTTGACATTCTGTATTAAATATTGCAAATATTTTAGATAAAAGGATAAAATTCATGGACATAACAAGGAAATGTCAATGAGACCCCTGCATCACCGATAATTGCGGGCATAATCATGGAAGAACTCTTAAACACAACATTAAGAGAATTTTAAGGAAGAATAACACAGACGGGACACTAGAAAAGCTCAATAAAGTCAATAGACAAATTCAGTTCACATAACTCTATTTCGATAAGAAACTACATTATATTCCAAATGGACTGGTAAGTTAAATTTATGACATCGGTAGGACTAATTTACTTTTACTCTAAACATCCGAAGAGAATTATTACAAATACTGCGATCAATTATATAACAAGAATTTTTGACACCAGCAATGAAGTATTCTTTGAAGCGAATTCAGATAAAGTTCAGAAAAATTCTCCACAAAAATGATTTCCCACTCAAAACAATAAATAATCTAATCGAACAAACATTGAATAGAAAAATATCTTTTGACAACGAGCATACGGATAAAACACCTAAAATTTACAAATCTGTCGACTTTATACAGGGATTTTCTGAAAAAATTAAGAACATTAATATTAATGATACATAACTTTACATACTTACTATGAAAATCATACTGGCTATAATGAGACAAATGATGAAATCTGAAAGGGATAAGATGGATAAATTGAATTTAGTTTATAGAATTGAAGGTATATGTTGTTACAACAAAGATAAAGTTAAAGATCAGATTATCAGCACAAGATTTGGAAAATTATAACGAACCATTAACGCGAGAAACTGCATTAGCGGCCCACTCTGCAATAACTGGACACAAACCAAATTTTGAGAAAGTGCGAGTTGAAGATAACGACAAACCTATTGAACCGATTTTGCCGAAATTTTCACAGAAAAATTTCGATAAGACCAGGGAAAGAGGTATCCTCCATAAAAAGCAAATTTTGATCATCGAATATCTAAAGTACTATAACAATGAGAATTTTCAGTGAATTTTCAGTTTTGGTCCCAATAGTTTTTTTCATGGAACTCTTTTTACCAGGGAAACCTATATGTCTCATATTTTAACGTGTATTTTTTTATACGTACCTAATATTGATGTAAGTGCGCACTTACTCTCTCCCTACGACACAATTTATGATGATCAAATAGTTGATATCGTGGGGACGATTACTAGATCAAACAAAGCCTTAATTATCTCTTTACGGTACACATGGTGTCAAAAAAAGTGTATTGGAGGACACAATATATCTGCTTTACAATTGTTATAATTAATAATTGTTGTCATGGGAAGACAACAGCTGCAAAATAAGCCAATTAATATTTAAGATCCCTGTTTAACTCTGGGCAAAGAAATTGTGGCACTTCTATAGACCTGTAAGCGTTGAGCCTATTGCTTTTTTATGATCGCATTTTTGATAAAACTACTCTTGTAGATTCTTGTCAAAATCTGGTATTATAGATGGGCGGCCTTCAAATTCATTAATGCTGCTATCAGAGTTAAATTAAAATCTGTAGCGACTTTTCTTCCGCAAAATCCATTTTTTGTGCGACTTTCCGAAAAATCTTAACAGCAACTCTAACAGTTATATACCTGTGTATGCTCTGTTCTTATATTCAAAGACCTTTTCTAACATTCCTCGAAAAAAATTTAATTGTATTATATTGAAGTTATATTGATGACTCCGATGGCATATAAGAAGGATCTGTTTACTAAGCATTTCATTATGTTCCTTAACCTGTAAGATTTTCCTTTATCCAAACATCGATTACTCCTGGCTAGTGCTTTGACGACCTTATTCCCTTTTCGCAGTTTTGCGTGTTTGAGTGGCGTGAGCTGAAGAGAGACTATCAAATGTAGCCCCTAAGATCTTCGGGTACTTAACTGTGGGAAAATAAGATTACATCGAATATGTCGCCTAAATTTGTTTTTACTTATTTAGTCCAAGTCGTGAAGAGTTTTCTTGTCGTCCTTGGTTAGAAAAATTAAAAGCTAAATCAAACACAAGCTTGAGTATATGTTTTGTTATTAATTTGACAAATATCGGACTATATTTTCATATAGCTTCCATATAAATCCCCTGTCTAAAAAAGGGTTTGAGTTTAAGAAGGTCTTATATATGAAAGGATTTTACTTAAAATCATCACGATTTAATATCTAATAGTATTTAATATATATTACTAATCCGATGAATATCGGTCATTATTTTGCTTTAGCTTCCACTTTTAATTGTACACTGTCATTAACATATGTATTTACTTTGACAATTATCGAGATATTTTCGGTTATAACTCTCCCGGAATTAGATTTAAGCTTTAAGAGGGTCTTAAAAATAAACCAATTCCATGGAAAATATGTGTACCAATAATACATTTTACTTTAATTTTTCTATGAAGCCTTCTTCAACTAACGTAACTGTTAGCACAATATAAATTGTGGAGGGCTCAGAGGAATATAACATTTTTACTTGTTAAGGCTTTTCATGATCTTTCTCCCTGAAATGGCTTCATACATCAATTCTTTCCAATGAAATAACTGATTAAAAATACAGTTTTAAATTTGTTAAACAACACATATATTCTCTTTTAAATAATACAATTTTAAATATACAATTGATAGTAAATCTTAGAAAAACATTTTACTAAAACCCTTAAACTATCAAACATTTACTTCCGTATCCTGATAAGTCTTATTCCCAATGTAACCTACCAATTTTAGAAATATATGTATGTGCATATGTATATCTTTTATGTAAATGTATCTTATAAATAACAATTTGAACAACTGAACTTGTACTTTTAATATAACATAAAACCAATGTCCTTTAGATTATAATGAAAAAATACATAAATATTTGTATTCGATTCAATTGAAACAAAAAATGTCATTATTCTTAATACAAAAATATGTATATAGATACATATGTATATATTACATGAACTATATACATTCTTGTTATAATATCTGCTGAACATATTTGCAAAACATTAATACTCTGGGGAAATCTTATATGTCATGTTTAAAAAAAAGTCAAAAATAGTTTTCCTTTTTTACCTCTTAAACTGTACAAGTATAAAGATTTTAATTTAAATAAATAGACTAGCTCACACCGGTTTGGTTAGCTGACCATACATTAATATCTTTTTTAAGTTATCTTAAATAATTTAATATATTCCCCAACTGGCAAAAACTTCTCTGCGAGGACGTTTATGTAAAATATTAGTTTAGAAAAGTTGTTCAGACTTAGGTTTCAATATCTGCTCTTATTAAACTAACTTCCATACAATTTTTCTTACATTGGCTTCGAAATGTTGAGCTCCCTTTCAAAGGCTATCACTTCTAAGACACTTGCGTGGCAAAGTTTATATACCCTCATTCATTACTTGTGGTAATGGGGTTTACGAAAATATTAGACCAAATAATATGGAATTAGTTTTGTTCCAATACATTTACCAAATTTCTTAAAATTATAAAGTCTATATTATATAGTGTTTTTTATAAAGGCTGTTTTCGTGTCCAGTGCTTGTAAGAAGGATATAAATCTCCTGTGTTCTATTCAAAAATTTTGTAGTCTGTGTATTATGTAGTCTTGTGTATCGATTAGTTTCGGAAATTATTGATATTACAAGTTTCATTTATATAAAAATACGACTTCCTCTATGACATATCGAAAGAATTATATAAATTAAATGGAAATTAATATACAATTTTCCAAATTTAATATTATTTATTTTACAATTCACTCTTTGGTTCAATTTACTTTTTAGAACATTAACAAATAATCGGGACAAATAATTGAGCTCTTGTTTTGGATGTGAGCATGCCAACAACAGATATATAAACTTTGTAGGGTGTCCTATGATACATTATTGTCGTTACATTTTCATCTTCATTGCATTAAAAATTTTCACTTTTCGTCCTACAGGTTTGCATATAAGTAATATTAATCAATTATATTAAGTATACGCACACGGCACACAAAAAAAACATGTAAATAAATATAGAACTTTTGAAAACACATTTAAAATACAAAAATAATAGTTACTAACTTTAAGTATGACTATTTAAGTTATAAAATGAACCTACTTTAATTGCTACATAAATTAAATTTCAAATTAAAGACAATATTCAGAAGTGGGTGTTTAGGGCTAAAGGAAATAATGAACCGATCATCGCAAAATTTGGTTTGGTGTTTTCCGTTTGTATAAGTCTTAAACATACGAAATATCAGCGTATTGGGAGTTATACACTTTGAAAACCACGTTTTATATATGTTATTGCATCAAATCAAAATCTGTGTCGATCTAACTATGCTTGTCTTGCTTTATGTCCAAAGATAATAGTTCTTTAGAGATGGGAAAATTAACTTTCAAATGGTATTATTATATTTCCTCCACCTGACCCGCAACCACTATTTATTTTTGTGTTCGATAAGAAGTATATTGTATAAAATTATAGAGTCTCGAGGCGATAAAAAATCTCTTTCAGCATTTTTCTTTAAATATTTTTAAATTCACTCAGCATGGGATGACCTCCGCCCCTGACCATACCTGCCCTACATTTTTCCAATATAAAAATTTTTTAGGAAAGTAGCTGAATAGAAATGTTAAAACTCTAATTGTAATTTTTAATAAATAATTGCTTACATGCGGGTATCGACTTCCCTGGTCCTAAATATATTATGAGTATTGGCTTCAGTCTTTGAATATTAAAGTAAGTCAATACAGTATTTCGATGCTCCTAAACAAACAAATACTGATTCATTTTATATATGTATTTAGATGGATGTATTATAGGTCATAAGAATGTACATTTAACATATCTGAAACAAAAATGTTAAAGGAAATAAAAAAAAAAATAATAAGTCAGAATCCTACATTCGTCTGACCGAATCTGAAATAACCTCCACCAATAACATTCAGCAAAAGGAAGCATGAGTTGAGGATATTGCACCAAAAAACGTATTATTCGTTCATCAGCTTGAACACAAGTTGCTAGAAAGGTTCTGTGAAAACAGTGAAATATGGTTACATCTTCTGGAGCTATATTCAAACCGGAAGGAGGCATAATATGGGAGCTATAGCAAAATGCGGATTAATATCGGTAAAATTAATAACATATATTCAAACCAATTAGAAAACTAAACCAAATTTTAGTACAATTGGTCTTTATTTACTAGTTTTCCGGGAAGGGGGCTTAAAAGCGAGCTATCGCAAAATGTGGACTGAGATTGCACAAATTAATAATTCAAGTTAAAGTTAGTAAGAAAAATGTTGCGCCAAATTTCAATAATATAAGTGTTTTTTACAAGTTTAATGAGCTCAAAACAGCCTTCCGGGAAGAGGTCTTATATAAAAGCTATAGCAAAATATGGACCGGGATCGGTCATATTAGTAATATATATTAAAGATACTGAGAAAGTCATTTTACCGAATTTCAGTAACATTATTCTTTATTTGACAATATTATAAGCTTAAACATGTTGTCCGAGAAGTGGCGTCTCATAGGAGATATTGAAAAATATGGACCGAAAATGATCAAATTTATAGCATATATTCAACACAATTAGATATAAATTTCAATATAATTTGTTCATATTTAAGAGTTAAATAAGCTGTAAACCAAATTCCCAAATACCTTGTATGGGAGCTGGGTCAAATAATCACCCCCGCACAATTTAGAATTTTGGGAAAAATTTAAGATTCTTTTAAAATTTGCGACCTATATGATAAGCGAATTTTGGGGTGTATCAAAATTTTTACATATTTTAGTCAAAAAATTTTTTCTATTCATCCGATTTTGATAATTTTTACGATGATGAAGTACATATAACTGTGCGTTATAGTTGTATTTTCATTTAAATCCCTTTTTTTTTGTTGAGAAAATTACAAAAATTCGAAATAATACATATCGTGCCCAAATTTTATTGAATTCGGACAATTATTCTAGGCGTAAGAATGTTACCAACAGACAGACAAACGTAGCTTAATCGACTCAGATGTTGATATGATACAATAATATATATACGAAAAGGAGTTGTCATTTCTTCTTGGTGTTACACACAGAATGACAAAGTAATATACCCTCATTACCACTTGTGATAGTAGAAGGTATAAAAAATCCAATTTAAATGACCTAAAATTGTTCTAGATCAGTAAGTCCATTGGATTTTATATTATTCCAACATAAAACATTCTACAACTGTAGCTTGAAATTAAAGATATATTTTATATAAATTATTTAGTTTATATAAAATCAATATTTTTTCATTTTTGGACACTTTATGAAGAATGTTAAAAATGATATATAAAATTTTGTAATATATTATCTGATTTACTTAAAAGCCGCCACATGGAAAATTGTTTTCATCAAGTATTAAAATCTGCTTTGAATGAAACCACACATTTTGATGAGGATTTATAAAATACATATGATGCTCTCATATAAGTTTGTTACAAATATGCTTCAATAAATATGAAATAATATATAAATGTGAATTTCACTTAATTTTATTCAAACGTTTCTATATTTATAGACCTTAAAAGCAATTGTATGGGGGCTTATTGAAGACATGAGTATTCTATTTATGCATCATAAACTATTGATGTTTCAGAATGCTGGTATAATTTATTAAAAAAAAACATTAAATTATTATTAAAATCAATTTATTTTAAATTTTAGTTTATAGTAAATAAATATTTAATAATTTTATTATTTTACCTATACACTTACATATTTATACATATACAAAATACTTATACTCGACTATTGTTTTAATTACTTTTATAAATTGTCATCAATAATAGAAAATTCAATTAAATTGAAATTCATTAACAATTTTATGAACCAGAAATTTGAAGAATGAATAACAAATAAAGTTAATTATGTTACTTTGTATCAAGAGTGATTAGCATAATAAAGTTATGCATAATATTTGTGAAAAGATAATAATTAGGCATGAGAGAATTTTGAGGTATCATATGTTTTATTGCACTATTTTTTTACATTTAATAAATATTGTATATTAACACAAGTAAAATTAACATTAATAATCTTAAATATCAGAGCCACCGTAACTTCTGAGCTGACAAAGAAAAAAATAACTTTATCTAATAAGTAAAGTTCAGAAACAAATGTTCTCCCAAATGAATAAAATTTCATACAATGCACTTGGTATTAATTCAGTCGACGCACACTGATTCGTTTCCACACAAAAATCGGCAAAAAAAAGAGTATTTATCCCAGAGCTCTGAAAACTTGCACAAAGTTATATATTGAAATAATAAAGAAAAAGCAATAAATTTTGAAAAATAAAAATTGATTCAGATACTTCTCATATATCTTGAACTTAAAATCTAAAATATTGTCCACAATTATGATGGAAATAATCTGAAATGTTGGTAATTTTAATTCTAAACGGTGGCAATTATATACTATATACTTCACTAATATCGTAGAAAGGATAGTGGTACCTGTCATATATCCTTTTTATAAAAAGTGCATTTAATCATCCAAAATAAAATTTTTCAAATAATAAATTTTTTAATTTTTTTATAAGCTTCTTTACCTACCAAAATTTATTTAATTTGATCAAGTATATCAAAAGTTATTTAAAAATTACTTTTTGGTTACTATTTGTGTTATTTTAGTAGTGCAGTGAGTATACTTTATGTAATATATGTTTGTATATGAATTTATAACTCATACGCATAGGTACTCTTTGTTTATAGTTTAAGTAACAGACTACGCATAACAACAAATTTATGTCTAAATTGGGTATTTTATGAAATTTATATAGAAAATATCAATTTTGCAGGAAAATATTACGTTAAAAAATCTCCAGTTTAACAGAAAACTGAGAGCTGTTCTCTTTAGATTATAATTTATTTAGACTAAAAAAAATAAAAATGCACGTTTGCCCTTTTCCATGTCAAATTTTCGGTATTTTGTAAGATTTGGAATAGAAAATGCATTAAAATTTTACGTTTATAACAATAGTTTTTCTAAAAATTAACAAAAAACTGGCAGCTTTCCTCTTCTAGTAACTAATTTATAATTATGTATAATTCAATGTCCTTTTTTCAAGTATTTTGTAAGATTTCATTTTTTATAAAATTGTTTTTCTCAAATTTAAAAAAAAAAAAAAACAGGCAGCTGTTCTCATTTGATAATTCCTGTATAAATATGCATAACTAAACTTTACTTAAAAAATTAAGAAATAGGCGAATATTTGCCTATTTTGGAAAATAATATACTACAGAAAAATGTAGCCTTGTTACTTTCAAAGTATGGACCTCAGAGGTGTTAAGTTATTGGATATCTTAGCGGCGTATCTTAGATATTTTTAATCTCGTGCCAACTATCCTCATTCAATCTTAATTTTTTCTATTTCATGATCCTTAACAGGACCTTTCAAAACATAATTGGGTATGTTATATGTCTATTATAGTTATTAGGTATTTTAAATTGTCAACTTTCGAAATTTTACAAGATCTTAAGTCATTTTTATACTATATATTCGCTACTGTATATTCCCTACTGTAGGTGGTTGAGGTATTATGCGTTTATGCTAATGTTTGTAACATTCAGAAAAAAATAGAGTTACAAACACTTTTATTTATATCGTTCGCTTCAGAATCACTTTCTGAGCTGATTTCAATATGCTCGTCCAACACATTGTAACATATGTTGAAAGATTTTTGATATGTTTTGCATTTGGAACGTTAGAAAACACGTTTGGGAATATGAGCAGCTAACAATAAAACTATTAATAGTTCAAACCAACTGTATCTACTTTATAACAGAAACAATTTTAAAACGACCCTTTTTTGATTTTTTATTGTTCAGAATATAGTGATTTATAATATACAGTGATAATGTATATGTACACTTCTTAATTTATGCACTATAAAATAGTTTTCAGAAGTTGGTCGACTTGAAAGCTACGGTCAGTTTTAGACCGATCGTCTTTTAATTTATACAAAATTATTAGTGTCATTCTGGAACGACATTTGAATGGGAGCTAAGGTGCACCCATTCAAATGTTCTAAGTTCAGATGTCTAAGTTCAGATTTCTCTATATTTGCAATTATGAGACGTACATACATTATTTGAAAATTACATAAATTTTCGAAGGCATATAATCAGTTGCATAGTTTTAAGAAGAAGTTTATCAGCCGGATGAAAATGATTCAAAAAATAATGATACAATTTTAAAATTAACAACTCATACCCAACGCGGCTCCTTATGTAAAGTTATTAAGTATTTTATAATTTGAGATAACTTTATAACTTATTGATTTTAAATAGAAAAATATGTATGTAATTTTCATAAAAATTTAATAAAATTGTTCAAAATAAAATGTTTAATAGTATTTTTTTAATTATTATTTTAAATCCAAAACAAAACAATTTAATTATTATCTTATTAAAAGAATAACAAATAAAGAAGACAATAAGATTATTTTTGGCAACAAACGATAAATGAGGAAAATAAAAAACCAAATTGTCAGAAAGCGAAATGAACATAAAATAAATCATAAAAAAATGTCATAAAAATATTAAATCCTAGTAAATGTCATTAAACATAAATGAGGAGACCAAAATCATTAATGAAATAAAATTTGAACATGAATGAAAACTACGAATGAATTGTGTGTTATATAATTTTTCATATGTGTGTGAGGTATGGGCAAAAAAATTAGATTTTCAACTCATTAAAAAATAAATTTATTTTGTATTAAAATTTAATATAGTTTAATGGGAGAAAAACTATAAATCTGATCAACATTATTTTTGGAGGGATAATTATATTTATAAAGGACTGATTATTATACCCTACACCACCACAAATGGTGATGGTACTACCAATGCACCGCATAAAAATCGATTAAGAATGAATGGATTCTATCTCATTTAATTAAGTAATCAGGAAAAAGTACGCACTAAAATAATTAAATATTAAAAAAAAACTCAACTTGGTCCTACAAAAAGTTGGCCAAGCATTCAGTCTGCCATCAATTTTTTACTAAACAATACCGAGAGTACCGTTGATAGTAAATCTGGTTCAGGAAATATTTTCAAAGTCAAGAGAAGAAAGCATTTTCATTTCAGAGCCCCCAGCACGCCCGGTCGACAGAACTGACTTGGAATCCTGTCACTATGGTAAACAATGGTACAACATCAATAATGTAATATTAATACCAAGAAAAGCTAATCCTCCTAACTATTCCAAGCTGAGGCTAGTGCACAGATATTGGATTCTTGTTTAAGGAGAATTAAAGAGCACAAAAACGTGTCAAAATGTGTGGAAAATGTTGTAAGGAGATGGACTAACTGTTTGAGGAAAATGATAAATGAAAGCACTATAGAAATTTTAATAAAAGGGGTTTCGAAAAAGATTCAAAATTTCAATCTCACTCCTTTTAGAGTTTATAGCTAATCAAAATAGAATTAGTAGAAAAATAGTTGCAGTAATAAATATAACGTATTCTACATAAGTTTGTTTGCCATAAGAAAAAATTGTGTTTATCAGTGTGTGCGTTGGCATGATTATATGTGTTAGTATGCTTATGAATTAGAGTCAATATGTATTTATTTGGGTATTGAATGTTGGACACACGTAAGAATGTTTTATTCGGGTGAATATAACATTAATACTTTTTTAATAAAAACATACTATATTTTTGCCCATACACGAATATGTTTAGCAACAACTAAAAATGTTGTAGTCGGTCAATCCCTACTATGTAATACCTTACACCACATTGTTGCTTGAAAGGATCGTATAATTTGATTTTCTTATTTGTGCTCAAGTTATCAAAAAAGATTATTATGATACGAAAATTTATGTTGAAGTATAAAGAATGTTTTTCGTAAGGGTTATGAATGAAGTTAGAAAAAATTTTGGACACCAGTTTTTGTTTATGTTTATATTTATTTTAATTTGGACCAAATATTAGTACAATACTGAAGTAAGGAGTTATATGGAACCTATGAAAAATAATGAAGCGAACCTCGTACAATTTAAGAATTTTATTGGCCAATAGCCCCATTTCCCATTCAAAACAATATTACATACCAAATTTCATTAAGATATCATCAAAACTGCGAACTGAATTCGCGAACAAGCTTTAAATGTACAGCCAGCCGGAAAAAGGAACATTGTTAAATCGACGCCGGAAGTGATTTAGCCACCAACAGCGGTGTAGGGTATTAAAATATTACGTTATTTGCAATTATGTCATTATAGAAATTGTTATGAAATAATTTAATTACAGAAGTATTAAAGAAGTATTTAAAAAATTTAAAATGCACAAAACTATTTAAAATGACAATAATTTAAAAAATATGCTGACATCAAACGATGAAAAATTTATAAAACCAAATTAATTTCTTTTTTTGTTTGTAATGAAAATAATAAGCAAAAGCTACTTATTCTTGAATATTTTATGCAATTTGCAATCCATCTCAAACAAAGAAAATTGCAATATTTTATTATAGTTCTCTCTCTTTCACGAAGCACCAACAAAAGCAAAACAGTAATATAAAATATGCTTTTTCTTATTGTTTGACTCTTGTTCTTTACTTCAATTGTAACAAAAAAAGTTTATAGTTCCAACCGATGCACATGTGCCAGCATCAAGACTCAGACAACAACAAAACCATTGAGAACAAAATTCCAAAAAAGTGAAAAAAAAAATTAAATAACAAGAAGTGAACAAAACGAACGATAATATCAGAAACAAGGAACGTTAATTAAAAGTGCAATCAAGCGCATCTAAAGAATATTGTATTAAGTACTTTGAAAAGGGTGGAAATTTAAATGGAACATAAAAGTTGGTTTCATGCAGATGTAAAACAAAAAATAAAATAGCTTTCAAATCCAAAGTTTTGCGCAAAATTCAGGTTCGAAATTTTGACTAATATTAAAATATAATCTATTTAAAAATCATTATAATTTTTCCCCAAAAATTCCTCAGTATCAATCATGATATTTCTGAATTTATTAATGAAAAATATTTTCTTACAATTGAAATTTAAAATTATTTCGAATATTTTAAGTAAAAAACTATATTTATCAAGAAACACGATTTCAGACAAAATGAACTGTAATATGTCCTTTACAAGAGTAAAAATTGCAACACAATTTATATTTATATTTCTGTTTCAAAATGTTATTTTTTCACTTTTATACCAAAAAGTTTAATTCGTTCACACCTTTTGTCCTTTTTTTAAACTTATTCTATTTTTATTATATCTCCATTTTAAATCATTACTATTTTTTCCCAACAGTTCCTCAGTATCTATCATGATGTTTTTAATTTGATTAATGAAAAATATTTTCCTTATCTACGACTTCTTAATAAACTTATAACCTAAAAATTAAAACAAAGACTTAATTCAATTTCTTTGGAAACTAAAATGAATTAGAAACAAGTCACCATATTGTTGGTTATTATTGGTAGATATTAAAAATTAATGATCGACCCTTGTATAAATATATTTTATAAATTTTGCTTAAGAATGCAGTATATAATGGTACTAATATATATGTATGATTTGTGCGATTTAAAAGGATGAAATTATGCACCGACCCTCGTAAAATTTGGTACATCGATTTTTGTTTATCTTAGTTAGACCAATTCTTATCACAATAATTGCGTATATATGAGATTTAATCCATTTAAAGTGTTTTTTAATGGGGAATTATATGGGATCTATGAGAAATAATGGACCGAACCTCGTATAACTTTTTATGTCATTTTAGAATATTGTTGGATTTATTTGGGCCAAATTTCGTTAAAATCAATTAATATTTAGGATTTTTATGACCTTAAAACTCCATTCAGGGAGGAACATTTGTATGGGGGATAGATGAAATAATGGAGTCATCATCACCAATTTCCATAGGCATCGTACAAAATAATAACACATGTCAAGCTTCATTGATATATCCCAAAAATTATGACCTGCATTGACATGCATGGACAACCAGTCAGCCAGACAGTCATAGTTAAATCGACTCTGAGAGTGATACTTTAAAGTGGTAGCAATATTTTTCATTTTACTGCAACCACCTATGTTGGTGTAGGAAATAAAAATCGCTGTTCAAAACCTAAGCATACTATCTATTATTTCTTATGATTTAAGTTTACCTTTTAAATCGCTTCCCAGTTTGATTTAAGGTAGTTCTACATCTACGGCACATTTCTTCCGTTGCATCGCGATGAATACATTGGACCATTTCTGTGCTGAATACTAAACGAAGTAGTATTGGGTGGTCAAATTGTCATTTAAAATGTTTTGTTTGGATTTTTGAAAATATCATTCATGTGTCTTTAGTAGATCTCGAAAGTAGTAGATTGTGTTTCAAATGCTTTTTGTAAGATGACATGAAGCTTCCAAAGTTTTTCTCCAATAAACTTTCTCTTACTGTAGAAGAACCAACCCGAAATTTAAGACTATTCGTTAATCTTAAATAACCTTTTAAGCCTTACATGGAAGCTGTAATAATTGGGTCGATATAACGAAAATGGGTTTGATATAAGAGCTATATTATAATATGGACCGATATTAATAAAATTAATTTTATATGTTTAAGACAGTAATGAAATTAATTGTGCCAATCGGAATTTTTCTGATGGACCGATATTGCTGGTTTAAAAAAATAAAACTTTTAGGGACAATAACAAATAATAAAAACAATTTTATTGAATTCGAAAAATTATTCTAGGCGTGAGACAGAAACCTTCGAAGAAAAATACAAAATTTACAAAAAATTACCATCAAAATCAGTTTAGAATATTAAAAGATATACACCGATATCTGAGGCAACCTGTATGTATGTGTAGCCAGATAAAGCTTTAGCTTTAATATAAGACAATAGTTCGATAGTATAATTCACATGCTATAAATTATTGATTTTTAATATATTCTCACCTCGACTTAATACTGAATGATTTAGAAAAAGTTTTTAGTCGTAATTTTGAGAAACAAAAAATTTCTTCAATTCGAACAACTCCAGTTTCGGTTTCCAACCGAAAGACAGACGAACGTACTTAGTCGACTCCAACTTGGAGTTGCAGTAAAAATATATACATCATGGGATCATTGGTAATTATTTCTTGGCATTATACAAGAACGTTAAAGGGTATCGCAATCTATTAAAATAAGACTTTTAATTTAACGTAATAAATAAGTGTGCCAATTTTTTACGAATTTCTGGATTTTTTTTCCATTCTATAGCGCAATTTCGTAACGTAAGTTAACGATATTGTTAATTGCTATTCTGAAACAAATATTTCGTTTTTTTGTTGTTTTAAAGCAACAATGAATTTGAAATAATTAAAAAAAATTATTAGTGCATCTCGTGACGCAGCGAAAAATGGGTAAAGACATTAAGTACGAAATTAATTATCGAAATTATCGAATATATCTGCATCCGTATTTCGATTCATTTTTCATAGCTCTGTTGGGGAACAGAGAGACTTTTTTAGCCAAATCTCAGCTGTTCAAAATACCATACATCGTTTTTGGTGGCATTAGACGTTTGGATACAAAATTTTTGAACACTTTATTGCCACAAGATGTCTTCTAAAGGGTCAGTTTCGTTAGCAGTCATACTCTAAGACCACAAAATATGTAGCAAAGTTACGAAAAATTCAATCATTTGATTACCACATGTAGTTCATGTTGAAGTTATTTGTCAGAAACTTAGTAAATTAAAAAGTGGTGTTCCTCTTTACACTGTTGGATAACTAGATGGGACAATCATCAAAAACTGCTAGCAGTATAAGCAGTATGTGGTTTTAATGATTGGAACTTTTTTGGATTGAACCAATTATAAAATGTACAAAGATCGCAAATTTTTCTGCATTTTTAGGATTGCATAATTAACGTTGAAGTCACTTTCTTATATATTACCGTGAAAAATTTGATCCATAATGATGATTTCATTCATAAATTTAAAAAAAATGACTTTAATAAATATTTCATTTTTATTTTATTTGAAAAATAATTTTATTTTATATATTGCCATTACGAAAAACATTGTTGACTTAAATTTGGAAATAATAAAATTGTTAAAACAACGGACATTTTTTGTTACTTGATGATATTGGTAGTTAACTTAAAAAAGTAACGGAATTGCGGTACTGATATTTTATATTTTATAAAAAAATACAAAATTATAAATAATTTCCAATATTTTCAGTAAAAAACTATATTTAACAAAAAACCCGATTTCATATAATATGAACTGTAATATGTCCTTTACAAGAATAAAAATTGTAACACAATTTATATTTATATTTCTGTGTCAAAATGTTATATTTTCACTTTTTTATACCAAAAAGTTTAATTCGTTCACACCTTTTGTCCCTTTTTTCAACTTGTTCTTTTTTTATTACATTTTCAGGTTTTGTGTCCACTGATGGTAGTTGTTGTAATCACATTGTGGGTGTAGACATTGGAAAAATTGTCCAAATATAATTATTACAAACAGCTGGGTAATGGAGAATAAGAAAAAAAAAATAAAAATAAAAAAATAAAGATTCATAGAAAACTATTCAAAGTTCCATGTAAGAAAATGTTGTTCGGAAAAGTTAGTTTTTTTAATAAATTCATTTTACAAAGAAAAAAAATAGAAATATTTTGTTAAAACTAAAAATTATGAAAAAGTTGGTTCAAGTGTACATATATATTTGGAAATAAAATAAATTGTATGATAAAAATAAATTACATTTAAATTTCAACATTAGAAAATAAATTTCTAATGTAGTTCAATATGTTTTCGAAGTTCGGCATTAGTTATTATTCACTAGATTATTAGTTTGATGAATTCAAGACGTTGTCCGGCACATATACATTGATTTCGAAACACTTTCACTGCAACAAATACAGTGAAACTTGTATTTTGTATGTAAAATATTAACTAAAGATTTATTTTAATACCCTCCACCACCACAAGTAGTGATGAGGGTAACTTTCTCATTCTGTGTGTTACACCAAGAAGGAATCATCTCAGACCCCATAAAGTATATTTATTGCTGCACCATTTAGCTATGTCTATCAATCTGTCCGTCAGTCTGTCTGTTGGAAATATTATCACGCCTAAAATAACTGTCCGAATTGAATGGAAATTAGACACATTATCTGTTATTGTCCTAAGTAATTTTCTATTTAAAAACAGCTATGTCGGTTCATGGGCAAAAAAATTGTAGACCGATTTTTAAGATTATTTACTACAATTTGCCATATATATTTTGATAAAAAAACCTCAAGAAACAAGATCGTGCTAGGGTCATTTGACTTAGCTCCCATATAATGTCCCTTCCCAGAATATAGTTTATAGTTTATAATTTATAAAACTCTTAAATATGAACCACTTAAATTTGGCACAATTAATTTTCTAACTGTCTTAAGTATATGTTTTTAATTTTATTAATATCGGTCCATATTTTGATACAGCTCACATATAACTTCCCTTCACGAAAAAATGGGTTTGAGCTTATAAAACATCTATATAAAGACCCCTTCTGTTGAAATTCCTCTCAATTATTTTTCTAACTGTCTTCAGTATATGTGAATATATGTTTATTATCTGTCCAATATCGTTCCATATTTGCTATAGCTCCCGGAAAACTGTCATATGAATATGAACTAATTTAATATAAAATCGTCACTATTATTCTTCTAACTGTCTTGAATATATGGTATGTTCTTAGCGGATATCAGTCCATATTTAACTACAGTTTTCATTTAAGTCTTGTTCTCGAAAAAAAAAAACACTTTAAATTTATAATATTTTCAAACTTGAAACAATTCTATTGAAATTCGGCACAATTATTGGTGGAGGGTATTAAATATTCGCACAGCCGAATACAATATTCTAACTTGTTTTTTGTTTAATTGTGAGCTATTTTGAGGATTGATCATTTTTGATTTTTATTCAAATTTGGTTTTCACTTTTCCCGTGGTTTATTTGTTCCGAGAGTTTTTGAATAAAATTTGTCAAAGTTTTCTTATGAAAAATAATTATTAAATTATGGTAAAAATAAGTAATATAAATAATGCCGAATCTAGTAACTATTCCGGAATTTTTATCTCATATGAGAACTATAGTAAATTGATAATTGATGTTCTTAAAATGTACCACACTCATGCCAAGTGCAAAGTTATTTTAGCCGAACTTCATTGAAATGCTTATATTTAAACGTAAATTCTTTTCTGATAAATGGAAAATTATATATGAGTTTTAGTCTAATAAGAGCCGATATTCATGAAATTATCATATTTAAGATAAACATGCTGATTTTGGATGGAATTACTTCACACTAAATAATTTTTGAAGCTTATTTTCCCTATTCTGGGATGGGGCCCAATATGGAATCTATAACCAAATATCGGTATATGTTAAATTAATAACATACAGCATATGTAAGACAGTAAGAAAAAAAGTTGTACCAAATTTAATATAATTATTTTATATTTAAAAGTTTTATTTCCTAAAAACCTTATTCCGAATTAGATCCTTATTAGAGCTAGTTCAAATAACCCTTACATTTTTTGGTTATATTCTTGTATTAAAGCAGATGTAATTCTATTAATTCAATTTAAATGAGTTTTTATATATTGTAATACGTTCGAATTCTGTCTCAGAAATCAATCTGTAACTAATTTGCTATTTTAGCGATAGCAGGCTTGAAACAGAAACTGCTTAAAACAAACAATCTGGTCCAATTTTAATTGAATTTTTGTACTATTCCTTTTGGAGTTACACACCTTCTTCACTTAAATTACTTTCCCAGAATTTTTTTACATTTAAGCATTGGATTTGGCCAATGGAAACATTTTACGAGTATTAACGAAAGTTTACTTTTTCAATATCAAACGTTTCCGTTCAAAAATTAGAATAAATCGAACTTTAAAATTTTCACTTCTATTCAAATTTTGTTTGCTCAACAAGAGCACACATTTGAGTAAAATTAAAATGTATCTGAGATTCTGCGCCTGCGCTAATAATTTAGGAATAAGTTATTATTCATTGCTTATCAACACTCAATGTATTCATGTGCAGAACTGGTTTTCGTTGTAAAGCTAGAATGTTCCATTTGAAATGTTGGGAACAAATGTTTTATATTGTTGCTATATAAATGTTTCACTCAATATATTTTTTATCTTTGCAAATAAACATACAAATGTTGCATACAAAATATATGCAATTTTTGCAAACAAACATGTTGCAAATAAACGTGTTTGTATGCTTTTTATAGGTTTTTAAAAGAACAAAATGTAAGCGAGACAACATGTCCACAAGCAACAATACAACGAAAATTTGCGCATGCATAGTTAGGCAAACCAATAAAATTTTTAAGAGATGCTTTTGTTGCGCAGTCAAAATTCGAATAGAAGTTACCGAAATGTAGGCATTTTTATTTATTTCGAATATATGAACGCAGTTTGTGAACAATTATTGCCTGGAAACAATATTTCGTCCAATGTTTCAATATAAATACATGTAAAGTTATTTTCAGAACAATAGTTTCAATTGAAACGCACTGACTGAAGCATTACATAGTGGGATGGACTATTATTTTTATAGAAATGTAATTTTTGTTCGTCTGCGCAGATTTATTTTAAATTAAACACAATGATTAAAGAGCTTCATTATTTCGCAACAATAACTTAATTTTTTAAATTTCGTGTTTTTTTTCTAACTCAATTTTATTAAGGTATTTACCATTTTATGGCCTCTTGATAAGACCTTTACAAAAATATGTGTTATTTTTGTTTCATAATTTTAACATACAACGTCATAGGTTGTATCGCTTAAACGGGTTGTTGCAATTACGGAAAAAGTTGCAATAATAGATCATTTAATATTGATTTTGTATGTACTTTTTAAATAAGCAATTTTATATTTAGAATTTCTAATAGTTAGAAGATAAAACAAAGAAGAAATGATGATAATGACAGATTTTTGAACAAAAACATAAGGAAAAATTTACAAAACATTATGATAAATATCAAAGGTTGCTCTTACCGAATTAAAAAAATGAACTTATAAAGACTGTAATGTAAACAAGTAGGAATGCAATATTCGGCTGTGCCGAATCTGGAAAACTCTCTACCACAAAAAATTAGCATGAGTTGAAATATTACACCAAATTACGCTGACTACCGAAAAAGGTCCTTATAAAAAGTATAGTGTAATATGATAATATATTCTTGAAATTACCTGCAAATGTTGGTACTTGGCTATAGATTTTCTGGGCCCATTAAACAAAAGTAGTGGTAAGGAGAAATAAATAAATACATATGTGGGAGCTATAGCAAAATAAGAACCGATATTGGTCAGATTAATAACATAAACTAAAGACCGTTAGAAAACTGATTGAGCCGAATTCCAATGGAATTGCACATTACCTACTAGTTTCATAAGCTTAAACCTGCTTCCCTACAATATATGGACCGAGATCGGCCATACCAGGAAGGGATCATTTATGTGGGCTGCATCAAAATATGGTCTGAGATTGTTCAAATTAAGAATATATATTAAAGACAGTTAAAAAATCATTGTGCCAAATTTCAATGGAATTGATCTTTATTATAAGCTTAAATATGCTTTCGGGGAAGGGACGTTATATCGAAGTTATAGCAAAATATTGTTCAAATTAATAACTTATAATTTACGAGTGGTAAAAAATTAATTGTGTCGAATTTCAATATACTTTTTCCATATTTAATTGTTATTAAAGATCAAACCCGTTTCTCTGGACCCATATTAATAACATTAATAACATATATTTAAGACCGCTGGGAAATTAGTTGAGCCAAAGTTTAGAATAATCGGTTGATATTTCCGAGTTTTATAATCCAAAAAATATATTGCGCCTTATATGTGAACTAGGACAAATATATATTGAAAATTTCAGAAAATTATCTTGAAATTGCGATCCATACTACACACAGATTTTAGGGTCTATCAAAATTTTTGCATATTTCAGCCTTCAATTTTTTTCTATTGATTCGATTTTGATAATTTTGTGTACGGTGATGTGCGGGTTACGAACATTAACAACTGCACGATCGTGATAAAATAATTTCTGTAGATACGTGCATTTATCGATTTGTCGATTTCCGACAGCCTGTCCATATATATGTTGTGACCTGAAATTTAGCAATTTAAGAGATACTACGCCAAAGTTTATGAAAATCGGTTCATATTTTTCTATCACCTTCATATAAATCTATAAATCTCACATAATTTTAAGTATTATTATAAAATAAAATATTAAATATTTATGTTTTATGAAAGCACAAAACATGGAATAAAATTATAGGAATGTCAGTCCATGATTTGTTTAATTCAATAGAAAATATCTATAATTAAAATAAGCACAATTACCTTCTTGGACAGATAATGAAATTACCCTTTCAAACTTCTAATGATAATATATTTTTCGATAACGTCAATCAAATATTAGGTACGATTGCTATATTCGGCTATGCCGAATCTTCAATACCTCCAATGCAAATTCGTGTAAATAAATACATTATGTTTCGTACATACACACGCACACACACAGACTTACGAAAATAATATAAAAACGTTTTTCACAGGAACAGCTAATGAGTCATTAAATTAGCTATCGATCTCGATTTTACTGATTTTAAATAGGAAACTTCTCAGCTGCGTTAGAAAATTCGCACAGAATAGGGATTTTGTAATACAAAGTCGCACCTAAATTTGCAAAAAAAAAAAAAAAAACACTTTTTGAAATGTTTTTAATTATGAATTTGCTCTGATCTGCCGTTTAATATAGAAATATGCTTGAATAAGAGCACACAATTAAAGGTTATTTTAATTACGCACTATTTCGATTTCCACTATAAATTTCATAGAAGTGCAGTTAATAAAATTTTATGGTTCGATAATTCTAAATTTTAAACTTTTCATCCACAATTTATATAAAATTTATTGATGTGTCCTTAGTTAAGCCGAAATACCGTAATTTCATGAAGTTCTATGCCAAAAATGCAAATTATAAAAAGGGGACAAAAAGGGGAAATTTGAAAAATTACACAAAAAGTCACACTTACGATAACACTGCTCTTCAGAACGATAACAAATACTCAGTTTAAATTTCATTGAGCTCTGTCAATTATTGACGGACATACAGGCTGACGGACTTAACTTAATCGACCCAAATTTTGATTTAATGTAAGAATATATATAAATTATGGTGTCTGAGATGATTCGTTACTCACGGAATGACAAAGTTAATATAACCTCTTCAGCACTTGTGGTGGTAGAGGGTATAATAACTCATATTCAAAAAAATGTTCCATTGTGCAACGAAAATAAACTTTACGGATTATTTTCATAATAAAACACAATAATTGAATCCTTGAAATGTGGCATAAAAATATTCAATGTAATCAAGTTATTCCTTAATACTTTTGAACAAAAATCAATATTCTTATTAATTATTACTAAAGAAACCCCTTTTTGCCTAATTTTTACTTTTTATTACTCTCTTTTTTTCTAAAAATAAGAAAAAAATCCGAATTGATTTAAATTGTCTTTATTATTGTTTTTGTCTGCATCTATTTTTGTATTGAGTATTGAATAAATATAAACAATTTTCTGAACATCATAATCATTTCCCAAAAGAAAAGTAAGAAAAAGAAACAAATAAAAAGTTTATCACCAAATTGAGACGGTCAGACAATATAGAGAGCTTTTATCAAACAATTTTGTATCTGTTCGTTTGGTAAATATTTAGTTATTGGTTTATTTAAATTCTATTTGATTCTCTATTTGCATTTAATTTAATTTTTTTTTCATCTAATCATTAGGATTTCATCGATAATAAAACCCTACAGTTGGTAATACAATAATAAAATAAATAGTTTACTGCATGACTTTAGTAAGAAGTAGACATTCTCAAAAGAGTTTTTTTGTTCTTTAAAAAAAAATTCCACATTTTTTTAAGAAACTTTTCTTGAATAAAGTCCATTAAATCTTATAATTTTTATCGTAGTTCACAACATTATTCATTTATTACCATCCACATATCTTGTATATATTATAATCTGATTGTTATGAAACTGTTCAAGTAACAAAATTCAATAAAAAAAAATGCAAAAGAAATTTATTGCATTTTTGCTTCAATGAAATTCTCTTAATAAAATAATTGAATCAGGATTTATAAATTGATTCAGAGAAAAAATGCAGACAAAACTAGAGAACTAGTTAGACCAAATAGTTTTTAACATATATACAAGTTAATATAGAGCACTGAATATGAACAGATATGATAGCAATACAAGCATTTCGGGTATAAAACTGTAATTAATCCCCACTCACAATATTTCAAATGAAAAATTAAATAGATATAAACCTGTAACAAAATATAGAACCGATAGGACCAAGGGGAGAGATACTCCTCATACAAAGGAAATAATGAAATAATATGTTTTGTTCCAGACATTTTTTCTCTACAAAATGTAGGACGGTTAGAATCAATGGAAGAGGTAGCTCCCATTCAATGCGGATATTAAATAAAATTTTAAAACGGACAGGGCTACGAATTTGGCAAAATATCCAATGCATAAAATTTTTTTAATACACGTTGTGATTTGTGAAATATCTTTCGAGATCTTACAGTGAGGAGAATTTTTGTGCAGCAAAGGGCAACGGGCTAAAGCTAGTTAATTTATAAAAAACGGTCGTTGATGAGGGTAACTTTCTCATTCTGTGTGTTACACCAAGAAGGAATCATCTCAGACCCCATAAAGTATATTTATTGCTGCACCATTTAGCTATGTCTATCAATCTGTCCGTCAGTCTGTCTGTTGGAAATATTATCACGCCTAAAATAACTGTCCGAATTGAATGGAAATTAGACACATTATCTGTTATTGTCCTAAGTAATTTTCTATTTAAAAACAGCTATGTCGGTTCATGGGCAAAAAAATTGTAGACCGATTTTTAAGATTATTTACTACAATTTGCCATATATATTTTGATAAAAAAACCTCAAGAAACAAGATCGTGCTAGGGTCATTTGACTTAGCTCCCATATAATGTCCCTTCCCAGAATATAGTTTATAGTTTATAATTTATAAAACTCTTAAATATGAACCACTTAAATTTGGCACAATTAATTTTCTAACTGTCTTAAGTATATGTTTTTAATTTTATTAATATCGGTCCATATTTTGATACAGCTCACATATAACTTCCCTTCACGAAAAAATGGGTTTGAGCTTATAAAACATCTATATAAAGACCCCTTCTGTTGAAATTCCTCTCAATTATTTTTCTAACTGTCTTCAGTATATGTGAATATATGTTTATTATCTGTCCAATATCGTTCCATATTTGCTATAGCTCCCGGAAAACTGTCATATGAATATGAACTAATTTAATATAAAATCGTCACTATTATTCTTCTAACTGTCTTGAATATATGGTATGTTCTTAGCGGATATCAGTCCATATTTAACTACAGTTTTCATTTAAGTCTTGTTCTCGAAAAAAAAAACACTTTAAATTTATAATATTTTCAAACTTGAAACAATTCTATTGAAATTCGGCACAATTATTGGTGGAGGGTATTAAATATTCGCACAGCCGAATACAATATTCTAACTTGTTTTTTGTTTAATTGTGAGCTATTTTGAGGATTGATCATTTTTGATTTTTATTCAAATTTGGTTTTCACTTTTCCCGTGGTTTATTTGTTCCGAGAGTTTTTGAATAAAATTTGTCAAAGTTTTCTTATGAAAAATAATTATTAAATTATGGTAAAAATAAGTAATATAAATAATGCCGAATCTAGTAACTATTCCGGAATTTTTATCTCATATGAGAACTATAGTAAAATGATAATTGATGTTCTTAAAATGTACCACACTCATGCCAAGTGCAAAGTTATTTTAGCCGAACTTCATTGAAATGCTTATATTTAAACGTAAATTCTTTTCTGATAAATGGAAAATTATATATGAGTTTTAGTCTAATAAGAGCCGATATTCATGAAATTATCATATTTAAGATAAACATGCTGATTTTGGATGGAATTACTTCACACTAAATAATTTTTGAAGCTTATTTTCCCTATTCTGGGATGGGGCCCAATATGGAATCTATAACCAAATATCGGTATATGTTAAATTAATAACATACAGCATATGTAAGACAGTAAGAAAAAAAGTTGTACCAAATTTAATATAATTATTTTATATTTAAAAGTTTTATTTCCTAAAAACCTTATTCCGAATTAGATCCTTATTAGAGCTAGTTCAAATAACCCTTACATTTTTTGGTTATATTCTTGTATTAAAGCAGATGTAATTCTATTAATTCAATTTAAATGAGTTTTTATATATTGTAATACGTTCGAATTCTGTCTCAGAAATCAATCTGTAACTAATTTGCTATTTTAGCGATAGCAGGCTTGAAACAGAAACTGCTTAAAACAAACAATCTGGTCCAATTTTAATTGAATTTTTGTACTATTCCTTTTGGAGTTACACACCTTCTTCACTTAAATTACTTTCCCAGAATTTTTTTACATTTAAGCATTGGATTTGGCCAATGGAAACATTTTACGAGTATTAACGAAAGTTTACTTTTTCAATATCAAACGTTTCCGTTCAAAAATTAGAATAAATCGAACTTTAAAATTTTCACTTCTATTCAAATTTTGTTTGCTCAACAAGAGCACACATTTGAGTAAAATTAAAATGTATCTGAGATTCTGCGCCTGCGCTAATAATTTAGGAATAAGTTATTATTCATTGCTTATCAACACTCAATGTATTCATGTGCAGAACTGGTTTTCGTTGTAAAGCTAGAATGTTCCATTTGAAATGTTGGGAACAAATGTTTTATATTGTTGCTATATAAATGTTTCACTCAATATATTTTTTATCTTTGCAAATAAACATACAAATGTTGCATACAAAATATATGCAATTTTTGCAAACAAACATGTTGCAAATAAACGTGTTTGTATGCTTTTTATAGGTTTTTAAAAGAACAAAATGTAAGCGAGACAACATGTCCACAAGCAACAATACAACGAAAATTTGCGCATGCATAGTTAGGCAAACCAATAAAATTTTTAAGAGATGCTTTTGTTGCGCAGTCAAAATTCGAATAGAAGTTACCGAAATGTAGGCATTTTTATTTATTTCGAATATATGAACGCAGTTTGTGAACAATTATTGCCTGGAAACAATATTTCGTCCAATGTTTCAATATAAATACATGTAAAGTTATTTTCAGAACAATAGTTTCAATTGAAACGCACTGACTGAAGCATTACATAGTGGGATGGACTATTATTTTTATAGAAATGTAATTTTTGTTCGTCTGCGCAGATTTATTTTAAATTAAACACAATGATTAAAGAGCTTCATTATTTCGCAACAATAACTTAATTTTTTAAATTTCGTGTTTTTTTTCTAACTCAATTTTATTAAGGTATTTACCATTTTATGGCCTCTTGATAAGACCTTTACAAAAATATGTGTTATTTTTGTTTCATAATTTTAACATACAACGTCATAGGTTGTATCGCTTAAACGGGTTGTTGCAATTACGGAAAAAGTTGCAATAATAGATCATTTAATATTGATTTTGTATGTACTTTTTAAATAAGCAATTTTATATTTAGAATTTCTAATAGTTAGAAGATAAAACAAAGAAGAAATGATGATAATGACAGATTTTTGAACAAAAACATAAGGAAAAATTTACAAAACATTATGATAAATATCAAAGGTTGCTCTTACCGAATTAAAAAAATGAACTTATAAAGACTGTAATGTAAACAAGTAGGAATGCAATATTCGGCTGTGCCGAATCTGGAAAACTCTCTACCACAAAAAATTAGCATGAGTTGAAATATTACACCAAATTACGCTGACTACCGAAAAAGGTCCTTATAAAAAGTATAGTGTAATATGATAATATATTCTTGAAATTACCTGCAAATGTTGGTACTTGGCTATAGATTTTCTGGGCCCATTAAACAAAAGTAGTGGTAAGGAGAAATAAATAAATACATATGTGGGAGCTATAGCAAAATAAGAACCGATATTGGTCAGATTAATAACATAAACTAAAGACCGTTAGAAAACTGATTGAGCCGAATTCCAATGGAATTGCACATTACCTACTAGTTTCATAAGCTTAAACCTGCTTCCCTACAATATATGGACCGAGATCGGCCATACCAGGAAGGGATCATTTATGTGGGCTGCATCAAAATATGGTCTGAGATTGTTCAAATTAAGAATATATATTAAAGACAGTTAAAAAATCATTGTGCCAAATTTCAATGGAATTGATCTTTATTATAAGCTTAAATATGCTTTCGGGGAAGGGACGTTATATCGAAGTTATAGCAAAATATTGTTCAAATTAATAACTTATAATTTACGAGTGGTAAAAAATTAATTGTGTCGAATTTCAATATACTTTTTCCATATTTAATTGTTATTAAAGATCAAACCCGTTTCTCTGGACCCATATTAATAACATTAATAACATATATTTAAGACCGCTGGGAAATTAGTTGAGCCAAAGTTTAGAATAATCGGTTGATATTTCCGAGTTTTATAATCCAAAAAATATATTGCGCCTTATATGTGAACTAGGACAAATATATATTGAAAATTTCAGAAAATTATCTTGAAATTGCGATCCATACTACACACAGATTTTAGGGTCTATCAAAATTTTTGCATATTTCAGCCTTCAATTTTTTTCTATTGATTCGATTTTGATAATTTTGTGTACGGTGATGTGCGGGTTACGAACATTAACAACTGCACGATCGTGATAAAATAATTTCTGTAGATACGTGCATTTATCGATTTGTCGATTTCCGACAGCCTGTCCATATATATGTTGTGACCTGAAATTTAGCAATTTAAGAGATACTACGCCAAAGTTTATGAAAATCGGTTCATATTTTTCTATCACCTTCATATAAATCTATAAATCTCACATAATTTTAAGTATTATTATAAAATAAAATATTAAATATTTATGTTTTATGAAAGCACAAAACATGGAATAAAATTATAGGAATGTCAGTCCATGATTTGTTTAATTCAATAGAAAATATCTATAATTAAAATAAGCACAATTACCTTCTTGGACAGATAATGAAATTACCCTTTCAAACTTCTAATGATAATATATTTTTCGATAACGTCAATCAAATATTAGGTACGATTGCTATATTCGGCTATGCCGAATCTTCAATACCTCCAATGCAAATTCGTGTAAATAAATACATTATGTTTCGTACATACACACGCACACACACAGACTTACGAAAATAATATAAAAACGTTTTTCACAGGAACAGCTAATGAGTCATTAAATTAGCTATCGATCTCGATTTTACTGATTTTAAATAGGAAACTTCTCAGCTGCGTTAGAAAATTCGCACAGAATAGGGATTTTGTAATACAAAGTCGCACCTAAATTTGCAAAAAAAAAAAAAAAACACTTTTTGAAATGTTTTTAATTATGAATTTGCTCTGATCTGCCGTTTAATATAGAAATATGCTTGAATAAGAGCACACAATTAAAGGTTATTTTAATTACGCACTATTTCGATTTCCACTATAAATTTCATAGAAGTGCAGTTAATAAAATTTTATGGTTCGATAATTCTAAATTTTAAACTTTTCATCCACAATTTATATAAAATTTATTGATGTGTCCTTAGTTAAGCCGAAATACCGTAATTTCATGAAGTTCTATGCCAAAAATGCAAATTATAAAAAGGGGACAAAAAGGGGAAATTTGAAAAATTACACAAAAAGTCACACTTACGATAACACTGCTCTTCAGAACGATAACAAATACTCAGTTTAAATTTCATTGAGCTCTGTCAATTATTGACGGACATACAGGCTGACGGACTTAACTTAATCGACCCAAATTTTGATTTAATGTAAGAATATATATAAATTATGGTGTCTGAGATGATTCGTTACTCACGGAATGACAAAGTTAATATAACCTCTTCAGCACTTGTGGTGGTAGAGGGTATAATAACTCATATTCAAAAAAATGTTCCATTGTGCAACGAAAATAAACTTTACGGATTATTTTCATAATAAAACACAATAATTGAATCCTTGAAATGTGGCATAAAAATATTCAATGTAATCAAGTTATTCCTTAATACTTTTGAACAAAAATCAATATTCTTATTAATTATTACTAAAGAAACCCCTTTTTGCCTAATTTTTACTTTTTATTACTCTCTTTTTTTCTAAAAATAAGAAAAAAATCCGAATTGATTTAAATTGTCTTTATTATTGTTTTTGTCTGCATCTATTTTTGTATTGAGTATTGAATAAATATAAACAATTTTCTGAACATCATAATCATTTCCCAAAAGAAAAGTAAGAAAAAGAAACAAATAAAAAGTTTATCACCAAATTGAGACGGTCAGACAATATAGAGAGCTTTTATCAAACAATTTTGTATCTGTTCGTTTGGTAAATATTTAGTTATTGGTTTATTTAAATTCTATTTGATTCTCTATTTGCATTTAATTTAATTTTTTTTTCATCTAATCATTAGGATTTCATCGATAATAAAACCCTACAGTTGGTAATACAATAATAAAATAAATAGTTTACTGCATGACTTTAGTAAGAAGTAGACATTCTCAAAAGAGTTTTTTTGTTCTTTAAAAAAAAATTCCACATTTTTTTAAGAAACTTTTCTTGAATAAAGTCCATTAAATCTTATAATTTTTATCGTAGTTCACAACATTATTCATTTATTACCATCCACATATCTTGTATATATTATAATCTGATTGTTATGAAACTGTTCAAGTAACAAAATTCAATAAAAAAAAATGCAAAAGAAATTTATTGCATTTTTGCTTCAATGAAATTCTCTTAATAAAATAATTGAATCAGGATTTATAAATTGATTCAGAGAAAAAATGCAGACAAAACTAGAGAACTAGTTAGACCAAATAGTTTTTAACATATATACAAGTTAATATAGAGCACTGAATATGAACAGATATGATAGCAATACAAGCATTTCGGGTATAAAACTGTAATTAATCCCCACTCACAATATTTCAAATGAAAAATTAAATAGATATAAACCTGTAACAAAATATAGAACCGATAGGACCAAGGGGAGAGATACTCCTCATACAAAGGAAATAATGAAATAATATGTTTTGTTCCAGACATTTTTTCTCTACAAAATGTAGGACGGTTAGAATCAATGGAAGAGGTAGCTCCCATTCAATGCGGATATTAAATAAAATTTTAAAACGGACAGGGCTACGAATTTGGCAAAATATCCAATGCATAAAATTTTTTTAATACACGTTGTGATTTGTGAAATATCTTTCGAGATCTTACAGTGAGGAGAATTTTTGTGCAGCAAAGGGCAACGGGCTAAAGCTAGTTAATTTATAAAAAACGGTCGTTGACTCGTGCTTTAATACATGCACGAGTCTATGCATCGAGATTTCTTTAAAAAAATATATATTTGTTGTCCCTTGCAAACATTTTTACTTCTTCGGATATGAAGGATGTAAAATTAATACCGCTGATTCCAAATGACAAGTATGATTGCACAGTGATAGTAGAAGTGTATGCGAGTTTAAGTTCAGTTGAGACCAGTGCTAACGTGCCCTGTTCATTAGTTCCTAAAGTTAGATACCACAGGTCATGAAAATATTTAAAACAATCTTATTTGAAACAACTTTTAAGATTTTTATATGGTCGGATTTTATTTGTCGGGACCTGCAAAAAATCATTAATTTCAGATTCATATCAAATTAAAATGATCTTAGGAATATGTGATTTTATTGAAATATATTTGGTAGTTCCTTAATTTAAAAAGTTATTTCAAATTATATTTTGGAACCTTTGTGAGGTATACACTAAGAACACAGGTGCCTATTATTTTAAGATATTTCAAAAATAAAATTTAGTAAGCAAAATTGTACAGAACAGAATTATTTTCTTAATTATTGAGAATGTGAATAATGTTGCTATTTAGTCAATACTTTTCGATACTTTCTTCAATGTACCACATTTGTAGAAAAATTAGCCAGATATATTTGGTTATTAATAAGAATAATCTTATGAAACAAAAAACAAATTTAATTATTTTTTATTTATTACTTTATTTAACTAAAAATAAAACAAGTTTAACTTTTCATACAAAATTTTCACAGCACTGAGCTAACCAGACAGCTTTCGTACCGAATGTATTGGGAGCTCTTTTGAAAATGTTTTCTATTTTTTGGCTTTTAGAAATATCATGTGGACCATTCCTTCTACCTGAACCAGGTTTTCTATGAATGTAATAATATTGGAAACAGTTTGACGGCAGACCTTTGATTGCTTGTCTAACATTTTTTAGGACCAACTTGGATTTTGTTCGAAATAATAATTTTAATATGCACTTTTTTCTGGTCACTCAACTTAAACGGCTTAGAAATATACTCATTTATCTGAGTTAAAATATAATAGCTGACATATTTTATAAAGGTGACTTGATTAAGAAAAAAAACATAAATAATATTTGGGTTAAGAGTTTGAATGAATCTGATCTAAGAGTAAGATCGAAAAATATGAGAGTTTTTTAAGCTCAAAATCTTTTTTGGAAATAATTCTAATGCTATAGCAAAAAAAATCATGACGTTTTTCACTAAAATTGGTCTATATTCATGAGTTTTATATTTAAATAAATGAAATTAAAAAAAGTTATTATATGATGTATGTATTATATAAAAATTGGGTTAAAATTTTATTAAAAAACATATATAAAGAATTTTTTGATCTCAATCCTCATATAAGGATTTATATGAGGAGTACTACTATTCCTGTCTCCGTTGGCATTTTGTAATTAATATAATATTTGAATACATTTTTGGTATCCAAAAATATATATTAAGCCTCATAATTACACAAATAAATAATCATATTATTTAAAACCATTTGTTTAGTTATTACTTAAATTGATCTAAATATATTTTCTTCCTAATAAATACATATCAATTTTTCTTCTCCTAAAAAAATATCGCATAAAAGTTTAATTTCATAATTTCTTCTGTAAAAACCATAAAATAAACATGTCAAATTAAATGAGTTTAAATAGTTAAATATTAAATATAATTAAGTTCTTGTAATCATAAATTTCTATTTAACATTAACATTGACAATAACAAGAAATGTCAATAATTGCATCGTGCTCAATAACATTGTTCAATTATTATTATTATTGTACGAGTCCTCGTATCAATACATTGAAATATAAACAATTAATAAACATGTCCATATAAACAGCATGTTCGTGAGTGTGGTGTGTGCATGCGAGCGTGTGTGTATGTGGTTGTAAGCGTAACGGTAAATATTCTAAATATACAAATAATGTAAAATAGTGGAAGTGGCGGCAATGAAAACGTGGTTTTTAAATATCACATTTAATGGTAAAATATATATAAACACTTCCAGCAACAAAAATGGATTTGGAGGATTTAATTTTGCATGGATAATAAAATCGTATTTAAAAAGCTTCAGAATTTGGAATTTAATATAATTATTAAAGTTGTGAAATTTTATCAAAGAACAGTGGCTTCGTCAAAAATGAGTCTTATTTTAGTCTAAAACAATGTGTCCAATTATATAAGAATCGGTAAATTATTTCTCATAGGCCCAATAAAAGCCCCTTCCAATTATTATCCTGAAGGACATAAACCTAACATATATGTAAGATTTTTAAATATGTAAGCTAAAATCGATGTGCGAAATTTAACAAGGCTCGGTCCATAATTTGTAATATGTCCCATGTAACCTAAAACAAAAACCTTTTAAAACCGACGCATTTTACATAAATGTTAGTATCAAAAAATGTACTGCGCACTTTACCATTAATCAAGAAAACAAATTGTACGATGGTCGTTTTTAAAATTTTCGTTTACGAAATTATACATAAAAAACTATATTTTACATTTTAAAGGTTTCAAAAAGCGTTTTGAGTTAAGCGTGCTTCACTCCAATTAGTGTTATGACATTTAATTCCGAATAATTTTGTCTTAAATACATTTCAATTAAAATTATGACGAAAAACTAATTGTAAATTTAAGGCACAATAGTACCATTTTGATTTTGTAACTGTAAGAAGTTATCAAAAGGTTTTTTCAGTGTATTAAATATCCCATAGAAGCCTATAATAAATATCAGCTTATTTAATTTTGTAAAGTAAATATACATATACGTATCTGCGTTACCACCTCAAGTGGTGATGAGGGTATATTAACTGTATTATTCTGTGTGTAACACCGAGAAGAAATCATCTCAGACCCTATAAAGTATAAAATATATTAATGAAATCAACTTAAAATCTGTGCCGATTTAGCTATGTCCGTCTATCTGTCTGGGCCACATTATTTGCCCTATTTAAATCCCAGTTGTGTCGGTTCTTCCTCAAAAAAGTTATAGACCGAAATCTGCCCGAAACCCTAAAATTCCGAAATAGGACTTTTCTAATTATGTCAACAAACAGTTAATGGATTTAAACAAAAAAAAACATAAAGTTACATATTCTTCATCAAAATCGGATCAATGGAAAAAGTTAAAGTCTGAAATATGCAAAACTTGTCATTTAGTGTGACATATGGGTCGCAGTTTTAAAGATAATTTATTTGCAATTTACCATATATATGTATTTTGATACAATTATAGACCCTAAGAAACAAGATTGTGCTAGGGTTATTATTTGACCTTGCTCCGATATTTGTGAATGTATTAACACATATTTAAGACAGTTACAAACTTTAAAAAAAATTTTTAAAGTCAAAATTTTATTATGGAAATGGGCCTTGTATGGCGACTATAATCAATTATATTAAACTGATAAAAATGCGCTAAATTTCAGTAGATTCTGACGGTCTTTTAAAGTTCTTTCAGCTTAAATGGATAATCTGTGAAAAGGCTTTATTAGAGAGCAAAACGAAATAATAATAATTTTTTTTTTTATTTTTTTAAACTTGAAACAATTCTATTGATATTTGGCACATGTATTGGTGAAGGGTATTTAAGATTCGGCATAGACGAATATAACATTCGTACTTGTTTTTATTTTCTCTTACGCTTATTGCAATAACATTGAAAATATAAACAACAATAGAAGGCACAACAACAATAACAGTAACAATGTTGTAACATTGAATAACTTTGTTGTCGCTATTCATTTCAATATTTCATACATTCTTACATACATACAAACATAATTATATTAGATATTAAGTTGTTTTTGTTAATGTTGCTGTTGTTGTTGATGTTGCTCTTTGTTATTATTGTTGTTTCCTGTTATCGTGTTAGGTTTTGTTATTATAATTGCTTCTTCTTCGGCATCTTTTTTCAGCTGATGTTATTTTTGTAATATTGTTGAATACATGTATGTGTGTGTATTTGAATATAAGTTAATAACATAACACGTACACGGATGGCAATTAGTGGTGAGAATATAATAAAAAAGAAAGAGATTCTTGAGTAAACTCGTTTAAAACATAAGTTTATAAGATGATTATTAAAAACGTATCGTAAGTAGTTTATGCCAGACATATTAATATTATTCATATACAAATATTACTATAATATGCATATGTATTTACCCAACAGTTTTAATTTAAAGTATATTTGATATAACATATGTTCGAGATTTTTCACATGCAAACTTAACACATTTTATGGAATCTGATTAATAGAAATGAACCCATAGTAATGAACCCAGCTTTGCATATTTTGGTACTTGCGTTTGTTTATATAATAAATTTCAAATGGGTATGGGAGTAATAGCGAATCAAGGATTGGTACTCGAAATATGTGAAACTTAAAAGCTGTTCCTACCAAAATGCGTATTAATGGCTTCAGACAATTTTGAAATTAGTTCCAATGATGGACAAAATTGGGAGTAGGCATCATGGTTTTGCGCCTTCATTTCTACTCGACGATTCACTTATATGTCATCTCTTAATAAATCTTATCTATTGAATCACATAAACCTGATTCTTTATTCAAAAACTCATATTTTAGTTGTCAATTTGGTTTCATGGAAATTCATATATCCTAATTCGCGACAGTGGTATGTGTGAAATATTCCAGATAAAAAAAAATCCCAAATTTGCAACTAAAGTCGCAGCAACCGTAACACAGATTAATTGTAGTTGAAGAGAGGTATATATGGAGGGAAACATTAATGTCCCCCCCCATATATTCCTCAGCTACAGTCACTTAGTGTTACCGTTGGTGCGGCTTTAGTAACAAAGCGATTTTGGATGCGATTTTTGTATACTATTAAATCCCCTTTTTGTGCTTCTTTTTGAAAAGTTTTACGGTAACTCTGCTGTCACTTATGCATCAATCTTCTGTACTAAATTTTCTTCGTTTCTTACAAATTTTAGTGTACAATAATAAAAAAGCATTGGATTTCGCAAGCATACTACGGCAGACATCAACCTCATATTCCAATTTAACTGCCTCTTCAATTTCGATCATTATGTATCATTCCACTTGCCGAATAACCGTTACAATTAAGTCACAGTCCTTGAAATTATATTATTTGATTCCAAAGTCCAGATTACTCTTTGGCTGTCAGTAAAGATGTAAAGAAATCTGTATTTTAAAACGACCAAATTCTATCTAGCCCAGAGTATACCTTGCAAGACCTTACTATGGCCTAAAAATCGGAATCATATTCAAGTTTATCTATAAATAATCTTATTGCTGTCCTATCATTCTGTATGGAGTCGTCAGTGTATCATTTAGTCCACATGGTTGTGTGGGGCAGATTTCCTTCCGACCAGGTTTGATCGTATAATCATTCATATTAAAGAGTTTTATAAGCTTAAAACCCTATTCCGGGAAGCCCTTATATGATAGCTCTAGCCAAATATGGATCGATTTGACATTAGTTGCATTTAGTTAAGAAAGTAGAAAAAAATGTTGTAAAATTTCAACTAAATAGCTCCATTTAAGATTATTATAAGCCGATACTCCGGAAAGAGGTCTTAAATGGGAGCTAGGTCATATAATGAGTTTTTTTTTTTTTAATTTTCAACCTATACGACACTCCGATTCCGAAGTGTATCAAAATGTAACATATTTTTATTTTGGTCTGATAACATAGTGCTCATCGTAAGCTACGGTTTAATCCTATCTACATCCAAATACTTACTCTTAAATCAATTAGGAAAGTATATCCTCGGAATTTCGGTGTTGTTGCAGATATCAGCATATAACTTTGTTGCTATTGTTTAGATATGGCTGGGTTTAAATAAAGACGATAAAAAGCAATATGGTGAAATTTCACTAAATCAAAACAGTTATTATAGTCTTGAGAAGGAGGTCCAACGAAATCAAATTAAATTAATGATTACACTGCATGAACAAGTTTTTGATATAATTCGTAATCTTTTACTAAAAAATTGATATGAAACTTTCTGCATCTCAAATGGCCCGATTGGAATAACTTATAAGCGGATTTCAACTGGGTGACAATAAACCTTGCCACATCTTAACACACACTACAACATGCTCATGTAACTATTGATGTGCAGTTAATTAAAAATTTATGACTTCAACGTCTACCAGTTTCAGTCCGTGCAGTTGTGGCATATATAGCAAGAAGCGCTCCTGCATACTCAATGGATAATGTTGGTTCAATAGCAGACGAAAATTTGATACGAATAAAAATCAGTTTTTATTTAAATATTATTTTAAATAGAACTTATATTGCGAACAAAATATTTTTCTCCGGTATTTACCAACGTTAGATCAAAATTGATTCATATCTGAAGTTTTTTATAGAAAATGTTAAAGTGATGAAAAAAAACTCATTTTTTCCTTTTATGAAATTAATAAAAATTATGTCAAAGAGGCAAGAATTTTTGCATCTGGCATATCTAGATGAGAGATATATTATCCATACAGACACAAATAACACCACCAATGGCACCAAAACTGCAGGTTAAACATACCTCATGTATATACATACATAAAATTATATTTCGGTTAATGTTTAAAAAATATTAATGAAAAAAAGGAAACACTTATTGCAATAAAAATAGTTATTAGTTCATATATAAAAATAATTTTCCTAAATAACTAAATTGAACTTATTTTTCAAAATAATATTCTTTTTTCTATTTCTCCATTTTCCACAATCTTATTTTATTTTTTCACACATTGAAAAAAATATATCTCTATACTTATTTCAAATTCAACAAGTGTATTTAAAATATGTTATTTGTATGTTAACTTAATACTAAACCAGGTACAACATTGCGTATGAATGTTTTTATTTATTGATTAAATATTACTTATACGTATATGACTATAAAATAAATAAATAAATAAATAAATAAATGTATGCATGAGTAAGCATGAATGACTAGAGCTTTAAAAAAGAAAACAGAAAACCGATGACGACTTTTGAACTTGCTGACAGTTAAAATGCTGATATAATCAAAATAAAAGATTGAAGTCAAAAAAAAGAGGAAAAGAGGCAAAAACATTTTTAGTATAAGAATAAATGTATTTAAAAATGCTTAACCTTAAGCAAGTTAAATTATTTATACATGACTTTAATTAAATCTAAAGTAACAACATTGAATACGTGTATAAACTTAAGAGAAATCAATATATGGGTTCAAGAGAGAATTAAGAGGATTTCTACGTTGTAGGAGAAAAACGGTGTTTGTAAATGTTAAGAAGGTGAAATGAAAGGTTAATTGTCGGTAAATAACAGCTAATTAAATTTTTCATCAATATTAAAATTTTAGTGTGAATGAAATATAAATATTTATTTGCATTTGATGACAATGAAATAGAGTTTAAGGAATTTAAATTTTATATCTAAAGAACTGTGAAAGTCATGAGTTAAATTATTGTTCGTCTGGCTTAACTATTGATACAGAAAACAAATCAGAATGACAGGTACAGAGGAAAAGTACTATATAAGAATAGTTTCACTGTTCCTAGTAAAAAGCTGCCCCCTGTACACATATAAAAACAACAGAGAACATATAAAAACAACAGAGAAAGATTTTAACACCATTAGATGAATCACCATTTAATATATTGAAAACTATTCTCCAAAGTAATAAAATTGCTTCTCCAGCATAATTATAATCGGCATTTAAAGACGTGTAGAGCTTTGCAGAAACCACTTTCTTTATCAATATAAAGATATTTTAAATTAGAGTTATTGCGTCTACTTTAAAATTTCAACACTTTAAATTAGCTCTTAAATATATATATTTCTTCACAGTTCTTTTCACAAGATTAGTTCAAAAATTATTGCAGAATTGAACAAACCACACCAGATGCTTAAGGTTATCTCTCGTTCGTACAGACGCTTGTAACCTATTGATATACTCACCGATTAACTCAGAATCGCGTCTAGAGACAAATTAATAATATTATGGTACTCCGCATTTCACAATTTTATAGATATATCGGTGAAATTCGATATGTGGTGAAGCCCTTTGAAATTGGTGATGATTGGTCCAACATTTTAGGTAGCAGCCATACAAGTATCTCCCGGAAAAGTATTTTTAGCTCAAAAACTCACAAAAATGCATACTTCCTTCTAGTGTTATGGTGTAGGGTATAATATATTCGATCTAAACGGGTTCGGTAAATAATATTTTGATTAAAGAACGATACATTTTAATTCACAGAGAATAATTGATCCATGACAATAGTGAAAGACTAAAATTTTTTTATTCTTCATTTCATTTCGACTGAAAAAATGAAACATCGGTTTTAGATCTTAATAAGACTAGACGTATCTCAAACTTGATTTAATGACTTCAACGTGTGAAAAAGTGACTTCAACATGTGAATATGATCATCCGAAAACGTTTTAATATAAGAAATTTTTCCGCATGCAAATAAAGCAAGTTTTTCTATTTCAGAATTCGCAACCATATTTTGTTGTTTCGTAACCTTATTGTGGTAAACAACGCGGGTATGTCGGCGTTCACAACCAGAATAAGGTTGTCTAACAACCATATGTTTTTGGCCCACAACCGTATTATGACCACTAAGATGGTGTGTCAGCGTCCCACAACCACATAAGTAGTGTACAACTATATTGTGTTGGTTTATTTGAAAATATTATGGTGGAGCGTCAACCATAATAGTTATACATAATATATTACCACAACCATATTTTGATCTGATTGTGAGATGTTACGATTCTACGTTTGTCAGTACCAATTGAAGAATATCAATTGAAGTCGAGGAAAGTTAATATAAAATTTGAACTTTTGAAATGCTATTTGCTAATAGTTATATTTTATAAACCCGTCAACCAGTCAATTTAACGCTGAAGCTATATATAAATTAAATGCTACTTGACCGTTACTTGTTACTGATGAAAATTAAATTAAAAACTCTGCCAACTAGCCAATTTAACGCTGAATCAGTATATAAATGATGCCAAGGTATTACTCTGCATACTTCTAATTTTGATCCGTAGAAATCGGCTAAAATAGCAACAATGGACTTTTACCCATGAAAATTGACAAAACCAAAACCGACCAAAATATTCCACCAAATACGGTAAAGAAAACTATTTTGAAAACAATGGATGATCCGTTGCCGAATCTTTGCGAAACTTTGCTGGTAGTAGACACAATAACATCATTTTAGTAATTACCGGGTTTTATTTTTAAACTTGAATTATTCGCATAGTATAGTTTAATGTCTAAACTGCAGCAATTATACAGTAAGCTATAGTGAGTGTATAGTTTAAAGTATAAACTATAATCAGGGTAGAGTTTTAACTATAATCAGTTTATAGTTTAGAATGTAAACTGTATTTACTACATAGTTTGGAAAATAAATTATTTTTAGTTTATTTAGGATCCTTAATATAGTTAGTGTATAACTTATAGTTTTTGTATAGTTAAGAGTCAAAACTACAGTAGAGTAAACTATAGTCGGTGTATAGTTTACTATAGTCAGTGTATTGTTTAAGAAGTTAACTGTTGTTACAGTATAGTTTAGAGTATAAACTTTATGCAGCAAATTTTTTATAATTGTATAGAATGTATTGTATAGAATGTAAACTGTGTATAGTATAGAATACCTACTGTTGTAAGCGTATAGTTTAGAGTTTAAACTACAGTCGGTGAATAATTAAGAGTTTAAAATTCATAGTCTAAACTTATATTTAAGTCAAGTAAATGGTATAAAGAACATCTTCTTAATAATGTAATGTTTTAATTATAAACTATTTTACTCGATATTTTAAAATTGTTTACCTATTGTTTACAAAATGTAAATAATTAAAATAAATAAATTTTAGGGAATTTTTACTACATATAAAAAGTCATTTTTTTAGATCACTATTATAATTAACTTTCCTTAAGCCCATATTCTGTGTTAAACATTCGGTGGGCCCGTAAATCATATCAACTAAGTTAACGAAATTAAAATTATGAAAAGGACTTCAGTTTTGAAATTTAATTTAAATATTTAAATTAGAACAAGCTAAAATTTCATATTCCTCATCCCTATCAATCTATACAATATAGATTCCTGGCTTTAGCGTTATGGCGCCGAATTAAACATTTTCCATTAAATATTATAGAATTTCTAAAACCACTGTCCAATTTGTGAAAATATTGTAAAAAATAAATAATGAATATATAAAATACATACATAACAAGTACGAATGTTGAACTCGGCTATGACGAATCTTCATTACCCTCCACCACAAATACGTGTGAAGAAAATACGTTATATTTCGACGTATACGATATATTTTTACACTGAATCTATTTTGACCATTTTTGGAATGATCATATATAATAATTATAATATATAACCTAATATTATGGCAAAATTCGATTCTATTTTATTGATTTATAATTGAAAATTTTACGAAAATTCTTCCCTTGAACCTTTACCTTAGATATCGATCTATATCTTTTATTAAACTTAACCGATTTTGCTCGTTTTAAATGCGAAACTCCTCAGGACTACAACAAATATTCAAGCCAAAGTTTATTGAGCTCTGAATTATTGTGAATGTGAGCATGCTAATAACAGACAGACCAACAGACAGACCAACAGACAGACCAACAGACAGACCAACAGACAGACCAACAGACAGACCAACAGACAGACCAACAGACAGACCAACAATTCCCGCGACAGTCGGTTCTTCGTACCGGAATGACCCGAAATTCGGCCAAGGGCTGTCACCTCAGCAACGGAAGAAAAAAGTACATTTTTATCATTGGAGCAGCACATTCCGGCAGTACTGCTCCGTATATTACTGGTCCGCGCCGGAATTGAACGAAATCCCGGACCATGGTTCTGCTCAGTGTGCCAGAACCGCTTGCACCACATGTCAACTCAATTAAGGTGCAACTCTTGTTTGGGCTGGTGTCACCTCAGGACTTGTTCAGGACTGAGTCATCACAGGGAATGGTCGGAGAACTTTGTTGCACCATGCTGCCAACAGCAACATAGTGATGCGTCTTCATCATCTTCTTACGCAACTCCACCATCCTCTCCAACACAATCACCACAAATCCAAATGCAGCAACAACAACAACAGCAGCAACCTCATCAGTCGCCGCTTACACCGGTGATTGCAGTCAGAACACCTGAGGTGATATCAATATTACAGTTTAACTATAATGGTCTCCAAGGTAAAGTAACTGAGATAACCCGATTCATGAGACAACACAACATCGTGGTCGCTGCGGTCCAGGAAACAAAACTGACGACTAATTCCAGTCTGCATTGTTGTAACGGATACAACGTTCTCCGAAAAGACCGCACCAGGAGTAACGGTGGAGGCATCGCCTTCATAATACATAATACAGTGCAATATAGAGCTCTATCTCTCGATTTGACATCCAGAGATCAATACCTTGAAATTCAAGGTATTGCAGTCAGATCGGGAGATGTGGATCTCGAGCTCTATAATGTCTATATTCCACCAGTAGCCAGCTGTCCAACAGGCTACCGTCCCGATATTAGGTCTATACTGGATGGCAACATCCGATTAGTCCTCGGGGACTTTAACGCGCACCATCAGCTTTGGCACTCGAGGCTCGGGGACGACCAAAGAGGTACGCTGTTAGCGGAACAGATAGACGAATCCACCATCTGCACATTGAATGACGATGCCCCCACACGGATTATTGGTACTTGCGCTAGTTCGCCAGATATAACATTAGCGAGTGATGGTCTGATTAACTGTACAACCTGGCAAACTGTAGTATCTCTGGGATCAGACCACCTACCCATAATCGTTTCCTTGGAGCGACCTAACGATTTTATCGTCTCTGAACGCCGCATTTATATGAACCAAAAGAAAGCAGACTGGCGCGGCTTCAGAGAATTTACCGACCGCCGCTTTGGTGAACTACCTGTTCCCTCAAATGTAAGAATAGCCGAGAGGAAGTTCCGAGAAATCATCAACGCAGCAGTCGCTCGCTTTGTGCCATCAGGGAGAATATCCGTAGTGCGTCCACACTTCCCAGCCGAAGCAGCGAGACTCGCAGATGAGCGTGATGATATCCGTAATACCAACCCTAGCGACCCTAGGATTGCTCAGCTGAACAGTGAAATCAGCAGGTTGGTAAATGTGGATAAACGAAATAAATGGTTAGATCATCTTAGCAAGTGCAACCTAAATACTGGTGTAAATAAATTGTGGTCGACTGTCCGATCTCTCTCTAATCCCAAGAAGAAGGATGATAGGGTTGCGATTAAGTTTGCAGATAAAACCATTTCCGACCCTAAGGATTGCTCACGAGCATTTTGCCGGCAATTTATTGAGCATCCGGAGAGAGATAAGGCGAAAAGAAGTATTGTTCGCAAACTTCACAACCTTCCAGTCGTGGACTCACCACCATTATTTACACCTATTAAAGTTGCAGAGGCCATCAACGCAGCCAAATCATCTAAAGCGATTGGCTCCGACGGTATATCGATGCTGATGTTAAAGAACCTAAGCGAGCGGGGAGTTGAGTACTTGACAATGGTTTTTAACTTGTCAATGCAGAGCCTATTAATACCCGATGCCTGGAAAATGGGTAGAGTCATCCCCATTCTAAAACCTGGGAAAGATGCGAATGAGGGACAATCCTACAGGCCGATTTCCCTCTTGTCTCCTGTCGCAAAGACTCTTGAGGCTCTTCTCCTCCCCCAGCTGAACTGTCATCATACAGCAGCTCGCCATCAGCATGGTTTCCGCAAAATGCACAGCACAACAACAGCATTAACAGCCGTAACCACTCAAATCGCACATGGTTTAAATCAACAAAAACCTTGTGAACGTACAATCATGGTGGCTCTTGACCTATCAAAAGCGTTTGATACGGTAAGTCATACGGTTCTCTTCCAGGACATCCTGCAGTCCACATTACCGAACAATATGAAGAGATGGATTGTAAATTATTTGAGTGGACGTCAGTCATTTGTCGAATTTCGGGACAAAAAGTCAAAATCCCGTAGAGTTAAGCAAGGAGTTCCACAGGGCGGTGTGCTCTCACCACTCTTGTTTAATTTCTACCTCTCGAAATTCCCAGCGCCTCCACCCGGAGTAGACGTGATAACATATGCAGATGACTGTACGATAACGGCTACGGACCATAGAGTTGATGACCTATGTGGTTTGGTAAATGGTTATCTCAGCGAAATCCATAACTTTTTCACTGTACGAAACTTGAAACTTTCACCAATGAAATCAACTGCAACACTCTTCACCACCTGGACTAAAGAGGTAAATATGACTTTAGGCATCACAGTCGATGGAGTACAAATTCCGACTGTTAACCACCCAAAAATTTTGGGGGTTACATTTGATAGCCTATTCACCTCTTCAGCACATGCTACTACAATCACGCACAAAATGCGAAGTAGAAATAAGGTCCTCAAGGCTTTAGCCGGCAGCACTTGGGGTATGGATAAAGAAACCTTATTGGCTACATATAAAACGATTTGCCGGCCAGTGGCGAACTATGCTGCTCCAGTGTGGACACCATCACTATGTGATACGCAGTGGAAAAATATCCAAAGTTGTCAAAATGCAGCCTTAAGAACCATAACTGGCTGTTTACAAATGTCCTCAATTCACCACCTACATGAGGAAACAAAGATCCTTCCTATACGGGAACATAATGAAATGCTAAGTAAGCAGTTCCTTCTAGGGTGTCATCGGAGAGACCATTCCAATTTCAATATTACACAATTGGAGTTACCGCCGAGGCATGTAAGAAAGGATATTCGTATATACGAACATAGCATACAAAGATATATGCAAGATCCTTTGGATCAAAATTCGTATATGACAGCTTTGAACGACATTCACAGTGACGCCTCAAATTCCGCGGTTTCAAGTTACCGTATGAATGTCGTGCTCGGAGGCCGCCCACCACCCATAGCAGACAATGAACAGAATTTACCGCGATCGACAAGAGTTGTTCTGGCACAATTGAGATCGGGATGGAGCAATAGGCTCAATGCCTTCTGGTCACGTATTGACAGTGCCATCCCAAATCTATGTCCTGCATGTGGTCAAGGACCACATAATACACAACATCTATTCAACTGCCAGTCCAATCCAACCCTACTTTGTCCTGAAGATCTTTGGACAGAACCAGTCGAGGTTGCCAGATTCTTAGGCCTGGAGTTGAGCAATAACATGAACCAAAATTGATTGATAAATGTACTATTTATTTCCAGCTGTTACAACAGCAGACAGACCAACAGACAGACATACCGACAGACGAACATAGCTAAATCGACTCAGATTTTGACTTCATGCAAGAATATATATACATTAGGAATATTCCTTCTTAGCGTTACACACGAAATGTCAAAGTTAATATACACTCTTCACCACATTTGTGGTGGAGGGTATAAAAAGTAATTCAATCTAGAGATGTTAATTTCATGTTACAAAAAAAAATTCAATGAATCTATAATTTTTAATTTTGGTTTCCAATCAAGTGAAATATTTTTAATAAGAAAAATGTTAATGAGTTCAAATACTTGTCCAAAGGTTCAAAATACTTTCAAACGAAATACGTTTAAAAAGTTCAATGAAATTTAATTTATTTCAAAATTAAAATCTCAAACATTTAAAAGTATTAAATTTAATATAAAATTCTACAATATTTTCACTGGTGACTGGAGAAAAGGTACACTTATAATCAGGATCAAACATAAAAATTATAAGGATTTAATTAAGAAGTTTAATTTTAAAATCTGTAGATAAAAATTTGTTCTTCAGTAATTTACCTCTTTATTATGATAAAGAAGAAAAATATTAATATTAACAATTGTTTTTGTGGGATAAAATTAACTTTTTTATTTGGAATTTCGTATTTAAAATTGTGACCTAAATTGTTAACCTCTGGTACTACAAATGAAAAATAAGGATGCATTTAGTTGATTATTTGTTAGAAGCATTAAGAAGTCTTGAAAGAAAGTTTGTCGGTATCACTGATAGCATTAGTCGCACCTCTGTGATTATACACCTGGTTGGGATATTATGTATTTGTGCTAAAATTTGTAACATGCGGAATGAATGGAGCTACACCCCATCTTTAAGTATACCGTTCGATACAAAATCACTTTTTGAGTCAATTTAAAGATGTCAGAACGTTTGTTTGTCTGTCCGTCCAACTGGCTGTCCAAATAAATGTTGTAAATACTCTACAGGTCACTATTTTTAAGGTCCTGCCAAGGACGAAGCATATTGAAATTGGCCGTGTTTGGTAGAATATATCAGATAGGGTTTAAGCTTATAAAACTCATAAATATAAAGCGATTTTAAGGAGATTTTATCAAAAGAAGTCCAATGAAATTCTAAGCCGATATGTCATATTATTTGAGGGTGAATCCCGTACAAGCCCATCTCCTAATATCACTTTGAGAGGCATAAACCTTATATTAATGAAGGTATTATAATAATTGGTCAAACTCAGATAAAAATAAGCAAAAATTGATCTGAAAAATTATAGAAGGGTCGGCCTATAATTTCTTACAGCTCCCAATTTTCCACTCACATAAGTTCATTTTAAAACGCATAAATTTCACATAAATGTTTATTTCACAAAAATAAACTGTACACTTAAGAGTAAATCAGAAATCATTACTTCTTCAAAATTACCATTTATAATGGTGTAGGGTATTACCTAGTTATCTTATAAAACCTTTTATATGATCTTAATACTTTATTAAGGGTACTTCAGATATTACTTTGCCTAATAACCACTCTTTCTTATATTCTTGAAACTTTTTTAAGGACATTTCAAAGAAAATACAAAATTTAAATAATTTTTTAAATACATTTAATATTTGTTCTCCAAATTTTTATCTTTGATTTCAGTTAACCGAATGTGAAAACTTTTTGTGTTGAAAAATTATTCAAAACTTTTTTTTGAGTCATTGCTGCTGCTGTTGCCACTTTGCGCTGAGGGATGAATAATCATTTATATTATTTGTAATTTTATAAATTTGTAGCGAATAATTTATTCATTTTTATCCGTTTATTGTATTATTTTTATACTTAGATAATTATTTAAAACCATTGCTGACATGTAACGTTTGGGGAATTAAAGTTGTTTAAATAATAAAATAAAAATCATTTGTTAAACTTTTTTCTCATTGAATATTATTCAGTGAATAATTTTATTCTTTGTTTGATTATCGAAATAATATAAAATAATTTAAAAAATACAGCATAATCAAAGATGAAATTTAAATTCTAAAGTCACTATAAAAATGTAAAACTATTGATTTCCAGAAGTAGAATAGAAATTTAGTCGTTCAAGCCCTACTCCAAATTATTGGTTGTAAATGACTGCTACGATAATTTTATGAACGGCCATCGTATACTTTGCTTTTGCTATTTACGCTTATATGTGCAATAGGAAATAATGATAATTTATAAATTTTAAAAGAATTTTTTCTGAAGAATGAATGATTATGGACCGAACCTCGTATTATTTCGCCCAGCAGTTTTTGTTTATATTTATCCTAACTTTTCTGAGGATTTTATATGTGCGATTTATAAATGTCTAAAGGTGGTTGAGTGACATTTAGAAAGGTGGTTGTAAGGGACCTATGAGAGAAAATGGACCGATCCTCCTATAAATAAACATATCGTTTTAGAATATTTATACTTTGCCATCAAGTTTGAATTACTCTGGAAATGATTCTGAGTCGAACGGTATACTTAAAGTGGTGGTAGCACTATTTTTTCTGCCCATTAAAAGCATCTGCACAAACGCATAATACCATCACCATCTTTGGTGGTGTTTTTCTGTCTGTTTGTTTTGACAAATAGACCGCTTAACTACTGTACCGATTTTGCATATTATTATTTATTAATTATCTATTGTCTAAAGAACCGTAACAGCGAGAGTTCGTAAATTTGGTTCCAATCATTCTTTTCAAATTGGAAGGGATACCCTCCATAAGAAGCAAATATTAAATATCGAATTGTAACAGCGAGTGTCCCAAAACTTGGTTCTAATCACTTTCTCAAGGGTAATTTTTACTGGCCAAAATGTAGAGTGGATTAGATACAAGGCAAATATTAATTATCGAATACCTAAGGAACAGCCAAAGTTATTAAAATTGATTCCAATCACTTTCCCATAGATCCGTTTTACTAGAGAAAATGTAGGATGAATAGCATCAGGGAGAGGGATAATTTCCACATAAAGCAAATATTATTTATCGAATATTTAAAAAACTATAACAACGAAAGTTCTCAAATTTGGTCCCAATCATTTAGTTAGCAAAATATAGGGCAGCCGGGACCAGGGGTTGGGGTTCTCCCACACAAAGCAAATAATGATTTTCGAATAGTTAAAGAACTATAGCAGAGAGACTTATCAAATTTGTTCCCAATCACTTTTATAAGGAACTGTTTTAGTGAACAAAATTTGATCCCAATAATTGTCTCAAAGAAATGGTTTTACTGTACAAATTTGTTGAGTTTTAAGCACTATTAAATACTATTCGGAAGAATGGGAGCTATTGCTATATATGGACCGAAATGCAAGAAATATATTATTTATAAGATATTATTTCTGCCAAATTTATTTAAAATATGCAAGTTTTATGATATTAAAACACTTGGAGAATATTTCTATCATTAATTTCATCATCACTTATTTCATTAGTCTTCACCTTAGACCCAAAATATTATCGGCTGAATTGATTTGCATGAAATTTAATATATTTATAGCAGAAGAAAATATCATTACAACTTTGGAAGTATGGACCTTTTTATATAGTTAAGAATAATATCTGCTTTAAGTTTAAATATTTAAAGTTGTTTACGCTTTACAAGTAAACGGTTTTTCAACTTTGAATATAATTGTGATTTTGAGCAAAATTGAACAGATCCCAAAAAATATTTTAAAATTTATTTACTGTTATAAAGCTCTATCTTATAAGTTTATATTGTATCTGCAAAGCTTTTTAAGAAAAAAAGCTTTAGAGGTGTTTGACCATAATAAAAAATATTAAAAGCTTATAAAGCACACAAAAAGTTTTTAAAACACTTGACAACAAAATAAAAAACATAAAACATATTTAAATTTTGTTATTTAATTTTTACAATTTTTTTTTAGATTTCTTAAGTTTAAAATTTATTTATTTTATTTTAATAGTATTTTATTTATATGCAATAATTATTCAACTATTATAGTTTTATAGTAAAATTTAATTTTTTAGTTTTAGTTTAAATTTTTTGTCGATAAATGTGTAAACTAACTAATTTGCTTAATAGAAATTCCATTGAATTTGATTATTAATGTGACCGTGAGAATGTTTCCAACAGACAGACGGACATAGCATAGATTTCGATATGGTGCAAGAATATATATTCTTTAGGGTCTCAGATGATTTCTTCTTGACTTTACACACGGAATGACAATCTAAATATATCCTCTGTCGCCATTTGTAATGATGTAGAATATAAAAATTTTACACTCAAAAAATTTTTACATTTACTGTTTGTAGTTCATTCAAAAAGTTTTCTGTAAAGTAAAAAACAAATGAATTTTCATTTATTTTATAAGGAATCAGAATTTTTGATTTTTTGTGTATGTTATTCAGAAAATAAAATACCATAAAAAACAATTTTTGGTAACACTTGAAATTTGCAGTAATTATTATTATTATTATTATTATTATTATTATTATTATTATTATTATTATTATTATTATTATCATTTGTAATTTCAAATTTTCGTGACTTTTTATTATTATCCTTTTTTATTTTTAATTTTAAATTATAAATATTTTACAAAATTATTTGCAATAAAAGTAAAATATAATTATAGTTTCAATTAACGAAAAAATCAAAAATTAATAATTTTAAATGTTCATGAAGGTAATTTTGATGACTAAAAACAAATGAAAACTCAGTAATTTTTAATGTTTCAACATTTATATAACAGAAAAAAGCAGTTATTGTTGCTGAAATTGTAAGTAAAAAACTTAACATCTAAAAATAAGTAACAAATTTATTTGTTTTAAATGAAATGTAAGCGAGCATTTTAAAAGAATTTTCATTTCTTTGAAATGTTTAATTCCTTTGATTTTACCTACATAATTTTTTGAGTGTAGAATAAAGTAGCAGTAGTATAAAGTATACAAGGTCGGTTACAATTCTTTTACAGCACGCAAGAAACCCTACATTAACGAGATAAATAAAAAGACGAATAGATTTCACAAAAATATATAAAAATATGAAAAATGATTTTCGGGATCAAAATAAAACATTTTTGGCTCGTACTTAAAATAGACGTACTTAAGTATGGAGAAAATTAAAGTCAAAACAGAAAAACGTGAAACACGGGTATGTATAATGGCACAAGGTGTATGTTTTCCTGTAATACTCATCACTTAATACTTAATACTCCTCCACAAAGTCCCGAAATGAATCCCATTCAGTATTTGTGGGATCACTTGTGAGAAACTTGCTTGAGTGTGTGGCTGCAAATATCAGCCGGAGTATACAAAAAACATATACATTCAATGCACTGTTGCCAATTTAGCCGTTAAAGGAAGTACATGAACAAAGTTTGGTTATATTTGTAAACCATGCAACTTGCGGTAAATTACTCTCTATAGGAGCAAATTTTAAATAAATTTAAATAATATAGGAAATTTTAAACAAGTAAGAATGTATAGACGGTCAAACCCAACTATCTAATACCCTACACCACATTTTTGATTAAAAATGATTGTTACGAAAAATAATTATTAACAATCATCGATTTTAATTGGCCTCTTACTACTACATATTCCCCCGAATATGTGAGATTTATGCCCTTAAAATGGATATTTCGAAGGGGGTTTATATGGTACCTATAAAAAATAATGGACCGACCCTCACATATGATTTGACTTACTTGTGCCAATTGTTGTATTTTAATCGCTTTATATTCGGGGTCTTTATTACTTCAAAAATATTAGGCAGAATATGGTCAATTTCAATACAGACTATTTTTAGGTCAAAATAGTAACATGTACCAAATTTCATCAAGATATCTCAAAAATTGCGACTGTTCACAATGTTTACATGAACATCCAGCCGGACAGACAAACGACCCAGAAAGTGATTCTAAGTAGAACGGTAAGCTTAAAGTTGTATGTAACACAATGTTACAATATCTGCACAAACGCATAATACTTCCACTGTGTAGATCCAAAACGACATTTCTGAAATAATTCTGTTAATTTTGAATTATTACAGACTTGACCTTCTCAAGTTGACGGATCTGTTTCTTTACTTCCTTTTAAATACTTAATTTTTAATAAAATTGAAACAAATAATGATATTTATTTCATATTTCTAAACTTTCATATGAAAATATCAAAATCCCAATACGTATGAAATCTGTTTGATGCCCTCATTCTGTTAGAAGATTTACGACAATTTTTCGTTTTAAGACATTTGAGTATTTTGTTTTTGATTCTATAAGTTAATATTGGCTTTTGTTAATGAAAATACTGGTTGTTTTCTTTGATAATGGCAGTTAATAATGTACAATATTTAATTCAGTAAAATTATTGTAGACTATTTAAAACCACAAAATAGAAGAAAATGATTTTGTTTTTTTTATTTTAAAATTGGAAAACAACAAATCATCTGTCCAAATTTCATTGAATTCATACAATTCTTCTAGGCATAATACTGTTTCCAATTGGCAGGCATTTGGTTGCGGTACAATGCATTTGTGCAAAAATTGTAACTTGGGGAATAAATTGTGCAACCACCACTGCTAAGTATAGCGTTCTAAATGAAATTTGACATGTGTCATTATTTTCCCACAAGGACGATGCGAAATTTTACGAGGATCCGTCCATCATTTCTTCTAGTTCCTAACTAATCCCACATGAATACTAGTACAAGTATAATATACTGTTAATACGAGGGTGATTCATTAATTTTTAATATCTACCACTTATAACCAACAATGTGGTGTAGGGTATTAAATAGCTGGCTTGACCGCTTATAACTTCTTACTTGTTGGTATTACACTTGGGATTGCAAATTTAATATACCCTCATTACCACTTGTGGTGGAATATAATGCTACAACCACTTTCAAATATAAAGCTTAACCAATGTCCTGTTTATCCAAGAGATCTTCAAAATTATATGAGAACCATACTTCCATATTCCCACCTCCTAATATCACTTTGAAATGCATAAATTTCACACATACCCTGGCATTGGGTATTATTCGGATAACCAACACCACTCTAATGTGTACCGATAGAATTGAAATAGATTTAAGAGACAATTTGGCGGTATCCTTCCGTCCGTCTATCTGGTAGGCTGTCTATGTTATCCTTCTATTCAAAAAAGATGAGCTTAATTATCCAAGCTTTCAAATAACTCCCAAATCCTAATATCACTTTGAACTGCTTGGATTTCACATTTTGGTTGGTATTGTTGTATTTAAAGTTAAATTTAATTTTAAGTTTAAGTATTTACACACATTTCCGGTGATATTTCTTTAGAAAGCGATTAAAAAAGTAAAAAGTTCGAGCCTAAAAGAATTTTACGGGTGAATAAATGTGACCACTTTTTTATTATTATTTTTTAATTAGACCATTAAAAGTTGATTAAAAATGGCAAACAAATTTGTTTCGATTTGAATATCTCTGAAACTATAACAAAACATGAAGTTTCTTTTTTTTTCCATTTAATTACTCTTAGAAAAAATATATGTTTTTTTCTATTAATTTCTACCTGTTTTGTTTCTTATAAATATTTTAAAAACCAATATGTTTTATTTTATTAGAAAAAAATCTAAACAAATAAATATTTATTTTGTAAAACAATTGACATCTATTTTCAAATTTTCTTCTACAATGTAGAAATTTACCCGAAAAAGAATTTTACATAAAATTCTTAAATAAAATAAAAAACCGAAAAAATAATTAAAATTCTAACAGAAAACAGCATGTGGTGTTTTATTCACTTAAATATAGTGAAAAAATGTCTTTTTAATTAAACAACATGCAAAAGTGACACTTTGACAGCGATTTTCAATCAAAATAATTTTTATAAAAAAATTTTTCTGAATTTTTCATAAAGAAAAAAAAACTAAAAACAAATGAAAATTTCAGAAAAGTACATTTATGCATCAAAATGAAATTCACTTGTTATGAAAATTAATTGAAAATTTTTCTACGTTATCGGTCTGTTGTTTTGGAAAAATGTGTATTTGAAAATTATTTTTTGTTGATATGGGCAAAAAATATTTTGGAACTACTTCTGAACATATTAAAATGACTTTATTTTTAAAATTCTATAATGGAAAATCGATTTGAAGCGACGATTACGCTAAGCCGAATCCTAAATACCGTTCGCTAAATTTTAATTTAAACGTTTTCCGAGATTTGAGATAATGAAAATTTCATTTATAAGAGGGATTGCAAAACCCCCCATTGCCAATCGGAAAGGTAATATTCACAGAATATGCGCAGCCCTGAATCTATAATATTACATCAATGTAACAGTATAAGAGATATGCTACTCCTCCGTTTCCTAATCGAAAATTTTTAACTAAAGGCAATATTAAAATTAAATTAATTAAAATTAATTTAAATTATTTTTTTTCCAGTTTTAAGAGATTATTTTAGATATCGGTCTTAACTTTTTTTAGAGAACTGTTTTTGCTGCATTTTAGTTGGAAATTTTTAACGACAATAACTAACCATCATGCCAATTTTCTTTGTGCTCTTTCGTTTATTTTGACTGTGCGAGACAGATAGACAGATGGACAGACGGATGGACTGACAGATATATCCGAATCGACTAAGATTTCAATGTGATGATTCCTTCTTAGCACTTCAAACGGAATAATAAAGTTAATATACCTTCGTTATCATTAGTGTTTGTAGAGGAGCATTGAGTAAATAATTTATTTTGAAACACCCAACTATTAACTCAAAATATTACGTTTCTTTTCGGAAATAAAATTAAAGTTAGTTATTCAAGATCGTTAAAAAATCTATCTTCAATTACATATCCTGCATCGACACGTTTTTGGATGTTCCACATTCACGAAATACTTCGAAAGTGGTGTATACAACTGTTAAGGACTTATATATGTTAATGTTCCTTCAAAATTTTCTTCAATACCTTAATCAATTAGTCTTCTTTTTAATAAGCATAATCATAGCCTGCACCATAGGCTAAAATCGGATTTTTTTTTTGAAGTATATCAGTAACTTTTCATCAACTAAATAGATTTCAATGAAATTTGACATAATGATAACAAATGAGTATACGATTATTATTTTGGCAAATTGTTCCGAGGTTTTAACTCCTTTATTTTGTTCATGAAGCCCCTTTTGAGTCCAAATTTTCAAAATTATAATGTTGCACACCTCTGTTATCATTATGTTAAATTTCACGAAAATGCATATACACTGAACCAAATGTTGTAGGTAATATTGGGAAAAAATTTCGTAGGACTTTAACGAAAAAAAGTTGTTAAATAAACAGATTTTATTACAATTAACAATTTTTTTCTTCAAACTGAAGAATTTTCTTCAAATATACTAAATAATGAAAATATTTTATAGAACATTACAATATTATTGAAATAAATGAAATATAATTAAATCATTCTTCAGAAAAATGCTAACATGTAAATATTTAAAGATCACAATTATTATTGAAATAAATGAAATATAAATATAAATTCATGAAAATGCAAAAGAAAGATCAGCTGATCAAAGAACATGCATTTTAGTTGAAATTTTTAACGACAATAATAACCATCATGCCAATTTTCTTTGTGCTCTTTCGTTTATTTTTTGCGAGACAGATAGACAGATGGACAGACGGATGGACTGACAGATATATCCGAATCGATAAGATTTCAAGTGATGATTCCTTCTTAGCAACTTGAAAATAAAGTTAATATACCTTCGTTATCAAGTAGAGGAGCATTGAGTAAATAATTTATTTTGAAAAAATATTATCTTTTTTGAAGTTTCAGAAAATATGATGTTCCAAATTTTTTAATCTTAGTCTTCTTTTTTAGCATAATGAGTAATGAAGTTATATTCAGTAACTTTTCATCAACTAAATAGATTTCAATGAAATTTGACATAATGATAACAAATGAGTATACGATTTTATTTTGGCAAATTGTTCCGAGGTTTTAACTCCTTTATTTTTTCATGAAGCCCCTTTTGAGTCCAAATTTTCAAAATTATAATGTTGCACACCTCTGTTATCATTATGTTAAATAATGAAAATATTTTATAGAACATTACAATTATTATTGAAATAAATGAAATATAAATATAAATTCATGAAAATGCAAAAGAAAGATCAGCTGATCAAAGAACATGTAAATGACTTTTTATCAGATCAGAAATGTAAAGATTTTAATTTTGTGAATTTGAAAAATGTATTTTTTAATCTGAGTAATAGTTATTCTAATTAACCCCATTTTTGTTAACGAATTCTTGTAGTCATATTGATAATTTTTCGTCTCTTCGAAGAATTTATAAAAAATTAACGAAAATTTCCTTGTATTTACTACCTCTTTTGGTTTAGTGAAGGAAAAATTAACAGAATTATTAACAAAAAATCTATAGTCTAAAGAATTCTTTATTCATTAAGTAATTTAAATTAAATTAATTTATGCATGTTCCAAACCCAATTTCCAGTTTTGCAGCTATCAGAGATTGATGCGTAGAGAAACATCTTATGCTAGATGGTTAGTGAACTCTTCCTACAAGGAGCCGAAATACAATAGTAGAAAAACTTTAAGAATTGCTAGTATATTTTGAACTTCTGTAGATTTTTCATGAAATTTTATATGAACATTCTTGAGGTATTTTTCAATTCAATTAAAGCAGCACTAAAATTCACATAGCTAAGTAGTCCCAATTTTTGAAATATAATTTTTTAGTAAAAAAACTTAATCTTTTTTAAAGGTAACAATTTTTCATTTAAACTTCATGTTTTCTAAATTCGATAGAATTCTTCACAAATTTTTTTTAAGACTTAAGATGCAACACTTTCTTCGCTAGGCCTTTTAGAATTCCATTAATTTTGATATTTTTAGTTTATAAGCAGAAAAAAGGATTGAATTTTAAAAACGCGCATTGATTTTGCTTTTGAAAAAATGGACCTTTATGAACAACAGAGAGGCCAACTTAATGAAACAGCCAATTTATGAAATTTTTTATGACTTTGAATTTTAGATATTTTTAGAATCGAAAATTAAGAATCTATTCATAGTTTTTTATTAAGAACGATTTTGAAATTTAATTTTTAATTATACATATAGAGTTTATGAAAGACAATATATTAACAATTTTTCTCTAAAGTACACCGAAAATAAAAAATTTTTCGATTTTCGAAAATTCAATTTAAAAAATTAAGTTTTACTACTTTATTATGGATATGTTTTTATTATTCAATTAATTACCTTTTCAATGATTTCAAATTATCGTTCTATATCCTTCTAAATCACTAAACGATCTTTCTGGTTTAAGTATCAAACGTTTTCGATAAAAACAAGTAGTTGGGCAAAATTTCAGCTCCGACAATTATTATAGATATGAACGTATCAACAACTGATAAAAAGACAAAAACAGGAACAGGTGAACAAACAGACAGACAAAGCCAAAAAAATTGAGTTTTTTTTTTGAGGCCAGAACATATACATGTTCTCACATGTCACATCTTCCTTTCTGATTTTTGTTTTTATTCCTGATTATTTTTATCCACAATTTTGTAGTCTTGTTATTCAAACTAGACTTTCTTTTAATTATCACGAATATTCTAATTAATTTGATTATAAAGACAAAACAATTAGTTTGGGACCACACAAAATAATAGCCCCATTTCTATTATACTTGCAAAAATCATAAACATTAATCAAATTGTTATAACATTTGGAGTAAAAGAGTTTATTTTTCTCTTGGACGAAAAACTGTGGCATCACTTTAAATGGTTCATCGCATTATACGTCAAATAAAAAAGACGACATTATTCTCGGCTGCGAGAATTAGATCAAATAATTTTAAAGCCCATAGACCATAAAAAGTCCACCAGTTAACTGCTTCGCATGTCTCAAATATATTTAAGTTTGCAAAAACTTATTTCGTTTGGCATAATGAAAAAGAGGAGTAGCATTTTGTGAACCGATAATAATAATAATTTTAGGAAGGTCTCCTAGTAAGGAATATAATCAAAAATTTACAACAAAATCTTTCAAACACGACGTTTATAGTGTTCTAGTATGAAGATGATTTTCGTTCTGTGGTGTTGGACAAATTTGCCGTATTTAAGCTGTTTTGGATCTGTGAGAATATTGAAAGAAAAGAAATACCACTGATTTGGGTCATGAAACATAATAAAAACCCGAAACATACCAGCCACATAGCTAAAAGGTGATTTCAGAATAATGGAATCACTGTAATGAAATGGCCTGCCCAGTCTCCCGATGTAAATCCAATCAAGAATTTGTATACATACGTATAAAACGATTAAATAGTGATCTTTGGACTTCTATGGAACAGTCATTGAACTCTATTATCTTCGAGAGGTGCCAGTAAATTCAATGGGAAGATAATATTAGGCTGTTATTACCAAGAAGGGAAATACAACAAAATAGTTTGAATAAAAAGTAAGTTCAATTTCGAAAAATTAAACTAAAAAATTAAACAACTGTTTTTTATGCTTGGCTTTTTGATATAGTTGGAACCGGGTGGTGCTATTATTTTGATTCAAGTAATGATCAATTCTTCTGAAAAAAATAATTCCACGAAAGATAATAAATATATAAATATTTTTGTTTCTTCTTCATGATTTTCTTAACTTAATTTTGACATAATTAAACCGTAAACAGCTTTTCATTCAAATGGCCTGTATGACTTACTGAAGAAAACGTATGTATTTGGTGGTATTATTTGATCGCAGCTGTATATACTTTATGGGGTCCTATATGATTTCTTCTTGATGTTACAAACGATATAACAAAATTAATATACCCTCATCAACACTTCTGCTGGTGGAGGGTATAAAAGCACTTCAAGGAAAATTAATATATAATTTTATTTAAAAACATTCAGTTGTTTCAAAGTTATAGAATTAATGAATACAATGATCGTATTGTTTTATTTCCATATTTTTTCACCCATACTTTTTTATTTTACTTATTTAGAAAGATAAATAAACAAACAAAAAATAAGGTAAAAAATTATAATGAATGAAATTTGAAAACTTTTTAAATACTCGTTGGCAGCGCCACTGAATTTTTTTTTTTAGTTAATTTTAATTTTTTTCTTTTAATTTATTTGTAAATATTAGTTTAACTTTTTTATTAGAACAAAATAAGTTCATAAAAAATATATTTTCTAATTTATTTTCATTCATTCTTTTATATATTCAATAGATATATATATATATATATATGTTTTAATATAAAGATTTATGATAATTTATATAACTTTTGAAATAATTAATAGGATTAAGTTTTATAAATTTTGACAGCTTTTGGTTGTTGCCAAAATCTACACAGAAAAAAACTTTTCTTTTTAACAAAAAAATTCTATATTTGTAAATTTTTATAATTATTGAATAATAGAAATTTAATATAAATTTTAAATGTAAATAATTATATTGTCACCAAATAATTTTAACATTTTGTTTAATTAGTCACGTTTTTATAAACAAAATTTAAAATTGTATTCTTTTGTTGCTTTTTAATTCATAAAATATTCTATTTATTTTAAATTTATGAAAAATATATGTGGAAAAATAATGGAAAAAATATTTTTATGTTTAAATTATTTAAATTTGATATTTACATTATGAAAACCTCTTTATTTAGAAATTAAAAACTATAATTAATGTTAATTTAAAATTAAATGTAAATTTTATTCAAAAGAAATATTTATTTCATTTAAATCCCGTATGATTAACGCAATTAAATCAGTGTTTAAAATTATATCAATCATACGTCTCAATTACATCATAGATATTGAGCCGCTAATGAAAATTTACAAAGTCAAGTAATTTGAATCATTTCACCAAACAGAAATTTTGTTCATAGGGAATGAGATCGAAAAAAACTTAACATACATATAAGTTAATTTACATGTAAATTAATAATATTTTTATTTGATTAATGATATAATCACTTGTTTAATGATATAATCACTAGTGACGAAATTGTTCGGAAATCCCTTCATTAACGTTTTTATAGTACCTTCTGGCACGTTACTCAAACACGTAGTCCAGGTCTCCCTTCAAAATCTACCACACTTATTAACACCATTTTTTGTGTTCTTTGAACTAGAGACCAATATCCCTCCACTGTATTTAGCTCCAGGCAGTCTAGAGAATTTTTGTCTCTTGGTTTAAATACCACGTTATTGTTCTTGTACCTCTCAAGGGCTTGTTAACCATAGTGAAAGGATGACAAGTCAGGCCAAAAAAGGGAACACATTATGAAGTCTTATGAAAACTTTTTTGATATAAATTTCGGTATTTATAAAACCCATTGTAACAAACGATTAGCTCCTTTTGCAGCTAATGCTAATTGGTTCCTATACCAAGAACTTTTTTGGACTGATTTTGGCATCAAACTATTTTCCAACATTCCTCCAGATATCAGATACATAAAATTTTTGACCAGAAAGTTGCGAAAAATCTGCTACAATATACGATTCGTCATTCATTATGCAGAATGAATATTTTTTAGAAAACTTGATTTAAATTTTCGTACTTTGGCCTCTAAATTTTTAACAGCGGTCAAAAACTTGTTGAACCTTTTATTTTTTACATAAAAGGCTTTAACTTTTCATTCTAAATAGTCCGAGCACTGAGCTAACTTTGCTGCTTTCTTACCGTATGTGCTTTGAGCTTTTTTAAAGTACTCCCTTTTTTCATTGTGGATCATACCTTCCACCTGAACCAGGTTTTCTATCTACGGACAAATTTCACCATATTTGCTTATAATATGTTTATTTGATTTAAATTATTATTAAAATTCACAACAACAAAATTTTAAGTTTCAATCGCTAGTGATGACATTTTAAAAATTCTTGGGAAACCCTTCAAATAACGTTTTTTACTGCTTTCTGTTATTTTTCACACTTTTGGACACAATTTTGGGCTCGTAACTTGATCAAAATATAAATGTTTTAATGAAAAACGTTCACTAAGAATTTTTCGATCTCAATAAATATAGTTTATGTGCAAAATTTCATACTCTCATCTTTAAAAATCAGTGACATCGGTTATAACTGTTATACTGTTATAAAACCAAATTTTCATACATGCGTGTTTAGCGCATACTTAATACCTTAATACGTAACTCATATAACTCATACGCTTTCATGCACTTAACATGTGATTTTTATAAGGTCCGTATTTATATCGTAGTAGTCAGTCAACTAGTGATTTACTAAACAATGACTAAAAACATACATTTTTATAAAATTAAAATTATTCCATAGGGGCGTATGAGTTTTATAATTTCAAAAATATCAATCTTATTAAGTATACGTCCAATGTTCCAAATTAATAAGAAAAATCGTAGAATTTAATAAAAATTAAATTTAGTTTTTATAAATTCAATATTTTTTATTAAATAAATTAAGAACAGTGATGATTATGAACATTTTAATAATTAAAATACAGATTTTTGCTAAGTATACGACCTGTGTATCTACAAATTGGGGTAATTAAAAAATAAACTTCAAATAAAAAGAAACAATAAAATTGTGAATATTTGATTTTTCATATATTTATTATTCTATTTTTTTAATATTAATATGAATCCCAAAAGTCTAGGATAACTCGCTAATTTTACCAATTTTTATCGGAACAAATCATTGTGGAAACCAACAGATCATTAATTTTAAAAACGATAATTTTATTAAAACTTACAAAGCTGTTGGCCTGAAAAGTGTGCCATCCTATCTGTTTATGCGGTTAGATGTATCATAAACAGTTCTCACTACATTTTTAACTCTAACATTTTTTGTACTAAACCGACTTTGATAAACTATGGCACGATAATGTTCAGACCATTACAAGACCAAGGAGATAACCAGTTCTTTTAATACCCTCTATAACTGTAAGTGCATATAAATTTTTTCATTCAATATATAACACGAAGAAGTTGGCGTCTAAGACCCCATAAGGTAAATATATTTTCACATCAAGTCAAAATCTGAGTGAGTTAAACTACGCCCATTTATCGAAGCATGCTTATGTTCCTTTTCCAAACTAAATGTCAGAGTTCGATGGTTTAAAATTAGGTAACCTCCACATTGGCATTTATACAAAATAAGAATAAAATTTTGCCATAATATTAAGTTGTATGTACCTTTTACTCTAAAAAATTATCCAAATCGATTCAGTAAAAAAGTTATAGCAAAGGAAATAACTAATTTTTTGACTCATTAAGTGTTTCTGTGTTATATTTCTGAAAAACCTTCATACATAATTTTTATTGTATAACGAACGAAACAAAATTTATTTACACGCATTTGTGCTGGAGAGTATTGAAGATGCGGCATTGCCGAATATGGCATTCTTACTCTTCTTCGTGTTAAAAACATAATTTTTACTGTTCGAGAAATCGAACTTCGGAACGAAATGGTTAAAGTATTTTTATTTTTTAAGGAATAATTACATCTTCCCATGATTGTGACAATAATATTTTTTTAAATCATAAAATATTGAACTTAGTGCTGAAATAAATAATATTGCAAATACCAATGATGACCACTGTATATACAATTATTATACAGTCAAATCCATTATTCAACATATACTGTAAAGAGCACAAAAATGCCACACCAGGCCATATCAACTTTAATAATTTCCAATTATCTCGCTTTTTCTGTCATATATTCTTTAATTGATAAGTTTTAAATAATCCACACTTTATTCCAAAATGTTTTACAAAAGATCAATAATGCAACAATGTTGCATTTCTCGCAAATATACTCTATTGGGGTCAATGTTGTGCTATATGTACTATTTTACAATAACTATGGATTTCTATAAAACTTTAAGTATTGCTTTTTGCCTACAATTTGGTAGCTTTAAAAATTGTTCATTCATAAGTTGTATGACTGAACTTATTTTAATAACTGTTCTATAGTGTTGCATTTCTTATGCTCCCTTGCAGTTGCCGTTATTTTGAAACAGATATGGACAAATTTATATGGCCTGATGTAGCATTTTTTCTATTCTCTACTGTAAATAATAGTTAAATATTTGTAAAAAATATAATTTTACCAGCCAACAACAAATGTAAATAAAATCGTTTGAAATCTTTGCGAATTATTCCCCCCAAAATAAATTTTTTATTATAAAGAAAAACAATAAACAAAACATAAATTTGTAATATAAATAAATTCCTTAATTTTTTTAATATAAATTTTGGCAGCCTTTTTAAATGCTATTAAATTTATTTTTAATACATTTTCTAAATGAAGACATTTCATTACAGTTCTATTCATAACTAATTGTACAAAATATATGGGATATAAAGATAAAATTTATAATATGAATATTCTTGTTGTTGTTTTTGTTCCTATTTTCTTAAATTATATGGTTAACAGATGTGAAATAAATATATTAAGTTTTTTGTTTTTGTTTATTTAATTATATTTTTATAAAATTTATTATTTTTTTTTTTTATTTTTTCTTTTTTACACAATCGCTTGTACTTGTCTTGTCTTGAAACAAATGATTTAGCTAATTTAACATGTAAAATTGTGTGTGAAAATTCGACACTATTTAGTGTGTATGTGTGTGTATGTATGTGCTTATTTAAAGATAATATTTTAGTTAATTTTATTTCATTTAATAGATATTATCAATGAGTACACATACACTTATACTTAGTAATCTACAATATATATTTATCTATCTATATGTGATTAACAACTAAACATAAACACACTTTATAGTCCAATTAGTTTACAATTTTATTTTTGTATACCCTCCACCACCACAAGTGATGATGAGTATATATTAAGCTTTTCATTCCGTGTGTAACACCAAGAAATTATCATCTAAGACCCCTTTAAGTATATATATTCTAGCATCATATCAAAATCTGAATCGATTTAATCTCTCTTTTTGTTGGAAACATTCTCACGCCGAATTCAAAGAAATTTGTTTCGAGTATTTATTATTGTTCTAAGCAGTTTCGTATCTCAGTTTGTTAATAAAAATGTTATAGACCGATATCTGAGACAACTTTAAAATTCCGAAAAAGAACTATTCTATTTTTTTCAACAGAAAGTAACTGGATTAAATCAAGAATTTAACAGTTGGTTACAGTTATATGTACTTCATTATCGTACAAAAAGTCATAAAAACCGGATCAATAGAAAAATGACGTAGTCTTGAATATGAAAAATTTTGATACATCCCAAAATCTGCATATCTTATAGGTCGCAATTTGTAAGAAAATTTTCTAAAATTCACCATATATATTTATCTTGGTACAATAATAAATTCGAACAAACAATATTGTGCTGGCGTCGATATTTGGCCTAGCTTCAATAAATGGCCATTTCCCGGAGTTTAGTTAAGAGTTTCTAAGACTCTTAAATATGAACTAATTATATTGAAATGTATTAGAATATATTTTCTAACTGTCTTGAATATGAGTTATTAATTTGACAAGTAACGGCCCATAATTTGCAACAGCACCCATATAAGACCCCCTCCCAGAAAGGGGTTTAAGCTTATAAATATCTCTTATTAGCCCCAATTCTAAAAAATTTCGGTACAATTATATTTCTAACCATTATTAAAATATATGAATTATTTGGCCAATCTCGTTTCATATTTTGCTCCAATATTCCCTCATTGGGGAACAGCTTTGAACTTATAAAAAAGTAAATTAAGAACAATACTTTTGAAATTTAGCTCAATTAATTTCCAAACATATTTTATTAACTTGATCAATATCGGTCCATATTTTCCTATAGCTCTCATAATAAGCCTTTTTCCGGAAAACTGCTTTGAGCTTATAAAACAATTAGATAAGGCAAAACTTTATTGAAATTATATAAAACTTTTTAATAAACCTCAATACCATTTAAAATAAAATTGATTTTTAGTTAACCAACTTAAATATAATATAAACTGGCCAATCTCGGTCCATATTTTGCTACAGCACATATTTAAGACCTCTTCCAAAAAACTGCTTTGAGATTACAAAACAGTTTTATAGCTTATATATACTATTTTTTATTAAAAATAGTAACGATTATTTTTCTAACTGTTTTGAATATTGCAATATCGGTCCATATTTTATTAAGGTCTCATTCTCGGAAAAAACGAAATTTATTGAAAAAAGGCACAGTTATTGATATATCTGCCTTAAATATATGTTATTTATTTCACGAATATCGGGCCACATTTTACTTAAGTTCCCCTTAAAGGCCTCATCAAAGAAAAAGGTTATAAATTTGATCCAATTTTATAAAATATTGATACAATTTATTTTTAAGCTCTCTTTAATATATAAATATGATTTGACAATTATCGGGCCATATTTGGTCCTTAAAATCTCACTTGCTGGAACATTGTTTAAGGCCTAAAAGGTTTTTAGATATGGACCAGTTCTATCGAAATTTAGATATTTATCGAAATGGTTTTCAATGTATGTAACTAATTTAACCCTCTTTAACTGATGTGGTAGTCCAGCAGACACCAAATTATACGAATTAAGCTCTTAAACCAGAAACATTAATAGAGGAATCGAGTTAAGAAAAACTGAATTCAACAGAAAAATGTCAGTAAAAAATCATATGAAATCACGTCAGTTATAAGGGATTAATGTTGCAACTTATGCTATTTTTTCAAGATGATAGTGGTGAAGGGTATATAAGATTCGGCACAGCCGAAAATAACATTCTTACTTGATTTTTCTTATTTTAGTTTATATTTAAACATATGTATATGAATATATATATGTCTATATATAAATATAATTTTGTTTTTGGCAAAAGTTTGTCGGTCGAACGGTCAATGTTAGTTGTTTTATTTAAATCGGGTGTATAATATAAAATTTATCTATACATTTGTTCTATTCTAAATGTATGTGTAAATATATATATATTTGATCAATAATTTGTGTTTATATATGTGATACAAATATGTTTACCTCTTTTTACTTCTTTATACATACACACCTACCAAATATATGTATGTGTGAATTTGTTTTATATTTAAAAAAAAATATTTAGTTTTATTTTCTTTAGAGAAATTCATTTAAAACTTAACATTCTTCTGATGAAAGCAAAACAAACAGTTAATTCGTCAAATGGTCAAATAGTCAAATCATTTATTAACAAAAAACACTAATATTAAGATATAATAACTCAGCGGGTATATATGTGAGGGTTTCAACATTTAAGGCTTTTTTAATATCTTCCAAGGAATTTCTGCACTATCTTCCCACTTTTTTCTTTAAAAAATAGATATTGGAACCGAGTTACTAGAATTTTTAAATATTTTCCTATTCTTTTAATTAATGACACATCAGCCCCATTTTTTTTTTCTCTGCATGGACGACTAATAGGGATTTAGTTAAGTACATGTGTTTTCAGTGACAGAAGTGCCATTTGATTGTAAACATATATTTCGATACTCTCCCATTTTAGAACCATCGGCATAGATCCTAGTGTTACAGTCCCTGATAAGGTTATTCGCTTTCCACTAAATTCTGAACGTTATTTCAATTTTGAAAGATCTTCCAAAGTTTATATATATTATAACATAATCCGTAGACACACTTGGGTTATCTGGCATTGTGCTCAATATTCTTAAGTGTTCTATATTTCCAACAATTTATAGCTCTGAACTTCACTGCGTTGCACTGCGATATACAAAGCCTTCTAGGGGCTACTCCGAAATGCAACAGTGAATCCTATACAAGAAATATTTTATACTACATTCAGTTGATCTGACATATATCTTTTGTCATTTTCTGTTAATGCATTCGTATATCTTTTCCGTATACAATCTGAAGTCCACAAAGTTCAAACTAAAAACTTAAACTCGCTTACACTTCTACTATCGCTACGTTAAATACTATTAAAAAAGCTACAGATTTTTTCCATTTTATTTTACATTTGAAATACTGTGTGTTATCAGCAACTAGAAAATTTTTAAATTTTAAATTAAATTTTGTGTCGTTAATGAGATTACAAATTTGGAAAGTTGTAAATACTGGTTCTATTTTAGAGAGAGGGACTCAAAATAAAGTATTTCGAATATCGAAATGTTTAAATCTGTTATTGTTTCTCCTTTAATTTAGTCTTTTTGGTTGAGGTCAAGTTATCCATTTCACAAATCTTAACAGACTTATAAAGAAATATTTTCAGGATTTAATTGGATCTTTTGACAGAAGGCAAAAAACCTTTCAGAAACAATTAATCGAATAATACCAATATTGTTTACATTTCAAAATTTTAGAGAAATGGAAGTGAATTATAGTATATCGTTTCAACATTTATTGTCCACAAATAATGTGAATCTGAATTTACAAACACAAAAAAAATCCTTGTTTGTTTGGGAATTATAGACAACTTAATTACTGGACCGATTTAAAAGAAATTTTCACAGTATATTACGTATAGAACTATTACAATAAGTGTTAAATGTGGTCTCAATTACTTTCTTAAAAACGGACTGTTGATTGGAACATAGGAATAAGTATCCTCCATACAATGCGCATATCTAAATAACTTATACTGCTAGAGTTCATAATTTAGTTCCAATAGTTCTCATGTTTTACATCAGAAATATAGGAAGGGTGACTGGAATAGTACCTACCATACCAAAAAAAGACTTGGCCCTCTTTATACCAAATATCTGAAAAATCTGAAGAACTATGTCATCTTAAGTGTCCAATTTTTATATTTACCATTTTGTAGAAAAGCGAAAGAGATCGAATGGAATATCTGAAAACTTCAAATTTGTCCATATCTTCATTATATGAAATTTTTATATCCTCCAACACCACAAGTGGTGAAGAGGGTATATTTTGTCTCTGCCCGTCTGTCTATCTGTTGTTGACACATTTACATCCACAATAATTGACAGAGCTCAATGAAATTTGGTCTGAGTGTTTGTTATAGTCCTGAATTTTTTTTTTTTGTTTAAAACCAGCAAAATCAGTTCAATATAATTTAACATTAAGACCGATATCTGAAGGTACCTCTAAGTTCAAGAGAAGAACTTTCGTGAAGTTGTTAATTATAAATCAACAAAATAGAATGAAATTCTGCCATAATGTTCGATTATATTTGCTTCATTCCGATAATCCAAAAATTTTCAAAATCGGTTCAGTAGACAAAAAGTTATAGCTAAAAATATAATTCATTTTATGACTCATTATGTAATCCTGTGTTATTTTTAAGAAAAATTTTTATATATTTCATACGTCTGTGAGAGTGTATGTACCATACATAATGTGTTTAAAACACAACCAATTGTGGAGGAGGGTATTGAAGATTCGGCATAACTAAATATAGCACTTCTATTTGTTTCAATACACGTCGCGATTAATAATGATTTTCTTCTAAATTTAGGACCGATGGAGCAAATTCCACACAATAAGAGCAACTTGCAAATATAAATAGGACAATATATTTAACTTAACTTAAAATAAAATAAGGAAGACAACGTATTATTTGTCATGCTGTTTATGCAGGCCATTTTCCAAATTATATTTCCGATATTTGGTTTAAATATTACTGTAAGATGTCATTCACTGCTTTTTAAATCACTTCCAAAAACCATTTAATTATCTCCATAGCCAAAACCCGACTCCATTCAATATTCATTATCTTAAATTTCCTCGTATGAAATTTACTTTACTTTCTAGTTTCCATTGATATTTTTCTTTAATTTTAAATTTAAATCCCTCACTTCCTTCCTCTCTCATCCTATACAAAAGTTTCAATTTAATTAATTTGTATATTAACACATATATATAAATGTGATCACATATATATACTCATATGACCTATTGTTTTGACCATTCTCAATAAATAATATTAAAAAAAAGTTAATGAGTCGTGTGACTTGTTATATCTCTCAGATATTATCTTCATGTAAGTGAGATAAATAAGTTTGTTTGCGCGGTGTGCAAATTTTGACAAAACAAACAAATACAAATGAAAATTTCTACATACAAACACACTTACTCCGAAAATCAAGTGGTGACACATATCTAAACAAACGTAGAGACATTAAGACATGTGAGCATTTTCCAACATTTGCCAAATTGATTTTTATAGCAGATCAGACAGTGGATTTGTTGTTTTCTTTATTTTTTGCTTTTTCATTAGTTTTTCTTATTTTTATCATACAGTAAAGGTGACTTAATTTATGATCAATTAAATTTTGAAAGATATTTTTGAAAGAAAAAAATATATTAGATTTTTTTTATAATTTAATATTTTTTAAATGTTTTAAATAATTAAATCATAAACTAAAAATAATTTTAAAAGAGATTATTTTACATATATTTTCCATCTTCTCAAATCACATCAATCGACCTTAAAATCTAAATATATTTTTAACCATCCAATATCTTTTTTTTATGAATGTGTGTGCAGTTTGATTATAATTTTTAATTATTTATTTTTTTAAATATTCTTTAATGTACATAAATATGATTTCTTTTTAATTTGCCAAAATAAAAATCAGTTCATTTTCAATTCTTTTAGAAATCAAGAGAACAAAAACACACAAATATGTCAGCACAGCAATCGATACACAAATAAATAAATAAATAAACAAACAAAAAGACACAAGAATATAAAATATAATACAAAATATAAATATAATTAAAAATAATAAAAAACAAAATAAAATAAAATATAATGAAATGAAATGGTTAGAACAGTGACATTGTCACAAATTATAATTTTATCAAGCGTTTGAACCATTTCCCACACCAACGCTAAATAGATCAGGGAGTGAGCGAAAAAGCTAACGATCGCTCAGTTGCTCTTGCCCGCGTACAAGGTAGTATAATAGTCAACTCAATTTCTTTGTGTTTTTGCTATTGTGTTCTACTATGGAATATAGAACAAACAAAAATGAAGAAGAAGAAATTTAGGCAAATTCAACACCCACATGATTATATATAGACAAAAGATACAAATACTTGTACTCTTTACATATAAAAGGCAATTAATTCTGCTCTGCACTGTTTCTTAAAGATTTGTCAAATAGATTGAAAATTTTAAATATTTAATTTATAATAAAATTTAGAACACTTTTTGAAACATTTTTCCAAATTTGATTAATGATTAGTGTATTCAAAAAACCGACAGTTTCAGAAAATTGGGTTTCGAATTATTCAAAAAATAGGATTTTCAAAAAACCGGTTTCAAATACGGTTTTTTGTTAAAAAGTTAACCGGACTTTGTTTGATTATTATAAAATTATAGAAAAAGTTATTATTTATTAAAATCTCGAGTTGACAATAAAATATATCGTGTAATCCCCTTCATATGAAGTGAAGTAAAATTAACAGTTCAATATCAAAATAACCTTTTGTAACAAACTTCATCAAATAACATTTACTGTATGATGCCTAATGAGTGGGATATAAAAGTAAATTTTGTTAGTATTTTTCGGTATCGAATTTAAAATAATGTGTCGATATACCATGTTTTTTATACAAAAATGATGCTGAATATAAAAGTGAAAAGTCTAAAAGTTACTTCCATAAAAAAACCGGTTAACCGACTGAAAAAACCGGCATGTCGAATAATTCGAAAATTTAAATTATTTGAAACCGGTCGGTTTTCTGAACTGCAAAAAACCGGTTAACCGGTTTGCGGTTTCGGTTTCGGTTTTTGAATACAATATTAATGATCATGTTATGTTAATAATTATAATTTATCTTTCTCTCAACTCCATAAATAAACTTTCGAATATTTAGTAGACTTTTACTGAGCTTTCGCACAGTAATACAAAAGTTTTTAAGTTTTGAGTTTGAACCTTGAGTTTCAAAGTTGGACTCCCCGTGACATACAAATATTTATAACGATCAGATCCTATTTATCTGAACCAATTATAAATCTTTCTTTTATGAGTGAATCCTAATGAAGACTTAGGTTACCTTTTAAAGTTTAAGAGTTTTTTTTTAATAGAGTTTTCTTTAAAAATCGGTTCAGTATAAAAGACGATATAAGGTAACCTCAAAATTTATATGAATATAAATAAATTTAAGAAAACTTGGATTTGTCAGTAATGTATATCGTTATGGAATTAGTCCTGTAGATGGATTATTACCAATAGTGCACCAGCAATAATCATACCAATTACAACTCATAGTAACCTTTTTTCTCTAACTCACAAACCACTTCACCGAAATCAGGTGATTCGATGGGAGACTGTGAAAACTTTGTATGCGTAGGAGATTATCCCAAAGACCGTAAAATTATATATGATATTAATTAGGTGTACAAGTTACTTCCTAAGACAAACTCAAGCTAAAGTGTCTGCCTGGACTGTCGTAAGCATCCACCAAAGCTTTAATTCCGGACATCATACTAAATGAATTTAAACATTTTAGTCTGTTTAAAAGCATTTTGAGTTACCTGTTCGTATTATAATAGAATTTAGATCTTTCATTAAATTATAAAATTTTTTTATTCTAACTACTGCTTGTGAACTTGTAGACCCATTATGAAAACTCTTCTAGGCCGTTTGTTTCTGTTATATTTTTAAACGATTTTTCTTTCACCTTTAAACATCTAAATAATTCCACATCTTCAATTTTAATTTGGTACCACTCCAGAATGTCATTATTGAAATAACATGATGCCAAACTGAACCGAAAATATGTAGACATAATATTCTATCTTCTAAAAAGAAACCCCTTTTAATAAAAGTTAATTAACATTAAATTTTATTCAGATACATAATAAATTGAATAATTTAAATTTATTCATCTTTATTTGATTAAGGAAATAGTGTTAAATTGTTAACATAAAATTGAGAATTTATTTCTTAACATTACAGCACTGATCATGGTCAATGTTAAAGAAAAGATATTATAGAAAATATCATTTTAATTAATATTTTAACAATGTAATTAAATAAATTTATTAATATTAAAAAAACGCTTCACCCAAAATATTCATTCAAAACATTTTAAAAATAATTAATTCATTTTCACAACAACAACAATAACAACAGCAACAGTAAAAAAAATATATTTAGATAAAAATCACAAAGAAAAACGTTTCATTCAAGTTTCTCTCAGATTTTTTATTAAATAAAAAAGAGATTATTTTGAAAACTTATTTATTAGATTTGATCAAATGTACAACAACAAAATGAAAGAAATGAGAGTGATGAGGTAAAAGTGATGCCAGATGGATTGGAGAACAAAATCCGTAAAGTTATCTGATATATTAATTATTTCTTTTTATATCAATAAAGTAATTTTTTCATTTGAAGCTTTTTTGATATCGATTTTAGATGTATTTTGTTTCTTTTGAAACGATCTTGTTGGGGAACACACGAAAGCGTACCGAAATTTTTTAATACCCTCCACCACCTCAAGTTATAAATTGACTTTGCATCAAATCAAAATTTGAGTTGATTTTGATATGTCTATCTGTCTGACCGTTTTTTGTTGGCACCCTCACATCCACAATAATTAACACAACTCAATTTGGAATTAGTATTTTCCCTAATATTTTATTTAAAACGATATATACCTATATCAAAGGCAACCTTTAAGATCAAGCAAAAAACATTCGTTAAATGTTCAATTATAAATCGCCAAGTTATATGAAGTTCATTCCAAAAATTATCTAAATCGGTTTAGTAGAAAAAAAGTTATAGACAAGAATATAACTAATTTTATGACTCATGATTTATGAAAAATTTTACGTCTGTGAGTGTATGTGTGAGTGTTTATGTACGGAACGTAACATTTTTTTATTCACACGCATTTGTGGTGGAGGGTATTTAAGATTCGTATTGCCGAATAAAGCATTCTTGCTTTATTAAATTTAAAAATTACGTATCATTAAAGATCGGTTTTCAACTCTCCCCTACTGAAACCTCACCTAAACTTTTGCGGCCATACATCACTTCCGACTGGGAGGAAAAAAGACTGCGTCCAACTTGGAAATCATTGTTAAGTTACCGAAAAGTTTTGGAGAGAAATTCCTCTGCTTAACAGCATATACAAGATGTTGACAATCATAATACAAGAAAAAATTCAAAGTAGATTTAAGAAAAATCCACGAGATGAACAGGTAGGTTCCCGGAACCTACCATATGGAAAACATTGAGAAGAAATGGAGTATTCCAACGGCAATAACAGCCAACCATTCCAAAAGAAGAAAAATAACAGTAAAACAGGGATGATATAATGAACAAAGCCGTTTAGAAAGAAGAGGAATCACATGGAATCTATCGCGTCAACTCAATTTGAATTATGCTGAATAAATTTGTACATTCCCGCACAAAATACCCAACATGAGAGCAAAATTAAAACTTTTACAAAAACTAGGGCGTAATATTGGGGTTGAGATAAATATCAAGAAGACTAAAGAGATAAATATCAAGAAGGCTAAATCACGGGTAACATCATGCTGCAAAGCCTCCCAGTCGAATACGTAGATAGATCCTGCTATCAGGTTAGTATAACGACTACAAATTCTGAAGTAATTACCAGGCTCAATAAAGCAAGATCGACGATTATAATCAATAATGAAGATACACACAAATATCCAGACAAACAAAGTTTTCAATATTCAACGCATGTGTAAAATGGAAGTGAAAACTTTCTATTACCGAATATTATTGCACAAAAACTACAGGTTTTCATCAACAAGTGCCTCAGATTTATATGCAGAATATTTTGGTCTAAAAATATCAACACCATAGATCTTCGAATGAAGCTTGAGTGAAATTTTTAATATTTAATAGCCCAAGAACATTCTTTACATCACGATCTAGGGCAACGCAAACTAATATGGAAGTACGATGGAAAGATGGAAATCCTTTGTGGAAGCCATACGCTCCCAAGAGGCATAAATAAAAAATTAAATCGTTAAATCACTTATGGCACATAAACTGTACAATCTGGCAACTCTGATATTCATATATAATTCAAGGGCAACAAAATGTTGAACATTTTCTTTTCGGTTGTTGGCATTGCGATTGAGCACAGTCGATGTCTCACGATCATTTTAGATGTTTCTTTTTTATATTTTCTTTGCGAAAAAATTAAACGCACAACGGTATTTTTTCAAATGCAAACCGTGAGTCGTTGATGAGATGCGTGCGTGTTGAAACAAACGAAAATATACCAAAAAAATCGTCTACAAAACGTTTTAACTAATGAGTGAAAAATTATAAATAAAAACTAAGATTTTAATAAAAATTAGAGAAAAAAATATTTTACAACGTCAAACTACAAAAAAAAATAAAGAATAAAAGAAAAAATTAAATCAGGTGGAAAAAATAACAACAAAATTTATGTTTGTAAAATAAATTTTAAAAATTAAATAACCAAACACACAAAAAAAGTTCAAGTTCAATATCATAAAAATTAAAACAAAAGAATTATTTCAAAAAAATATATTTAAAAATCTTTTCAAAATTTAGTGGGTGCAATTTAAAAGAAAAAATTATATATTTTTAAAATAAAATTTAAAAATAATTCAAAAAATATACTCAATCTTAATAATTTCATTCTATCTGACATAAACTGTCAATTGGGTGTAAAAGAGGCTTCAACAACTATTGTTTAACAAAATGTATGAATTAAATAGATTAAATGCATTAAATTATAAACAGACCAGAAAATCGTTGTGACAAAATTCTATATAGAAAACGAAATTTCAAAATATTTTTCGATGATGAGGAAATAAATAAATTCAAATTCAAGAAAATTAAATTTAAAAAAAAAATTATTTTGAAAATTTTAATAAAATTCTATTGTTAATTTTTTTGTGAATTTTCATCACTTTAAAATAATTTAAATCTAAAGAAAAAGTACATAAATCAAAATGAAAATGTTATGTAAAAGTATTTAATTGAAATAAAAATTTCAAATAAAATACGCTGTAAAAGTGTTTGAAAGTGAAATTAAGTGTTTTGTGTTTGAAATTTCTAAAAGAAATATTTAGTGTAATAAAATTGAAGATTTTGATAATGAATAAAAAATTATTTCAAATAATTTTAAAATGAATTTAATCATACTTTTACATTTACACAAAATATTGCATATTTATGAATTATAATTATACCCTACCCCACGTTAATGCAGATGCTTTAACGAGCAGTCCTACTACCACCTTTAAATATACCGTTCGACTCTGAATCCATCTGTCCCTGTAAAGCTTGTTCGCAAAGTACAGGTCGCAGTTTTGAAAATATCTTAAAAATTTGGCACATACTATTATTTTGACCCAAGAATGATGCCTATTGAAATTGTTTATAATCGGTTCATTATAAATTTCTTAAATATTAAAAGATTTTAACCAAATTTTGCGAAAATAAGTTCTATTATTATATTTAATAAAGTTAAAATAAATATCGATGTTTAAAATTAAATGAGAGTCAGTCCATTTTTTTTTTCTAATTCCTTTATTGCCCTCAAGAAAAAATCACTTTAATACACATAAAATTCACATAAACGTTACTATATTGCACTCATAAGCTTAAATAAGGAAAACAAATTATACGAGCGCTGTTCAAAATTTTTTTTCGATGCAGACATTTACAACAATGTGATTGTATAGAAAACTGTAAAATTTTTACTTGTTTTGTTTAACCACCAGAAGTAATGAATAACTTTGTCATTCCATGTGTAGCCCTAAGAAAGAATCATTTAAGACCCCATAATGTATATATAAAATCTAAATCTTAGTATATTTTTCTTTGTCCGTCTACCTGTCTATTTTTGGTACACTCTCATCTACAATAATTGACAGAGCTCAATGAAATTTGTCCTAAGTATTTCTTATCGTCCCAAGAAGTTTCCTATTTGAAATCAACAAAATTGGTTCAGTATACTAAAAGATATATACCGATTATGAGGCAATCTCCTAACTAAGGCAAAGAACTTTCGTAAAATTGCCAATAACATATCGAAAAATTATTAAAATCGTTTCAGTATAAAGATCATCATTTAAAGTCATGGACCAATATCTGAGCCAACCTCAGAATTAAACTAATGTCAACAATTTTCTCATATTAAAGTATACGAAATATTTAAATTCAATAACAAAACAAAACGAACAAATAAATTTTTTTATTGAACTAACAATATTTTTAGTGACAGTAGCAATATTTTTAGTGGCGATAACAATAAATATTTTTATCAATGCAAAATCACAATGCGAATAAACAAACTTTTTATTAAAATAACAATATTTTTTTATTTAATTAACAATATCTTTAGTGGTCATAAACAATAACTATTGTTATTAATATATCAAAATGCATTATCAAAATGCGTATAAAAAATTTTGTAGTTACAGCAACTATATTTTATAACAGTAATATTTTGATTCTCGTTTATGGTTACCGCAAACATATTTTTTGTATGCATGTGCCAAATGTTATATGAATACAACTGGCCAATAAAAAATTACAGATTTGATTGACTTAATTTACCCACCAAAATGAGTAAAAGTGTTTTTGCAAAATCTTAGTTCATCATCAAAACTTTAAGGATCTTGAAGATTTTGAGAATTATTTAGCAACACAAATGTCATGGTATAAATGCGTGCTTTCCGAATCGGATTCGTATCACTATTTATGCAAATAGTAGGTGTCAAATCGCCTTGAAGGTGTCAAATATTGTTTATATCTATCATTTGCAGAATTAAATCCCAAAAAAGTTTACAAATGCGCCCACATTTATCTCGGTTAAAATTAAAAAAGATGAATAATAAATTTATTGAGCCCTATTTAAATTGAAAATTAGATTCTTTTTACCTAACAGACACTTCCTTCGAGCGATCATAGAAAATTTTATGAAAATGGAAATGAAGCTCTTTGCATTCTCCTAACATGACACGTGTTTTAAAGTTCAACTTGATGATTAATTGAATTAGAAGTATTTTTAAAAATTATAACTTCTTTAATAAACCGCCAATTACTTATTATACCTTATACAGTACTAATTGAAAAATGATTAAAAATCAATAGATTCATCTTAAGTCACAAAAAATTTATTATTTCTTAATAAACAACTTAAATAAGATCAACAAAAATTGTTACGTATACTTAATATAATTATTTGACATAACTCATATGTTAAAATACGTGGTCCATAATATTTTGATATTATTATTTCGACCATTCCCAAAATTTGAAAATTTATCAATGTTCCAAATTTCATGAAATTTTCTCTAACAGTTTCACAGAATTACTTTATGCAGAATTTAGTTTGTAAGGGTAGTACATCTCTCCACTGCCCTATCTAAAATTGCTAATTTTTTAATATTTATTATTGATTTATCTAAATGCCAAGTTTCAAAGATCGTTAAGGGAATACTACTCCCCTGTGTCCGATCCATAAAATTTGTAATCTCCAATAATGTGTTTCCTAATCTCCATTTCCAAGTCAGTTCATAAAAATATTAAAAAAAATTTGATTTTGCTAAAACTACAATTTTTGGACAACAATATTTTTATTGCTCTAACAAATAAAGACTTTAATGTGTGTTTATATGGCAAACATAATGGCATTTCCATTCTAGAATTTTTAGCAAATATAATGGTATTTCCATTCAATATAATGATTTTTCAATTCTAGAATTTCTCCAATCGACATTATTTCTTTTTTGTTATACAACGAAATTATTGTGAAAGATCTACATTTTTTTTAAATATGACTCTTTTGCTTCCTTTATTTTAATACCTTCCACCACCATAAGTGGTAAGGAGGGTATATTAACTTTGTCATTCAGTGTGTAACGCTAAGAAGCCCATATTATATACATATTCTTATCAAATCAAAATCTGAGTCGATGAAATTTGGCCTAAGTATTTGTAATAGTCCTGAGAAGTTTCCTATTAAAAATCAGCAAAATCAGTTTAGTATGTCAAGAGATATAGACCGATATCTGGGACCATCTCTAATTTCGGGGAAATTTTTCTTAAAACTATCGATTAGAAATCAACAAACCAAAATAACATTAATTTTATGACTCATTAAGTGTTCCATGTTATATTTAAGAAAAACGGTTATTTAAGACAGACGTTATTGAATTGATTGTGTTTGTTTTAACACCTTAAAATTACTGAACAACTAAGCGATCACGAAGTTCATAAATCGAATGGAAAACTATTCAAAAACATCTTTAAAAAAACCAGCCAATTGTTATAAACTATATCATTATTACTACAATATTTTGGACCATACTTGTACTTACTTGGAATTTGTCTCATGAAGGTCTCATTCTGAGCAATTTTTTTACTGTTGCAAGAAACTTGAAAGAAGACTTTGTTTTGACTTTATTGAAAAAACCCTAGAAAGAATTTATTAAGTGTCATGGTAACCGGAAATTTAGTTCACATATGCGTAAATATAGCAGTAGATTCACATTATTTTGAAGGAAATAAATGGGATTGTAATAAATAAAGTTAACCTCCAAATTCTGTAAGAAATTAAAAAAACGAAGCGAATTTTCCTACTTTTTTGTAGGTAAAACGTAGCCCACAACCACTTTTTAGAATAGATTCTTAGTCCACATATAGCGCTATAGGGAATGTATTAAATATAAACTATATAAAATAAACTATAAAAATGTTTATCCAAATATAATAATTAATTACATTAAAAACTAAAATATATATAAATAAACAGCACCAAAAATAAAAATGTTTATAAAATAATAAAATAAAACTATTAACAAACTTAAAATACATAAAAAGACATAAAATTATATAAAATTTAACAAAAATGTGATAAATTTTAAAAGATTAATAAATGGATATTTAGGCAACAAAAGTGAAAATAAAATTGGAAAACGAAATGGATTTTTAAGAGTGAGATAGAAAAATTCTTAACACCCATTAAATATTTTAACTCAAGTATTATTTGATCTTTTTTGATATCAAGTTACCTTCGTTAATTATATCAGTTATTTTGCTTAATGGAAAACAAATGAAAATCTCGTTAATCCGATTAAAATGAGTTAACAAATTAAATTTTGTACAACAAAACCCATCGAGGTCCTACAAAATGTTGACCAAGCATTGAAAGGTCTGCCATCAAACTGTCTCCAATGTTATTAAACAATACAGAGAGAACTTATCCATAATATAAGGAATGATCTGCATTGTGTTTTTAAAGCCAAAAAACAGAAAGCTTATTTTAAAAGCTCCCAACATATATGGTAGGAAAGTAGTCTGGTTTGCTCAGTGCTCGAAGTAATTGAAACGGAAAATCAAACCTTGAATAGCTTCTGACAGGAACAGATTACGAAAATTGAAGTAAAGTATTTAAAAAAAATGTTTTTACTGAATAGTGGACCACGAAACATATGTTTTGGTAGAATTTTGTCACTTCCTGGCATAAATTTGTAAGTTGTTTATGCTCGATATCAGTCAAAATTTTCAAAAAAACTTCTTGGTAGAGCAAACAATATGCAGTATAGACAAAAAAATCAATCATTTTTTACATCGAATAATGCTTAGAAAAGGCTGCTTCCATTTATATGACTTCATAAAGTGCCTACTATTTTGGCCTTACGCCTTGAATGACACAAGAACAATTTCGTTGTATTTGTACTAAGAGGCGCAAATACTGTACGGAGCTAAGGCCAGTGGAGAGAGAGAGCCCAATATGGCTCTTGTTAAAAGAGAATTGAAAAGCACAAAAACGGTCTGCAAAAGGGAGGTATATTTTAAAGGGATTGGAAGGGTTTTCGAAGAAGTTTTAAAATTTCATTATTTATATATATATTTTTGTAAATTGTAAAAATAATTTCAATCAGCGGTTTCGTTTTTATCAACATATATGTATGTTAAGAATTTTTCGATCTTATTCATTATATAGAATTTGTTTCTAGAAAAGCGAAGAAATTCGGTCAAAATGCATAAATAAATCAAAAATTAAATAAAATACATTTGTATATATACACTTAAAGAACAACCCATAAATTATGTTTTTTAAGAAATAAAATTTAAAGCATTAATATTTTTATAAAAAAAAATAATATATTTATTGTTTTTTTAATATTCATAATTTAAGCAAAACAAAAATTTTAAAAATATTGTAAAAAAAGTGAAATAAATATTTAAAATACAAATAAATAAAATAAATTACATTTATACATACATACATACATACATACATACATACATACATACATACATACATACATATATACATTTGGTATATAGTAAATAAAGTCTTATTTATTTTGTGTCTTTTAGATATAGAAAAAAAACAACAAAAATATTATCAAAAAAAAGAAAGAAAAAAAAACAAATAAATACACAAAAAAGAAAAAGAATATCATTGCTAAAAGCAATAAACAAAACAAAAACAAAATAATATTTTTAAAATTATTTAAAAATATTTAAAATATATTTTTAAAAATGTCTTCGTCGCGAAATTCAATAAAAAGATCTCCCTCCTCGTCAACATCATCAACAGCAACAACATCGCCTTCATCTGGTACCAACGAAACATCAACAACAAATTCATCGTCTTCCTCGTCGCCAACCATGTCCGGAAATAAACAAAAGTGTAAATATACAAATACCAAGGATCGTGTAGTTTCTGGTAAATACAAAATTTTTATTCTATCTTTTTTTTCTATTATATTTTAACAATCATTATTTATACTATTATATATTTACAGTTTGTCAAATATAACTTTGCAATTTAAAAAAAAAATATGAACTATTTAAACCTCATTAATTATTTCCAACTAAAAATCCTTTTAATATTATATTTTCTCTACACATTTCGTTGCTACACCTGTTAACGACTATAAAACGCTAAAATTTTCCAAATAGACGAACACATTAAAACAACAATAAGAGAAGAAATTTGAAAATGTGTAAATTTTCGGCGATTTTTTTCCATGTAAAAAGGAAAGTTTCAAGGGATTGAAACATTTTAATTTTTATAAGGAAAATTCAATTATGGAAAACGATTCTATGTGATATTTCATATTCAAGGTAATAATGCCATATTCCATGACGGAATTGAAGAGAGACCAGAATTAAAACCATTTACAAGTTGATTGAATAAGGTTACACTGTAAATTAAAAGCAGCATTATTGAACTGTTGATTACTAAAGCAGGACCTCTTTCAGCGACAAGGACTGTAGCTGAAGCCTTCAAAAAATCTTTCTTTAAAAGATCAATGTAATTTTTCTGAAGAAAAATTTCAGAAAAAAGGAAGCATCAATTCCGTCTTCCAAAATGAAGTTTGGTATTTTTTTCTGAAATATATCGTCCCACAATTCCGCAATAATTAGAACGTCTTTGTTGACAAATATTAATAGTTTCTAAATATTAGTAGGAAATATTTAAGTTTTCGTAATTAATTTGGGTTTGATTCAAATCCCTACCTTACTCAAAGTATCTTTTCACTGGAAATGCACCTCCATTTGTACTTAAAATGTACACGATTAAAAATATTACTTTCAATTTGCACAATTATCTTTTTTAAATCGCCTGTGGGTGGTTTTAAGTCATTATGGGATATGGCATTGTATATAATCTTAAATGTAGAATGTCACATAGGATCGTTGGATGGAATTGCTCGTATAACAATTGAAATGTTCTAAAACTTTGAGAGTTTCCTGTTAAGTACATGAAAATTGTGAGTTTACACTGAACCAAATGTCGTAGGTGATATTAACGAAAATTTTTTGTATAACTTTAACGAAAAAAAGGTGTTAAATAAAAATATTTTTATTCAAATTAACATAATTTTTCTTCAAATATACTCAGAAAAAAATTTAATCAAATAATTTTTTTAATTAAATATGTTATATTGAATAATTTCACTAAAAAAATTAAATTAAAAATAAGTTATATTAACAGTTATTTAGTAAAAATGGCAGTAACGCATCGTAAGTAAAAAAATATATTAAAATTTACTTACTAAAATGAAGTTAATTTGAATACAATTTTTATTAATTTAATTAATTTTTCGTTGTCATACTAAATGTAATATGACAAAGAAAATATAAACTGAATATAGAAATCTGAGTAGGAAAATATTTTATAGAACATTCTAATTAAAATGATTGAAATTAAAGGAATATTTTGCATAAATTCATGAAAATGCAGGTGGAAGATCAGCTGATCAACCACATGTAAGTAACTTCTCATTAGAAATACAAGCCGGTCGGCCCACCGTCCTATTGACATTGCATTACCTTAAGTTGTCCATTACATTTTCTACACAATTTAATTATTATCTAAGACTCTCTTTAACCCAGTGAGCTTTGCTGCATAAAAATTCTCCTCAGTACTCAGTGTATTAAAAAATGTAATTGGGATCAAATTTTCGCTGTTGTAGGTCTGTATATATCGGATATTCAATATTAGCTTTGTATGGGGGCTACTTTTCCCCTGATTCTATCCGTCTTACATTTTATCCAGTAAAACAGTTCCTTGAGAAAGTCATTGGGACCAAATTTGAAAGTCACTGTTACAATTCTTAAGATATTCTATTATCAATATTTGCCTTGTATGAGGTGTACTCCTTCCCTTGGTCCTTAATATTTTATATATTAATTTATTGCAAGAATTAAACGTAATTATTTCCTTAATTCAGCCAAAAATTTCGTAATTTTAACTTAAATTTGGTAATGAAATTGTATAATATTCATCAACATAAAGAATTTATTTCTGAATAATATATTAATCAAGTTGATTAATATTTATTCAAAATAACCGCATTTCTATTAACGAATTCGTAGTAACGTTAACGATATTCATTTTACTTTCTTATTTCTTAAGAATTACATTCCATTTAGAAATAAAAAATCAAAAAAATCGCCTAAAATTCATCGTTTTCAATATTTCAAAATTTTTGCAAACATTTATTTGACACTTTTCAAAATGAGTAAATTTCTTCTTTTATTGTTGTTTTTATAAGACCGTCTATTTGGAAAATGTTGTCCTCTTATAATCATAAGTTAAAATTTTTCTTATTTTTATAATTGCAAATAAATATTTGACATACTGTATATAAACTCATAGATACACAATCATTTCACACATACATTTAATGCATTTTTGGCTTGAATTTTCTTTATAAAAAAAATACAAATAAATGAAATAAATGAATAAAATTTATTATAATTTATATTTTATTTTAAATCATTGTCAAATTATTATTGTTATTGTTCTTCTTATTGTTGTTTTAGTAATCATTTCATTTAATTGTTTGTGGTTAAATAGCGTATAATGAATATAAGTGTTTTGGCATAAATACACACACGTTTACTAAACACTTATTAGACACAAATCAAAATAACAAGTGGTTTTTTATTTAATTACTAAATGATTTTAAATTTTAATTAAAAAAATATAAAACACAATAATATGTCAAGTCTTCATTAATTATACCGAAGTGATATAAATCTTTTTTTCTTTTTCATTGGTATTCCGGTTATCCCCCAAATGGAAAACTTAAGTTTAATATACACCGGAAACATTTCAGAAATAATCTTTTTTTATATAAAACGAGCAAATGGAGTAAAAGGTGCCAATACATAATAAGGCAGAATTGATTTTTAATACGTTAATGTGTAGACATGGTAAAACTTTCTTGCGTCAGACATATGTGACTGTCATGATGCTACAAAGGTGTATAATAGATTACCTCGGACATTAAACTTTTTTTAACTGCATATCAAGCGTTCAATTCAACCATTCAATTTCAACCTTTATTGCTTTCAGACATACAATTTCAGTTAAACATTTTCGTAAGGAAGCGATTGGGCATATAAGGATTAAAATCCAAAATTTCTTAACACTCGTAACACCCAAATATTACTTGATTTTGTTATCAAGTTACCTGTAACACATGTCAGTTATTTTGTTTAATGACAAATATATTGTTAATCTGAATACAACGAGTGACCAGGATAATGTACATACTGCATACAATTTTTAAATATTTGCAAGAAAACCCAACTTTGTCCTACAAAATGTTGGCTAAGCATTTAAAGGCCTTCAGTCAAACTGTTATTTAACAATACCGGAAGATAAATGAGATAAATCAGAAGTGCTCCCAACATATCCGGTGATACGAAGAGGTCAAGCTATTTACAGAATTCAAGTTTACTAAAAAATTATTTTTGCTGCATGATGAATGATGCAACTTATGTTCTGGCAGATTTTTCGCAAATTTCATTCTCCTCATGCTCGAAGGAATGTTGAGGACAAATTTAGGAAAAAATTCCTATAAGCGCAAATAAGTTTATCAATCTCTATAGCATTATTAATAATAGGTAGAACAGCCATTGTTATTGATTTCATAAAAAATACGGTCTGGCATTGATTCCAACATTTTTTTAAGAAGATCGGAATCAATTGCCTGTCAAACTTGTTCGTTTTTTGTTAGAGTTCTGTTAAAGTTATTATGCTTTCGTTTTGAGCATGGAACATACATGGCCCGTATAATTTGTTAACTATATAGTGTGTTCCTTAAACTATCCTTTAGACTGCCATTAAAGTTTTTATAATGCTGTCACTATGCTCGAACAAATAGTCCATCTCCGTTTTAAATCTAGCACACTTTTGACAGGAGACCAAGTTAAAAGTAAGTGGACACATTATAAAATCTTATGAATGGAACCAGCCTTTTTGGTATTTATAGAGCCCATTGTAACAAATGATCGGCTTCTTTTGCTGCAACTGTATATTGCTTGCTACACCTAGAATTTTTTAAGATATTTTGTTTGGTTTGTCCAGTTAATTGCGAAAGTCTGCCAGAATATACTTTTCGGGATCTTTTATGCAGCAAGAATATAATGTTTTCTATTTTTTGTCTTCTTAAAAATAAACGAACACTTTGACACAGACATTTTATAAAAAATTTGAATTTTTTATTAAAAGTTGAACTTTTGTTAGTACCTAATACACCTCTTCATTCTATAAGTGGGTTGTATTTGCAGGTGTTAATCGTTCATTTAAGAAACTTTAAAACAGTAACTCATTCTTTGAACCCAAAAAAGGTAACTTTTCTCAAAGTGAAAATACAAAACGGAATTTGACTTCAAATAAACAATATGTATAATAAAATTATGTAAGATAGAAGTTAAAGTCCTTATATACCTTCCGACATACCGATGCTATCGAACTTCAAATAGTTTTTCTGATATTGAAGTTTCAGATGATTTTCGGAAGTTGGTTGCATGTGAGCTATAGTCAAACCGACTTTTTGAAAAATTGTCATTTTTATTTTTTGCACAATTTTAATGAAATTTACTAAATATAAAAGCTTAAAACTTTATTTCGAAAGCTTTGTACAGAAGATAATTGAAATATTGGACTGATCTTTACCAATTATCCTTGGAGTTAACGTTACATTGACAACCAGATGATCGAACGGACTGACAATTGGATCTGGAATTTATCTTAACATAATTACATAACCTAATTTTTTTGTACGTTACAAACATCTGCATAAATACCCCAATATCTTACGAAGTATTTATATAATGAATTTATTAAATGTATTTAATGCATTAGAAATTTTTATTTTTATAGAGCTTCAAATCACACACGCATAATACCTCAATCACCTGCGGTGATGTAGGGTTTACAAAGTAATTCAATTTTTTCTTTACAAAAAACATAAAGATCATTTATCTGGATTTTTGCCAAATTAATACCCCTAATTAAGAACAAAAAAAGTATATATTATTATATACAAAACAAAAACACGTGATCCAATCTCCCTACGTCTCAATCATTATTACTGCAATGCACTCATATTTACTTATATTTGACATCTACAGTTCAAATTTGAAACTGTCATCAACTGTCTAACAGATATTCTGGCACCAGTGAAATATTTTTATCAATCAAAATATATTTCTTATCCAGACACATTTTCAACCTACAAAACTTTTTATAATCCACTTTATTTGATGATCTTATTTTTATTCTCTTTGGCTGGCAGACATATACAAAATCTAATTTTAAAATTAAATAAATACAAAAATACTATTTAAAAATAAATTAATTATAAACTTAAGTATTTTTTCTTAATTTTTTTATTTCATTTTGTTTTATTTTATTTTTTGTTATTGTTAAAATTCTACTCTGATTAATTGAAACAAAAAAAAATCAAGAAATTCCGACAATATAAAAATGTTTATATAGTATGAATATCTGTTTATATGTGTTTAACACAACAGATTCCCTTAAGTGCAAATAAATATATATTTATTGGCAATACAACTTATTTGTATTAATTAATATATAATACACTACTAACAAATACTATGGCGATTTTTTGTTTATAAAACACAATTTCAGTGATCAGAGAAAAAAATCTAAAGAATTTGGACAGAACTGGGTTATAAAAATTTAAATTAATTATCCTTATTATATTATTTTAAAATAAAATAAAGGGGTTATATTTAACTAATGTACATGGGAACTAGAGATGAGCGAAATTTTTACGACTGTGATTTAATCACTGTGATTGGTAAATCACTGGTAACTACAGTTCTTTCTTATTTGATGCATAATCAAATGTATTTGTTTTTATTTTTTTTGGGCCCACAAAATTACTTTCTGTTGCTGCTGACCATAAATTTGCGATTCATCTTAAATGAAAATTATCCGTTTCCTACGAAGCATAGAGTGAACTCTAATAGAAACTCCCATATTCAAAGAAAACAATGTCCTCTGTCATTTTTTGTGAACCCTTTTGTTTTCCGTAATTTTTCATTTTTTAATTAAAAATAAAAAAAAAAAACATTCTTTTCAAAAATCGCGATATCGCTAATGGAAACAATTGAAGGAATTATAAAAAGTTCTCAAAGCAAGACAATTGAGATAGACTCTGTGCCGACTTTCTTAGAATTGGTCTCTATGACACAAAACATACTTATTTAAAATGTATGCCAATTGAGTTGATTTTCGAAAGGATATAGAAAATTTTGAGCAGATTTTCGTATATTCTGTTTTTATCGATCTTAAATATGTAAAATATTACCAGAATAATAATATTTTAGATTTCTATTAAAAGTATCTTTCGGAAGTGATTCTATATGAAATTTAAAATTCCATTTTGCTTGACCTAAATCAGTTACACGTACCAAAATTTTTTTTGAAGATTTCTCTAAAATTGCGACTTTAAGAGTGTTCACAACATTTACACTAACAGACAGACGGACGTTATTAAATGAGTTAAAAATCCCATTCCGGGAGGATGAAACTATATAAAATATTGGAACAATTTCATTTGACTTATTGATTTTCATCAAAAAGTTTCAAATACTGCCATCTGTTTAAACAATATTTAAATAGAGATACAAACAGCGAACAGATATCGTTGAACTGTTTCGAAAATTAATCTTAATCGATCGGTATACTAAAAAGCGAATGTTAAATTTCCTATGATTATAAGGGCAAATATCGATTAGAATGTTTCCCAATAGACCGACAGACATAACTAGTTTGACTCAAATTTCAATATTGTCCAAGAAGACACCATACAGTGATACACCATACAGATTACAGAGAAATGGATGATCTTCCAAAGTTGTCCAGGTCTAATGTCTTAGTTTTTTTTTTTAATTCGCAGAAAACTTTTTTATGATTTAAAAAAATTTTGTTAGTTTTAGTAAATCTCTACAAAAATTCCGCTTATTAGGTTGTCTCTAATAGTTCTAGAGATATAAACACAAAATATATGTTAAACCAATTTAAGACTTGTTATTATCTTTGTGAAAATATCTGTCAGATTCCTTATAAACACTCTTAATAATTAAAAAGATAAACTGTTCTCAAAAATTAAAACTTCTCCTCCACCACACAAGACACATTTGCTTACTCACACACTGATAAATACTTGGTTTGGGTTTCATTTTTTCTCACTGATCTGATTTCGACAATTTTTGGCAAAATCTGAGTTGATTTTGCTATGTCCATACGTATGTCTGTACATATGTCTGTCTACCCTTTTGTCTCTCTGGTTGTCTATCTTTCAATTAAATTCAATTAAATTTCGCCGTAAAACTTAGCTCATTATTATTTCCAAAAAGTACACAGAAAAAACATGGGGCAAAATCAACATCGAACATAGTTAATTTGAGATTGAATACAGTAGAAAAAAGTTTTATTGGGTTTTATGTATGTATTGTATATATATTGTATATATATTGTATATATATTGTATATATATTGTATATATGTTGTATATGTTTCTGAGTGTATATATGAGTATTAAGCTGTGCATGTACAAAACATTATGTATTTACGTCGAACTCATTAATGGTGGAGAGTATTGAAGTTTTGGCATAGACAAAAATAACATTCATACTTATAGGTATTGATTTGAATGACCACCGGCCCTAAGGTACTCATAGGGTAATGGGTAGACATCCAAAGTTGATTTAAATATATTTTTGATATGAATCAGAAAACTTGTTTATACATTTTTCTTATTAATCCCTATAAAAATAGACTTAAATTGTAGGTTTTCTCTTAAATATTTCGAGATGTTCAATTTTATAACAAATTTTTAAAAAGTTCAGCTTCAACAAAAATCACAAAGCCGGAATCAACTTTAAACAAAAATTATTTTCCTCAGGACGGAAATAGCAATAACTTTCAACAATTTGTATAATATATTCTATTTCTTATTAACTCAGCACACTTTTTAGGCATGAAGGTTCTCAATGGGACTCAATTCCAAAGACTGTTCAAGACAAGATCACATTACAACTTGTTTAATTCAGATGGAGTATGCCAAGTTATTTCATTATAAAAAAGTTTTATATTTTCTTGTGAACAACAGCGATCACAGTCACTATTTTAAAAAACAATAACTTTCACTGGGAAAGAAGTTATTCAAAAATCACGATATCGCTCATCTCTAATATACATATTTCATGAATAAATGAGGACATATACAATTTTTTATTACACCGATAATACACGATCAGCAGATAAAAAATTAGGACCAACATATGAAAATATGTAAAAATATTCTAATTTAATATACCAAAATTTTCTTAATTACTAACACACATGCCTCACACGGACATTTATGCCGCTCATTTACATGTATATTTATTCACTCATTTATTCTCGTAAATTTCCAATTTTATCTTATAGAATTTAACAATAAAATTCAATTTTCATTGGAAATACAACTAAACTAAACAATTTATGTATTTTAGAGGTACCCCTACCACCAGCCCATAAACTTACCATGGATGAAGTGTTCGATCCGAAAACTAAAAGACCCAACTATGAACTTTTAAAACAACATTTTCTGAAAGAAGGCCGCATAGAAGAAGAACCTGCGTTAAGGATTATTAATGAAGGTGCTGCTTTGTTGCGTAATGAAAAGAATATGATTGATGTAGAGGCTCCCATAACTGTGTGTGGTGATATTCATGGACAATTTTTCGATTTAGTCAAATTATTTGAAGTTGGTGGTCCACCGGAAACAACAAATTATTTGTTTTTAGGTGATTATGTGGATCGTGGTTATTTTAGCATTGAAGTGAGTTGTAAATGAGAAATATGCCAAACTAAATAATTAAAAACTTAATTATACTTTAAAAATTTTAGTGCGTTTTATATTTATGGTCTTTGAAAATCTGCTTCCCCGACACATTACATTTATTGCGTGGTAATCATGAGTGTCGCCACTTAACGGAATATTTCACATTTAAACAAGAATGTAAGTTAAGTAGATTTTTATGTTATTTTTAAAGAATTATTTATTCAAGAATTTGTTTAAAATGATTTTTATATTCCACCTCTAATTGTATTTAGGATAAAATTAGTTTATATCCTCCATCACCACAAAGTGTAAAAAGGGTATATTAACTCTTTCATTTCATGAGTAAAGCGAAGAAAGAATTATTCAAGACTACATAAAGTATATATTCTTGCATCATATCTATGTCCGCCTGTCTCTCTGCCTTTCTAACTGTCCTAAGTTAATAAAATTTGAAAAAATAATATTTTCTATGCAAATCGCTATTTAATCGCTAGGAAAATCAGTTTATTATAAAATGAGTTATAGACAGATATCTGAGATACCCACAAAATACCAACAAACAACTTTATATTTTTATATAAAAACAAACGGATTTAAACGTAATTTGAAAATTATATGGATCATTATATAACAAAGTTTTAGTTAATGATATAACCAATATTATGACGGCAAGTCTACCTCCATTTCCGATAATGATTTTTTCCTTGATTACTTGATCGCAATAATATATTTTCTTTATAGATAAACCAGGAACTAAAATACATCTCAGAAAACCAGACCATAACATGGTCAAACAAGTGGAGGTATGTTCGATCAAGAAGTGTGTAGTTTGGGCTATGGATCACTTAGATAAATATATATAAAGATATCTATGTATCCAAAGAATAATCATGGCGTTAGAATCCAAGAATGCGATATCACAGACAGTCTTAGATGTAAAGTGGGGTGTAATCGTTTCTTTTTTCAAATAAATCTTGACCTTTTAATTAGCTAGGGAGATTTCCATGAAATTTAACATAATGATAGCAGAGGATAACGGGCGGAGTTAAAGGGGGGAAAGTTGAGAACCTCGGACATTAATTTTTTAAATGCGTTTTATTTAGACAAACAATTTAGCTAACAAACCAAGATTTTTTCTGATAATGAGCTTGATATATCGTATGTCTTTTATTCTTACTGGACACTCCACAATATAACAACATCTTAATCGAATAGGTTTCACCGACGACATCGTATATGTAGGGAATATAACGAAATGGTGGAACATTCCCTTTATCACCAAATATTCTATAATTTCAAGAGGAATATTTTACTGAGCAGGACTTACTTAAAAGACGTTAAATGGTGAATGTAAGATATGTTTGGTATCTCTTTGTCTCAGATGGTGGACGCATAAAAAGCCATTATTTTGTCATATATAAGATATGAGACGCAAGTAGTATTTTCTTCTCAATCTTAAATTTTATTTTATACAAGTTTTTCTTATAATATCATAATTTTAGAACCTGAGGCTGGTTCTATTAAAACTGGTTTTTGGCCAAAACATTGTATTTACTTAAAACCGTAACCCTAGAATTCGGAAGTATTTTTTTTATATAAATCGAAAAACGTAACGATTCAACTTTGACAGATTTAAAATGTAACGAAAATATACATAAGTTTACAGTGAACAATTTCAACTCACTGCTGCCGTTGCATTACTCAGGACAATCATTAGTCGTCGTAATTGTACTTCCGACCTAATAGCAGTTATAGAATGAGAAGACAAGGGTGATTGCAAATTCATATTACACAGATTACTCTGTGGGTGGATGTTAGCTTTAATCACTCTCGAAGCTGGATTGTAACAGAAAAAATTAAAAACTGTTTCTTCCTTTACATGATTTTGGGTACACCAAAAAGAATGGTAACAAGCAAACTTCATACCCACAATCGTGAGTGCTCAATATTTAGCTTCTAGTTATAATTAACACCAAGATTCTGACTTATCTTCTTATGAAGTCCAGCTTCTTTACTTATACGAGAATTTGATAATGCAAGCAGAATGTCATGTTGCCTCATTGAGCTATTTCGTTTGACCTGTCACAAGTTCGACAAAAAAAACATGAACTCACCATTGAGCTGTGTTTAGTATAGTTTTCCAATTTTTCAGCCCATTTGCTATATCTGATATCTGGCATTCCAAACGTGCTGCCTGCAGTTGGTAAAAAATGCAGATATTCCGGGGAATCTATATTCGCCGTTAAATGATCTATAAAAATAACCTTAAATTTGAGTTTAAAATGTACAGTGTCAAAGGACTGAAATGTTAAAAAGGGTTCAAATATGTGAAACAGGATACGTCTTTGGCTCCTTAAAAGTTATTTGTAATTTTACTAATGTTTTTTTATTTAAAACTTATCTCCATTTTAATATCAAAAGTTTGCTCTTTAATATTAAATATACCTTTTTTGCCCATACTCTATGATCGAATATTTTAATTTAAAAATCTATTTACAATTGTAAGTTTTTAGCTCCTTAACTAGTTTGTGGAATTAAACAGAAATTAATTATATTATCTAACGAAAAATTAGTGTTTTTTTTGTTTATTTACTTTAAAATGAATTAATTATTTGTTTATTATTTTTCAAAAAAAAATTTCATTTTAGGTCAAATAAAATATTCAGAACGAGTCTATGATGCCTGTATGGAGGCATTTGATTGTCTGCCATTGGCTGCGCTATTAAATCAACAATTTCTTTGTATACACGGTGGTTTATCACCGGAAATTTTCACGCTCGATGATATCAGAAAGGTGTTTATACATACATACATACATACATACATACATACATACATACATACATACATACATACATACATACATACAGACATACATATATACAATATAACTTATTATAATTATTTATTTTCTATTTTTATTTATTTATTTGTTTTGTAAACACATCTTGTCAAAAAAATACATTCATTTTAAACTAAACTAATTAATCAACAGCTTCATAGATTCCGTGAACCGCCTGCGTTTGGACCAATGTGTGATTTGTTATGGTCAGATCCTTTAGAAGATTTTGGCAATGAAAAGAATAATGATTATTTCTCACACAATTCAGTACGTGGTTGTTCATATTTTTTCAGGTATGTATTTTAGAAAACACAGTGGGATAGAATGCCAAAATATTGGAAAGTAATGTGAGATGAAAGGTAGTGAAAAGGAAGGAGCTAACGAGGTCTTGGTTTAGTATACTAATAGACCACAATAATAATGTCAAATACTTCAATTTAACCTAAAATGCCTTTAAAAGGATTTCATATAAAAGGCATCTTGATTTAAAGGCACATTAGGAGTGAAACCGAAAAATTCTTAATATACATATTATATGTGATTCGAATTATTATTACAATTAAAAAAAAAAAAAAAACCTTTACAGTTTTAATCACAAGTGATCAAATTTCGAATTTTTTCGGAATCCTTCCATTGATGTTTTTATAGTACTTTCTTTCATTTTGCTCGAACAGGAAGTTCATCTCCGTTCAACAACTACCACACATTTTGCCTTTTTTGCAACAAGAGTGCAAAAGCTCTCCACTGGCCTTTAACTCCGGAAAGTTTGAAGGTTTTACATCTCTTGTATCCATTTTTTACCGCTCGAGGACTAATTTACCATAGTCCCAGAATGCCAAATCAGGCTTATGAAGTCTTATGATGGAATTTTTTGAACAGTTGGCTTCTTTTACCGCAACTACAAATTGCTTGCAAAAACTTTTTAAGAACATTTTTTACCAGAAATCTTACGTTTCGTTTTCCCACTATGCAACAAAAAATTGACTTCGATTTCCGTTCTCTGATTTTGACTTCTTAATTTTATAGCGGCCAAAAACTTATTCCAAATTTCTGAAAAGTATCAGGAACTTTTTGAGCCTTGTATGTTTTAAAACCTGCATTAGCTTTTACCTTTCATCTCAAGTATTCTGAACACTGAACTAACCAAGCTACTTTCCTACCGGATATGTTGAGCACATTTCAAAATGCTTCTTATTTTATTAGCTTTACAAACATCATCTGAAACATACTTTTACCACAAGACAAGTTCTTCCGATACTGGTTAATTACATTGGAAATAGTTTGACGGAAGATCTTTGAATGCTGGGCTCCCAAATTTTTGTGGGAACAAATTGGGTTTTGTTGAAAATATCACAGCATATTAATATGTTTGACATTAAGCATACTTACAGCCATGTTTATCTACAGTAACTTGTTAAAAAATCGTGTGTTAATAATTATTCAGTTTTATCCTTAGATCCATTTCTAACCTATGGTTTTCAAATTCCAAACTTTTATTAGGATTCTGTTTTTCTATATCCTCACAAATTATTTTTAAAACCATTATGAAGATCAAAAGCTAATGGTCTCTTTCCAAAATTTGTTAATTCTTTTCCACTGTGCTATATTACACATATATTTATATATGTACATATCTAAATAAGTAGATAGATGGATAGACATGTGTATAATTAGCATTAGACTAATTTATAATTTAAAAAATAGAAAAAGTTTTCATTTTTATTTATTTAAACAAATACAATTTTCATTTTTTGAAAATTCTAGTTATTCAGCCTGCTGTGAATTTCTACAAAAGAATAATCTTTTGTCAATTGTAAGAGCTCATGAGGCACAAGATGCGGGGTATGTTATCACTAAACTAATACAAATTATTATGTAAAGTTGCGACAGATTAATAAAAATATTATTTCAATAATGCAGGTATCGCATGTATCGTAAAAATCAGGTTACCGGTTTTCCTTCATTAATCACCATCTTTTCTGCTCCCAATTATTTGGATGTTTACAATAATAAGGTATTTAATTAAAAATAAACTATAATTTCTATTTTTAGCTAATAATTCAAAACTGGCTTTAATCATTACTCTTATATTAAAAAGAATGTTTACATTTTAAATGAAATATATAATACATTTTGTCATAGACCTAAATACCGATGACATCTGCATTTATTAAATTATACATTTTATTTTTATCTTCATATATATTTATATATACAAACAATCATTAATAATTTTTTTTATTTTTGTTTATGTATTTCACCTACGAAAAATTGTTTAAAAAAATATATAAATTTTAAATAAATTATTGTCATTTGACAAAAGGCAGCTGTACTTAAGTATGAGAATAATGTTATGAATATAAGACAATTTAATTGTTCTCCTCATCCATATTGGTTGCCAAATTTATGGATGTTCACATGGTCATTGCCATTTGTGCGAAAGGTAAATATTTTATACTCTACAACATTCGTATAGTGAATGAACTTACAATATTTGATCACTCACACTCACATAATAAAAAAAACATATTGTAGTATCAAGTTGTTATAACTTTATCATCTATATGTAACCCCGATAAATAATCACCTTAAATCCCACAAAAAATACATATTTTATTAACCATACCAAAATCTATCGAATCATAAAGCTTTCACAAATCATCTCCATTTAAAGATTGCACAGACCTAGATCTTGAAGTAACGAAAATTCCACTCAATGATTTTTATTTTAAATATTTTATTAGGATGCTTTTGATATCAGAAAGCAACAATATTCTAGATTAACCTAGGATACGTAAAGATATCTATTCCTCTAGTTTCTTAAACTGCCACTATAACAATTGAATTTATCATTGGTCTCACCAAATTCGATCTTCAGAATGGATACACTTTTTTAATTCAGTTTTATTTATAAATTTATAAATGGGAACGATCGGTATATATACTTAGTAAAGTTCTTAAGATTTTTTACCAATATTTACCACTTGAAGTGGTGGATAAAAAAGAAATTTTGACGTATAATTATGAAATAGAATTTTTTATTTTATGTTTATGTAGTTTAAACACAATTTAAGATCCCATAGTTCCATTCCTAGATAATGGTATGATTCTTTACAAAGTTCATGTAAAATTTTATGTAAATCTACTAAAACTAATCATTAAATTACACATTCATTTATATATATAACGTATGAGTAATATTAATACAATACAAGTAATAAGTATACGCCACGCTATCTTACTTTGATTACCATGTAAACATTGCTTGATGTGTACACGTCGATTTTTTCTGGAAATAATTATGTAACAAGTCCATAGAAATGTATTAAAAATAATTACATTTGACTCGAAAAAGTCTATCTGTCTTCACTGTCCATAACAAAGTTGACGAATGTCGGTCCTAAAAAATAGTTTGAGCTTGTATATGAACAAATTAAATTTTAAAACCTCAAGATTAAATTTCTCAAAGTCTTTAATATATATTATTTATTTGTCGAATATCTTTCCAAATTTGCAGCTTTCATTTAAGCCCCTTTACGGAAAAAAGTGTTAAGCTTATAATAATATTTTTTTTATTGAAATTACACTAATATAAGACCTCATAGTTTCATTACTATGTAATGATATTATTCATTTATAAGTTCATGAAAAATTTTATGAAAATCTACTAAACCTAGAAGTTATAGAAGTTATACAAATATTTATATATATAACGTATGAGTAATATTAATGCAACACAAATATTAAGTATACGCTTCGCTAATATTTTTCAATTTCAAAAATTAACAAATTTTAAAAATTTATCATTAAATAGTAGTTTTTGTGTGTTGTTGTTATTTAAATGTTGTAAAACAAAGCAAAAATTTAGTTTATTTACATATTTAAACAACAACAAATTATGTTAAACAAGCCAAACAACAGCAACAAAGAAAAACAAATAAACTGTAGTCGGTCAAGCCGACTATTTAATACCCTACACTACATTGTTAAATTGTTAATGACTGCTACTAAAATATATGAATGACCCTCGTATAATTGATATCTTTATTTATGCTTATTGTGCAATATTATAATGATTCTATATAAGAAGTAATGGGCCCCGATCTCGTATAATTTGAAGCGATCGTTCTAGAATATAATATGACTTAGTTTTGTAAAATTTTGTTAAAACCGCATTCTGGGGGAAATTTACATAGACCCTATTTAAAATAATGAACAGATCGTAACCAAGTTCAATAGACATCGTCCCCGGACCAAAATAACAGTATGTGCCATATTTCATTAAAATATCTTCAAAACTGCGATCTGTACTTTGCGAATAAACTTTATATGGACAACCAGCCGGACGAATGGACATGCTTAAATCGACTCAGAAAGTGATTCTGAGTCGAACGGTATACTTAAAGTACTAATCTTCCTGCCCGTTAAAAACATCTGCACAAATGCATAATACCCCAGCACCTATGGTGTGTAGACCTACTAAAAGTACCCTACACCACATTGTTGCTTATTTATGGTAGCTATCAAAAATTAATGATCGAGCCTCGTATAAATATATTTTCTTATTTGTGCTTAAGAGTGCAGGGTAATATTTATTGTGTTTGTGCGCTTTAAAAGACTTTTTTAGGCGATAATGCGGGAACTAAAAAAATTGTGGACCGGCCCTCGTAAAATTTTTAACATAGTTTTTGCTTATATTTATCCCAATTTGACCAATTATATCACAATACTTATATATGTGATACTTTTTAGATATTTGGAAAGGGATTTGTATGGGCCCTATAATAATTAATCGATCCCCGTATGTCATTTAAGAATATTATTAGACTTCGTTTAAAACGCTTTATATTCAGAACTTTTATAATTTTCATAAACATCGGAGTCGGGCGACTCAGAAAATAATTCTGAATCTTTTAGGGTTACAAAATTAGACACAAACATAATATACCCCAACGACAATGATGGTGTAGGGTATAAAGAGAGAGAACTTATTTAAGTCTTAATTTATTTATCTTTACAATGAATTATTTTATTTCATTTCAATTATTTATGTATTGATGAATATAAATGTTTTATTGTAAATTATCGATTGATTTATGTAAATATTATTGCATTTGTATTTTTATTTATTGCATGTTCAATGGTGTATTGTATATGTATATGTATTGATGTATCTTTCTCTTAATCAGAACTTCGTAAGAAAATTGTACTTGTACCAACGAATTCGAATGCTAATAATAATGCCCAAACAAATAAAGGTAAGAGAATATCAAATGAATCGGAATTAAGTTATAGAAGAGGCCTTGCAAATTCAGCTAAGCAAAATCGAAAATGAAAATTTCTAAATATATATATATAGTAATGGCTGATGTTGCTGCTATTGCACTCACAAACAAATTTTATTTAGGCAATTTACTAATAATATTATTTGGAAATATTTAATTGTTCTGCGAACTATTATTTGACGTATGATTATTCAGGTGTCGTATGATTAATATAAATACAAACGGAAATTACTCAGACCACCTGTGTAGTAACCCACATTTTAATTTTAATTATTTAAGAGTTTGGAATTTGGAATCGGAAAAAGATTTATTGATATTAATAATTTAAGGAGAAAAGTGAAGCATTTGAAAGTATGAATCAGTGAATGTTTATATTTTATATTCTAAATTGTTCCCTATTAAAGACATAAGAAACTCACATAGTTTTTCCAAGGATAAAAATAACGTTTTTTGCTAAATTTTATCTTGATGAGAAAATGAGATACAAGAACAACAGTTCGAACTAATGGCATTTAATCGAAATTAATTTTAAGTCGTTCACTGAATAGTACACATATTATATATGTAAAATTAAAAATTAACACAAATTGAGTGAGATATGAGGGGACTACTTTCATTTATATACCAACAAAACTCTATTAGAATCGGTGTTTATTTTTAACAGATCTCATATTTGGAAGGCTTCTAATATTTTTTGAAAAGTAATCCACGTTATCTAAAAATCTTCCTGAAGGATCTACATCTGGAAATCTCAGAAGTGAACCTTATTTCAATAATCACATATGATATGAAATTTCATAATGATCCGCCTGTAAATTGTGCAATTTGATGGTACAATTAAAGATTAATAAGTACAGGCATGAGTTCTCCTTTTACTAAAGATAGCATGATTTTCATATATAAGCAAAATGTGGAAACCTCGTTTTTAAGTATATATGAACCGTTCTTGTGGAAACATATAGAATAAAGTTTTCATTGAAATATTTCTGTAGTCATATCTCTAAAACTGTATAATTGGAAGCACTTAACACAGACTTTTCTTAGTTCTGATTTGCCCATCTCTATATTATGTAATCAAAGATTATTTTGAGGAATGAAATTTAAGAAAATAGTACAGTTATACCTCCATTTCACGAGGCAAAAAATGCAATAATTGGAAATTTTTTTGGTCAAAATGATTCCTAATAATCTATCAGATTTGCCTTCATGCTGACGACACACCTTTTTTAAGTTCATATGAAGACTTAAATTCCATCTCAGAATTTTTCTTGCGAAATCTGATTATTTGGTTGAAAGATTTATGGATCAAGTCAATATAAATGTACTCATGTAACTTACTCCCTTAAAAGGAAAAAACTGTATTTGATATTTGGTTCTGTGATTTAATCGACGTCAATATATTGAAACCGAAGTATTAATGCGAAGTTGAAATCTTCTAAATTTCTTTGACTTATAACAAGATAAATGTAGATGTATGTCATCCAACTGTAGAGATCAGCAAGAAATATGTAAATGTATCTTATACATAGGGCCAATTCTAGGATTCTAAAAATCAAAGAAGGATAAAAGTGCACTCGCCCAGAGAAACGTACATACTTAAAACGGGTAGAAAGTAATAAAATTGTCGAAACTGTGAATTAAAAAATATGAAGAAATTTGTAAAAATTTCTTTAATTTTATAAAAAAAATTATTTAAAATATTTTAAAGGACTCAAATTTGAATCGCTTCTAAAATTTTCTTAAAAACTAAATAATTGCACATAATCCCTCAAGGAAAAGTCTTAGAGTAAGGTTCTCATAGGTTTTCGACTTCTCGAGAGAATCGCTTGTTAGAAGTGAATTATTCTATAAAGCTTTTATACAATCAACGTGTCCAACTTGTTGCATACCAATTCTATTTGTGGAGAAATAATTAGCTTTAGAACATTATGCAGAAGAACCAATATATGAACAAATAAAAATTGATAACTGCAGATTTAAAAAATTATGAACGAACTGCGTTGAAAGGTTAAGTCGTGTCAAATATGGTTCTGTTGTGATCAATTAGTACAAAATTTCAGTTTGAGTTCTATCAGACATACAAATTGCAACAATGGGAAGAGAGCTTAAACTGTATCTGCACCATAATTTCACTCCTTGTTTTTAAAGAATATCTGTTTGTCAGTCCCGTTTTACACGACTTTATTGATTTTTCGCTCACGAGTCTGATTAGTTCAATATGAAACAAAGCTTGGATTTATATTATTTTCTTATAAAGGTAACCAAAAGATATCAAAACGCTTTACCATCATTCTTTATTATTAACTACTGCTTAAAATCCGTCACAGTGGGACTTCTTTTACAAAAGTTTATTATAAAGCAGACAGGCAGGAAACTAAAGTCTTTTTTAACTGAATAAATGTAATACTGCAAATCACAATAATCCTATTTTCTTTAGAAAAAAAGAACTTGGAAGTGAAAAAATATATTAATTCGAATTATAGTCAAATATTTATTCAAAATTCATATCAGTGATCTTGAGCAATGTTCAATTAATGGGCACCATGAAGAATCGAGTTGAAGGCTAACATTCATATTTACCGCCGAATATATTTAACATTAATTACAGGATCATAAATGTCGTTAATGTGTGATTGACAATAAACTGGGTGGATCTAGGTTAATATATTTCCAAAAATATTATTCTACATAAATTTCCTGGAGCTGTAAAATACGTTACAATTTAATTTTAAAACTATTGTACCTTAATTCTCAGACTCAAAAACTATATATTTTTGCAAAAGGTCTGGATACCTTAATTTTAGAAGTTATAGCGCTATATATGCCAAAATGGAAAACACAACATTAATATTTCTTTAAGTGTAGCACTAAGCATTCTTAGCAAAGAACACAACCCTAGCAAAGTCAACAACAAATATTTGAAGCTTTTTTAATGTAGAAGCTTTTTAGCTAAATGTAAAAATTAACATTGAAATAAGTTAATATAATAAATGTTACTCATGCACACAGCTTTTTAGAAAAAAAACGTTAATTTAATTCTGTTAAAAATATCTGATTAATAATTTTTATCTGTTTTTTGTTTCCTCTTTTTTAATTTCTATTTTAGCAACTTCTGCATCAGCTTTACGTAAAGAAGTTATAAGAAACAAAATAAGAGCTATTGGTAAAATGTCTAGGGTATTCTCAGTATTAAGGTAATTAACATAACACTGTAAATAACATAAACATGTTTAAACAAATTGTTCAAATATTTTTTATCTACAGAGAAGAATCAGAATCTGTTTTAAAATTAAAGGGTCTTACACCAACTGGTTCACTACCAGTTGGTGCTTTATCTGGAGGCAAAGATTCACTTATGAGTGGTAAGTTAATATTTACTCAATTTACATTCTCACTGTTTTTTATTTACTCAATTGTAATTGAAGTGATTTCATATGATTTTTTCACTGATATTTTCCTTCTAAATTCCGTTCGATGTAACTCGTCTCAGCTGTTAATATTTCTAGTTTAAAGAGTTATCTTGGGTTTATTATACTCTTTTTTAATTCAGGTTCACAATTCTGCATTTTTCATAACATTGGTGACTGCTGGACTACCAGAGTCGCAGAAAGTTAAAACCAACTAAGCTAGTTCAATAGAAAATTACAGTAGGCCCATATCTGAAACAATTATTTTTTATATGTTGTATTTATTTATTGAATCTGTCTCTCTTTTGAGGTCTCACAATGAGAAATCACAAATATAAATCTTAAAAACTAAATTAACATTTTGTTATCTAGGAAGATCAGACCTCCCCTTAACATTACCCATGTCTCCTGTGTTAACATGGCGCACAGTGTTTCAAATAAATCGAAATTAATCTGTTACTTCCGAACGGTTAGTAGGGTGTCAATGAAAATTCACATAGTTATGGCAGAAGTTAAAATTTTTAGTTCTAACAGTGTCTCACAATTGATAATATCGGGTAAAGAAACTATTTTAAACGATTCAGATTTTTTACATTTGAAGCAATTTAAATGGTTTTTGAAAAAACTTTTTTAGTTTAAGAGATATTTAGTCTGAAACATTGAAAATTAAACCTTTTACCGATCTTGGAAGTTTTGTGATCAACGACACATGAAAAAGTAAATGAAGGCAAAAAGTAAAATAATAACTTTTGGGCAAAAAATCGACATTTTTTTAAATTCAAATTTAAATGCATACAAATTTTAATTCCATGAAGATATTTTCAAAATTTTATATATAATAAAAATATTTGAAAACAATCTTATAAGATTTGGACCGGCTTTAGTATAAAAACTTCGCCAAAATCGGTAAAAGGTAAAAATTTCAAATTTTAAGCCTTAATATCTCTTTAACTATAAGAGCTAACCAATCTATACGCTTGCATTTTTTTTCACTAACATAAATTTTTTTTTAAATCAGTTTAGTTATAAGAAATCTGACCAACTTTGGGACATTTTGGACCGAAACCCGTTAGGTACAATGTCCAAACTCAATACTTAAACAATAAGAAAATTTCATTTAAATCTTACAAGACGTTCGGAAATTACAGATTTCTTTCCTTTTTTTGGGATCACTGTAAGACATCTGGCATGAGTCCTTAGCATTGTTGTATATCTTCCTTTGCAAATGGAATGTACAAATCTACATGGTTGTTAAATTCAAAATTTTATCCAAATGACTGAACGATTTTCATAAGCGTTAATCATTCTTGTAGAGAACTTTAAAATTTATTCATTTTTGTTAAAGGCAGCTTTATTAAATTAAAATTAGTGACTAGAAAGAGGGAGAGTATTTCACATTCGGCATAGTCGAATATACAATAGTTTCATTTGTTTTCATTTTTTCACAATATTTATCCCTTAAATTGTTTTGAATTTTATATTTTTTTTAATTAAATTTATCATGCAATTGTTTTATGTTTTTATTATAATTTTTATTATAAATAGTTTAACACATGTTATTTTCATGTTTTAATCTCGTGATTTTTTATTTTTTTTTTTCCTTTTTATTAAATAAATTCTTTTATTTCTTATGCAGCTTTACAAGGTCTTGGCGCCACACCACAAATAACTTCATTTGCCGAAGCCAAAGGTCTTGATGCCGTCAATGAACGTATGCCTCCGAGACGTCCTTTACTAGTGGGCAACAATAATAATGCCAGGACCCCCAATAATAATAATACTCATGACAGCAGTAGTTTGGACTCAGTAAAAAATAATGGCAGCGCTCCAGTAGCTGCGCCCAGACGTTCTAGCTTTAACAAATATTCATAGTTTTAGTTTTGTTTGAACTTAATTTTAATGACTTTTTATTTATTTATTGATTTTAATTTTATTATAATTTTTTTAATTATTTAGTTAAAACAAATATTGACTTTTTAGAGAATTAAATTATTTTTTTAAAAATTAATTAGCATCCATTAACCAATTATTAAATAAAGCAATTTAAAATAAAAATAAAATTAATAAAAAGAACAAAATATTTGTGAAAATAATTTTATACTCAACAGACGATCGAACAGAATTTATAGTTTTAAAAATAAATATTTATAGTCGTAACCTTGAATCTCGAAAATTACACAAGAATAGTGTAATATGATCAGATTTTAAACGATTTTAGTAACTAATGCAAACTTATTTCTATTCTGTAGTAGTAGTAGTGCTTATTAGTCCCATAGGAATGTTGATGGAGGGTTACAGTGACAGCAAGAAGAAATTATGGACCGACCGTCGTATAATTTTTAACATAGATTTCAACAATACCAAAGTATATATGAGTTTTATGCCCTTAATAGTGATATTTGGAATTGGATTTGTATGGGACCTATGAGAAGTAATGGACCGACCTTCATATATTTTTGCACACTGTTTCAGAATATTATAGAACTTACTTGTGCTGAATTTCCCCCTTCCGGTAAGAACATTTGTAAGGAAGTACCTGAAATATTGGTCCGAATATGGCCAATTTCAACAGGTTTCGTATATAGACCAAAATAATAAAATGTACCTAATTTCATAGCGATATTTCAAAAATTGCGACATTTCTAATATAACATGATCGTATTATTATCTTTCTGGTAAATATATTTCAAACGATATCAATTTGATATCGTACATTTGCTGCAAGATAGACATAACTCAAAAAAATCAATTTTTTCAATATGCGTATTGTCCAGATAATAAAATACATTATTTTCAATTTACTACTGATGTTTTGTCGAAACTTGTTAATTTTGAGTTATGACGATCTTACAGCAAGTGAACGATATCGAATTGATATCGTTTGAAATATATTCCCCAGAAAGATAATAATACGATATTAGTGATATTAATATAAGTGTTTAATAATCTGGAAAGGAGCAAAATACCAAAATATGGTCGAAATTAATTTACATATATCCAGAAAGCTAGAAATTAATTGTGTCAAATTTCAATAGGATCGGTACATATATATGGGAATTTTATTAGCTACAAACCATATTCCGGGAAGGGGCCTTATATAGGGGCTAGGTCAAATAATGACCCAAGCTCAATCAAGTTTTTTTGAGTTTATCATATCAAAATAAATATAAAATGTATATGGATCGATGGATGGCATAATACGGCTACCAACTTATTATACCTAATTAAATTTTATACAAAAAAACTTCATATTTTTGTGACTTCTAAATATGACCAAGGACGTTGCTCAAGTTTTAGGAAGAGACGAAAACATAAAATTAAAAGCCATGCTCAAAAAGCAGTATAAAGAAAATCGCCTTAAAAATTCTCACGAAAATGTAAAAAATGGGCAGAGGAGTGAAAAGGTAAGAATGGGTCCTAACTCATACTCATATCAATGGCACGATTTTGAGATCAAACGATGTTCGGCAGTCAAAACGTAATTTCAGTGGTGGTATTGTTATGGTTTGGTTAGCATTTTTTTTTTGCAGTTGGTAAATCTAAAATTTATTTTGTTCCGACAAAAATGAAGAGCAATAATTTTATAACGAACTGCAAGAAGATGCTCTTCTGGATAAAGATTGTATATTCCAGCAAGATATTGCTGTTGAACTGCAGTCTCAACTTTAATCCATTCATGAAACAAAAGCGATATAACTTTAACAGAGTTAAAAAATAAAATTACAAAATTTTAAGAGGAAATGGATTGCGATGGATTTCTGAGAGAGAAATTTTGAGAAACTGACAAACTTAAATGCGTTTATAGGAAAATACTTTTTAAAATAAAGTGAAATATAAAAACATTAGTTTACATTATTTAAAATGAGATCTTAGTTGTTTAAATAAAAATATTATTTGCCTCTAAATATTTTCTTGTTTAATTTTTATAATTCTTAAGTAAAAACTTAACATGCGTTTATAGGAATATGTTTTAGTGTATAAATCTTTACACATGCAATTTAATTTAAACTAGCATTCTAGATTAAAAGTTTCACTTCTAATAGAATAGATTTAAAAAATTGTTCAGTTAGTTCCAAATTACAGAACTATTAAAAACAGAATTTTAGAACTCCTGTACGTTGCAATCATTAATTCAATGTTTATTAATTTGTGACAAAAAAAACGTCTTAGGATTTTAATTTTATTTACTAGTGGGCAACAAATAATAATGGCCAGGACCCCCAATAATAATAGTACTTCATGACAGCAAGTATGTTTGGACTCAGTAAAAAATAATGGCAGCGCTCCAGTAGCTGCGCGCCCAACGTTCTAGCTTTAACAAATATTCATAGTTTTAGTTTTGTTTGAACTTAATTTTAATGACTTTTTATTTATTTATTGATTTTAATTTTATTATAATTTTTTAATTATTTAGTTAAAACAAATATTGACTTTTTAGAGAATTAAATTATTTTTTTAAAAATTAATTAGCATCCATTAACCAATTATTAAATAAAGCAATTTAAAATAAAAATAAAATTAATAAAAAGAACAAAATATTTGTGAAAATAATTTTATACTCAACAGACGATCGGAACAGAATTTATAGTTTAAAAATAAATATTCTTATAGTCGTCGTAAACCTTGAAAATCTCACCAAAAAAAGACTCTTTTCGGAAATTACAAGAAATAATATGATCAGATTTAAACGATTTTAGTAACTAATGCAAACTTATTTCTATTCTGTAGTAGTAGTAGTGCTTATTAGTCCCATAGGAATGTTGATGGAGGGTTACAGTGACAGCAAGAAGAAATTATGGACCGACCGTCGTATAATTTTTAACATAGATTTCAACAATACCAAAGTATATATGAGTTTTATGCCCTTAATAGTGATATTTGAAATTGGATTTGTATGGGACCTATGAGAAGTAATGGACCGACCTTCATATATTTTTGCACACTGTTTCAGAATATTATAGAACTTACTTGTGCTGAATTTCCCCCTTCCGGTAAGAACATTTGTAAGGGAAGTACCTGAAATATTGGTCCGAATATGGCCAATTTCAACAGATTTCGTATATAGACCAAAATAATAAAATGTACCTAATTTCATAGCGATATTTCAAAAATTGCGACATTTCTAATATAACATGATCGTATTATTATCTTTCTGGTAAATATATTTCAAACGATATCAATTCGATATCGTACATTTACTGCAAGATAGACATAATTAAAAACCTAATTAAATGTTATACAAAAAAAAAAACAACTTCATATTTTTGTGACTTCTAAATATGACCAAAGACGTTGCTCACGTTTTAGGAAGAGATGAAAACATAAAAATGAAGAATCCAAAATTAAAGCCATTGCTCAAAAAGCAGTATAAAGAAAATCGCTTAAAATTCTCAGGAAAATGTAAGAAATGGGCAGAGGAGTGGAAAAAGGTAAGAACGGTCCTAACTCATACTCATGTCAATGGTACAATTTGAGATCAAACGATGTTCGGCAGTCAAAAAGTAATTTCAGTGGTGGTATTGTTATGGTTTGGTCAGCATTTTTTTGCAGTTGGTAAATCTAAAATTTGTTTTGTTCCGACAAAAATGAAGAGCATAATTTATAACGAACTGCTGGAAGATGCTCCTCTGGATAAAGATTGTATATTCCAGCAAGATATTGTTTCAAAGTAGTCATGGTTTTACCAACACAGTATACCTCTATTGGACTGCAGTCTCAACTTTAACCCAATGGAAAACTTGTGGGAGTACATATCCCGTAAAATTTATTTAAATAATTCATGAAACGAAAACGGTATAACTTTAACAGAGTTAAAAATAAAAATAAAACAATTTTGAGAGGAAATGGATTGCGATGGATTTTTGAGAGAGAGATTTTGAGAGACTGATAAACTTAAATGCGTTTATAGGAAAATACCTTTAAAAATGTCATTTAATCTCAAAATCTAAGTTAAAATATATGATAATCAATATGGAGGCTACTTGTCCCCTGATCCCATCGGTCTTACATTTACTCCAGTAAAACAGTTCCTTAAGGAAGTCATTGGAAACAAAATTTGAACATTCTCGCTGTTACAGTTCTAATGATATTCTAGAATCAATATTTGCTTTGTATAGAGAGAACTCCTTCCCTTGGTTCCTAATTTATTAATTTATGACAACAATTCCACTCAATTTCGTAAATTTAACTTAAATTTGGTAGTTAAATTGAATAATATTAATCAATATAAAGAATTTATTTTTTCAATAATATTTATTCAAATAAACTACATTTTTATTAACGTATTGAAGTAATCATATTGAAAATTTGTCGTCAATTTGAGGAATGTAACAAAAACTTTCGTTATGATGAATAAAGATTTCGTTGGCTGAAATTTAACATACCTATATTTACTACCATTTTTTGGTTTAGTGTATGTGAAATTTTACTAAAATTTGTCTTTTTATAATTCTTAAGTAAAACTTAACATGCGTTTATAAGAATATGTTTCAGTGTATTAATCTTTACACATGAAATTCTTTGAAACCTTTACCACTCTATTTATAACAGATTTTTAGGACTACTGTACGTTGCAACCATTAATTCAATATTTATTGATGTGTGACAAAAAAACGTCTTTGATTTTAATTTTATTTATTTTAATGTGACAGTATCGCCAAAAATCTTTCTTAAATATGGCGTTTTGTGGCATCACTGTTAGTTTAAATAATGTATACGTTAAAATAAACACTTTCATTAGTTCCATTTTCAAAATTCTATTTTTATAAATAACTAAAAAAAGTACATTTTACAAAAGGTGTCATAATAAAAATAAAATAATAAACCAAGTTAAATTTAAAATAAATATAATTTAAAAAAACTGACAAATTGTTCCTATATTTTTTCCTGACAAACAACTTAATATACTTATGTATATGAATCCATATTATTTACACAACAAAACCATAAAAATCTAATACAAATTTGATAAAAGTATTTGAAAAAAATTTTCCTAAAAATTAATCAAGAGCAATTTCTACAAAACACGAGATGATGAAATAAAATTAACGTTTTTTCGCCAAAAATAATATTCACTATATTTTTTCCTCTTTCAGTTACGTTCATATAAACATTTATTATGGAGCCATAATAATCGTGATATTTTTTAAGAAAATATAAGAAAAAAAATTCATATAAATTTTTATTTTTATTTCTATTTTAGCAAGAAAAAAACCAAAGCTCACGTGTTTATCACGCTCTGCACTTTATCGCTATAATTAAATGTGATAAAAAACAATTGTCGTTTTTTATACGAGAACACTTATGACATACACGCAAATTAATATGAAAAATAAAAATATATGAAAGTTGTAATGATTGTATGAAGTGTAGGGTGTATAGTATTTGGTTTATAGGAAATTTAAATATTTTACTATTCTGTATTAATCAAAACAACTTTGCTAACAACTTTTTTCGAAAAAATATTTCAATTTTATTTTGTAACTTTAAAAATTGATTAACGAAAAATTTTTTAAAACCTTTACAAAAGTAGATATTTTTGTACCCTCCACCATCACAGGGGTATACTTAATACGTCATTAAGTTTTTAACGGCACAGAGTTCAAAAACTATTTTTATATAATTCTGTAACTTTGGAACTATTGACCGAATGGAGCACCACAAGTTCAAAAAACTAAAAAAAAGTGTCCAAAATTGGGTCAACACTTTACATAGTTCTAAACATCTCTTAAACTATAAGAGATAGCCCACACATGTAATCATATTTTGTGTAGATAATTATATGGACTTTATGTATGTAAAATATTTTTGAAATCAAATCATAAATAAATTTTCTGGGTTTTTTCTTTTAAATTATTATATCCGAGATGATGAATTTTGGAGATAAACTTCCTGACCAGGGAAGGCACTAGAAACATGTTCACCTCAAGAATGGTCATGTGAAATTTCGTTAAAAGATATTCAATAGTTAAAAAGTTGCATAATTATTAAAACGCCTAGATTGACTGTCGGCTGTTCGGCTCAATTTTAACTGTCTTAAGCGATTTCCTATTTAAAACCTATAATATCGATCCAAAAGCAAAACAAATTATAGACTGATATCTGAGAAAATATCAAAATTTTAAGGAACTTAAATACTTACATATGTATTTTCTCATAACAAAAATCATTGAAACTGAATTAGTAGAAGAAAGAGTAAACTGAAATATGCAAAATTTTGATACACCTCAAAATTAGTGTGTCATAAAGGACACAATTTACAAGACAATTTTCAAAAATATGTCACATACATTTATTTTTAAAACCTTACGCAGAAAAAATAAATAAATAAATGTGGGGCCATTATTTAAGACTTTAAATTGTGCCGGCATCGTTTCCTAAGGACGCTATATCTAGGCTAACTATTACTTCTATTACACTGTTTTTCATATATATTATGACAAATTTGCAACATGACACCGAAAGTTATCATGTTGAAAAGTTGTGGATTCGTGATTGCTCGAATATTCTTATTGTTTCCTTTGCAGAAGGAAAACAATCATTTGATAGCACCAAATGCAGGGTATTACTTTGTGATCAGAGATATTCAGTTTCGACAATCAATGGTAGGTAGCCTTTTTTCATTAAAAACAACACACTGTGGGGCAGAATATATTTTTTGGGAAATAAATCAGCATAATAATTTTGGAATTTCATTGTATCCTCAAATATGAGATATTTGCATTTTAATCTACCAAGTCTACATTTATTAGAGGTCTGAAAAAGCCGATATCATGTCATAAAATTCACATTGGGGATTTAAAAACTGTATTCTGTTTCAAAAGTCAGGCTTTAAAATTTTATAAATATAAGTTTAACATGAAAAAGTTTCAAATTCGAGAAAGTCTGGACTTAACCCTAAAAGGTTTTTCGATTTTCTATATATGATACCTTTCAGAAATTTCAAATATAAATTTCATTAATGTTTTTAGAAAAAAAATATTTTATATTAAAATGCGTGAAGAACTTTGACTTTGACAGAGATCTTAACCTCTATATTTTTTATTTAATAAAAAAATTTTGGCTTAACTATATAAAATTCTATAATATCTGGGTATTACTTTTATATTTAAAAACAAATACACGTGATAGCATGTTTTTAAACACGTCGACACCGCTATAAGATTATCCGGGATACCCCACATTGCACTCTTATATAGGGACATGGGGCCTTATTTGCTAACATTATCTTTATATCCAAAAAATCTATTCTGTCCTGGAATGAAAAAAATATCTTTTTTGACAGCGATGAAACATTATTTTTGACATATAAAATTGCATTTCAACGATCTTGTATTTAAATCATATCTCCACAAAATACACAGAAGTATCAAAAAATGACAGTTCAAATATTTAAAATCAGCTTTTTCTTCTGTTCATGTTCGTGTACAAAAGAGATAGCATTACAAAATAATTACAAAAGTAACTTATGACTAATTGTGTGGGAGAGATACTCTTTCGTAATATAACTTATTATATACATTGATAAAATCGATCACACATACATATTGAAATTCTCAGATTTGTATAAAATAATTTTGAATTGTAACAAGTAAAAAAGGTTATAGTCGATCAAGTCCCACTACATTGTTGGTTGTAAATGACTGGTTCGAAAAATTTATGAACGACCATCGTATAATTTTCTTTCCTTATTTATATTAATGTGTGCAATATATTTTAATATTAACATTTATGTGAAATTTGTGAGTTTTTAAGGAATTTTTTCTGTAATGTAATATGGGAATAGAAATATTTTGGACCAACCCTAATTTAATTTTGCACACAGGACAGAAATAATAGACCGATCCTCGTATAATTTGGCACATCGTTTTAGAATACAATAAGACTTAGTTTCGCAAAATTTGGTTAAAGTCATTTTATATTTATAAGAAATAATGGAACGATCATAACTAATTTCAATAGGCATCGTCCTTGAGATATTGATTAGTACGTTCCAATTTGTATTAAGATATTTTTAAAACTGCGATCTGTACTTTGCGAACAAGCTTTACATGGACTGTCAACTGGACGAACGAATTGACGGACTCAGGAATTAGAGTCGAACGGTAACCTTAAAAGTGGTGATAGGACTATTTTTTCTGCCCGTTACAAACATCTTCACCCCTACCTAATGGTATAAATAGAGTTACTTTAAATTTCTTATCTTTTTTGGCAGACCAGACATTTCTCTCTTTCTATACCGAATCAATTGAATCGAAAAAACTGTTGTCCACAAGTTTTTGAGTTGGTGCATGTTGATAATAAGTTTCTACCAATAATCTAAAAAAATAACTATTGAAAACATTTTGTTGAACTGATATCCTACATTTTAAGTTGCAAACTTATATCTGAACGGATTTACTTGGAATCAATTTATTACAGTGCATATTTTTAAATTTGAATGTTCAAATGTTTTCAGTCTACTTTTTAATATTAAGAACTTTATAAGGCATTTCAAATTCGCTTTATCAGCTTTAATGTCTGCATTTATTTATCTCTTTACTAAGAATTCGTTGTTGTCATATAGTAAGTTTTTGATTATATCTCTTAAATTATTCATTATTAAATTAGTGTCAATATTCAAGCCATAAAGATTAAGAAGTTGTGTAAAATAATTAACTGTAAAATAACTATAAATTTATATAATTTTTAGATCTCGTTTAATTATTAAATCAAAATTATGAAATATGATCTATGAAATTGTTTTAACTATATCTTTTAAAATGTAACTCTTAGAATAAATAACACTTGTCTGCATGGAAAATATTATTCTGAAATAAATAAAAATTTTAGGTCTAATAAAGTGATTCAGTCATAATGTAAAATAATTATTATAAGATTTACCTAGAGTTCCCGGGTTTTTTGGGTCCCGGGAATTTAAGAAAAAATCAATCGTTCTCGGGAATAAAATAGAATATCATAAATTCTGTAAAACTCATGTTTTAATACATTTCTAAAGGAAAAAATGCTTAAATCAAGAAAAAACGATTAAATGTGATTCGATATTCTTGAAATTTTGAATTGAATATATAACTTACGGATTTTATTAAAATACCTTAATTTTAAGTAATTTTATATAGATATTCTACGAAGCCCGTAATTTTAGCCGAACTATATAATCTATAGTCTAATAAGAGCCGACATTCCTGAAATTATATTAAGGAAAATTAAGACAAAAAAATAAGCTGAACTTTGGATAAAATTATATAACACTAAAGAGTTTTCAAAAACAGAACCCCCTTTTTTTGGGATGAGGCCTAGTGTGGGACCTATAACCAAATATTGAACAAAAATTATTTAAAAGAATTTAAATAGAACTATTCCATATATAAGAGTTTTATATACTTAAAAGCTTATTCTATATAATGTCCTTGAATAGGAGCTAAATCAAACAACCTAATTTGTTTAATTTTATATTTTCATACATAAATAAATGTATGAAGGAAAATGCTGAAAATCTTTCTAACTGCGACCTATTTTACACCCTGATACTCCATTAATATAGTTAAATTCAATTTCAGGTATCAGTTTATAAATATCTTTCTATTGAAGCGATATAGCAAGTTTAAATTAAAAAAAAATGCTTAGAACAAACAATCTGGCCGAATAAAAAGAATGAAAACAATTTCACCTAAAAATGAGAAAAATAAACCATTCAATTCTTTGCAGACCAGTGAAATATTTTCTTATTTCGTGATTTATTTTTTATGGTCTCTTATAAAAATAGTTTTGAAAAAACCTTATTTAACAAATAAAAAGTAATATTTTTATTAAACTCTATATTTTATAGTTTGATAAGGAACTTGTAAAATATTTAAATATAATCTAATAATTTTAAAGAGTCATATTTTTCTATAATATATATATCTTAACTATTTTCACACATCTTTTCAATATTACAATGAAGATCTCTGAAATTGTTTTATTATTCTACCATTACAAGAGCATATTAACTTAGTTATTATATGTGTAACGGCATGAAAAGTTTACTAATCATATCATATATTGTCTGGCAGTATTTTCCCTTGAAATTCATAAATTAATATTCATAACCCTACACCACCGAAGGTATTATGCGTTTGTGCTGATGTTTGTAACATGTTACACCCACCTTTAAGTATACCATTCGACTCAGAATCACTTTCTGAGACGAATTAATGATTTTCGTCTGTCTGCTTGTCCCGCTGTCCACGTAAACGTTGTGAACAGTATACAGGTCACAATTTCTTAAATATCACGATAATATTTGGTACAAGGACGAAACCTATTGAAAACGGCCATGTTCGGCCCAATATTTTATTTGCCTCTCATACAAACTTTCTTACCGGAATGGGGTTTAAGATCATAAAACCTCATTCAAAATTATACGAGGGTCAGTTCATACTAGAGTCAGTTCATATTATCTTGTCCCTTCACCTCTACACAAAACTTTATTTTAATACAAATAAATTTTTCATAAATCTTATTGTCACAATAATGTACTGCACTCTAAAGAATAAATTATAAAATAAAATAATACGAGGGTCATTCATTAATTTTTCGTTACCACCATTCTTAACCGACGATTTGAAAAGTCAAATACGGCGTGCTCCATTCAAAATTTTTAAGGTCTAAAATATTTTGTTATTAAGTATTAATCCTGTATTAATCCTGTTTATTTAAGTCTGTAATAATTTTTGTCTTTCTGATATAAGTTTTGTTTGTAAAGGGGATACCTATCCGCTATTCCCTATCCAAAAAATTATAGTGTTTACTTTCTTCAATAAAAGTGATATCTGCATGTCAAATTTTAAAAGAAATTTAATAAGCAGTTTATGCATAACCCATATTCATAGTTCAACTTCAGGTAACGATCTTAAACTTATTTCCTACTGAATCCATAATGCCGGATTTTTATTGAGTTCTGTCAATTATTTTAAATATAAGTGTAATAACAACAGATAGATGGACATAACTAAATTTATTTATACAATTGTGCAGATATTTGTAAAGAGCAGAAAAAAATAGTGTATCATGAAGGTCGAAATTCTGAAAAAATCTAAAATTTGCAATAATAGACCTAAAGAAGCTAGATTACTCTGGAACCGTTTTTTACCTAGCTCCGATATAAGGACTCTTCCTGGAATATGGTCTTAAACTTATAATACTCTTAAATAATAATCAATTTTATTAAAATTCCGAACAATTATTGTTCTAAATGTTTTGAATATATGTTACTAATATGGTCATATATAGTCCAAATTTTGTCATTGATCTTAGGCTTACAAGGCTCTTAAATTTAACCAATTTCCTTAAAATTTGGCACAATTATTTTTTAACTGTTTTTAATATGTCAATATAATTATCAGACATTTTTGGATATAACTCCTTTGAAATCTCAATTCTAGGATTAGTGTTTAAAGTCAATACAATTCCATTGACACTCAAACATTTATCTAAATGTTTAAAAGTATTAGTTACATTAACTCGGTACCAACACTTCTAAGTAATTTTAAAAATTCGCATAATCGCATGAATTAAAAATATTGCAGCAGCAATTCGATTGAACCATATAAAATTTATTATTAATATTTATTATTTTAAGCCTCAAATACTATTAAGGAAATTTGGATTACAGTTATAACCAAATTTGGCCTGATAATACAATATATACAATACAATATATAAAAGTTTTACTTAAATAGAAAGTGGGAATATTTAATGAGTTATAACATAAATTATATTTTTGACTATAACTTTTCTCTGATAACCAATTTTATGCTTGATATCAATACTTCTTAGTAATTAAAAAAAAAAAACATTTCCGGAATCGGTGTTTTAGCATATGAACGAATAATTGGTTTTATAAGGCGCAGCCGAATATAGAATTCTTATTGTTTTTAATTTTAATCCTTCCATTAAAAATATTCAGTAGCCACTGTGCGCATGGGAATCACTTGCTGTGAGAGTTCTAATGCTAATGAAAGATTTTACATTTTAAAACAAGCAGTCGAGTATTTTTCCAAATTATCATTCAGTCTCTTAATTCTAAATGACAAATTTCACTTCACTCCCTAACAATAAAGTTCTTAAATGACGACTACAACTTTCATACACATTTTAAACTTAATACTTAATAATCGAATTATATTAAATATAAATTTTTATAAATATATAAAAAATAACAGATTTAATTACTTTCACAAATTCTGTAGGATTTATTAAACCGGTTCATTTTAATATTTTGCAATTAACACTTGTTAAATTCCAACACCACCATAAGTGGAAATATAACTTGAATTCGTTCCTGTTTTAAATTTAATATTATTTTGGGAAATTTCTACACTGAAAAAAAGATGTTAAACAAACAGATTTTTATTTTAATTAAAAGAATTTTTCGTAAAATTAAAAAAATAATAAAATAGTTTTTTTTTAATGTTAAATGGAATAAAATTTTGTTAAGAAGTTACCGAAAAAAATATATTATTTCAACAGATATTTAGTAAAAACGGCAGTTTATTAATAAAATATGACAAAGAAAATGTAAACTGAATACAGAATAAAGGAGGAAAATATTTTATAGAACATTCTAATTAAAGGAAATTTTTGCCTAAATTCATGAAATTATGATTTTACACCCTTTTTTCGTTGTATTTACTTCCTTTTTTGGTTCAGTGTGTCTCTCTATGTATTTGTGTTACGAGAAATTTTACCAAAATCTTGGAAGTATTCCGTTCATAGACCTTAATTATTTTAGTTAACTTTATTTAATTAGAATAATCAAATAATAATGCTTTATTCAGCTATGCCGAATATTAATTACCCTGCACGCTGCTTTAAGAAGAATTACATGAACTGAATGAATCCTGAATAACCACTAGACCTAACCAAGCGATAGCTTATTGAAATAATTAAATTACATATATTGGGGTTTTAGATTTTGATGTTACTAATGGAATAATATATTTAATAATGGATTTTAATGTAATAACAAGTTAAGAATCCCATATTCGGCTATGCAGAATCTACATCACAAATGCGTGTGATGTAAAAACGTTAAGTTTTGTACATACACTCACAAACGTATATAATATATAAAGTCATAAAGGTTGTTATATTTTAGCTATAGAGATTCCCTAAAATATCTTTTAATATACTAAACCGGTTATGCTAGATTTAAATAGGAAATAGAAAACAAATACTCAGGCCAACTTTTATTGAGCTCTGTCAATTTTTGTGGATGTTATCGTACCAACAACAGACAGACAAAGCTAATTCGACTCAAATGTTCACCTCAAATGCGTGTTAAATAAATACATTATGTTTCGTACATACACACACAATATACAAAAGCTTTACTTTAATATAAAGTGAGAATGCTTAATGAGTCATAATATTAGTTGTATTTTTGGCTATAACATTATTTCTATTGAACCGATTTTGATAATTTGTGGAATAATAATGAAGTACATTTAAATTTTGTTCTAAAAAATAATTCCGTTTTAATAAATAATTTTACAAATGTTTTTTGAATTTAGAGTTTGCATCAGATATCGGTCTATATCTTTTAATACCAAATTCCATTGAGCTCCGTCATTAATTGTGTATGTGACGTGCCAATAACAGACGGATATACTAAATCGATTCAGATTTTGAATTTAGAGTTTGCATCAGATATCGGTCTTTATCTTTTAATATATTATAAGTAGAAAAGTTCTCATGACAATAACAAATACCAAAATTTCATTGAGCTCCGCCAACAATCGTGTTTGTGACGTGCCAACAACAGGCGGACATAACTAAATCGATTCAGACTTTGATTTTATGCAAGAAAACATACTTTATGTCTCCTTTCTGGCATTACAAAATTATTGTTCAACCAAGAGTCCAACCAAACAAAATATTGATAGGTATTTATCAAATTAGTATCACATATTTAAGATATTTAGAAAAATAATGGTGACGTTTGCATTAGAATTAGATTATGTATAAGCATTTTATTAAGGCAATAGCGAAATAAGGACCCATCAAATTAAAAAAGTTTTATTAGCTCTAAACAGTTTTCAGGAAATGAACCTTCTATGGGAGGTACATTCATTACAATTTGGTGAACATTTAAGAGTTTTATACGATTAATAACAATATTCCGGGAAGGGACCTTAAATAAGAGCTAATAAAATATTGTTCCATCAGAATCTAGTTTCTAATTTTGTCTTGTATCAAAATTTTGCATATATCAATTGATCCAAATTTAATACTTTTTTTTTTTTAGAATAATACAATTACATTTTGTTGATAAATTAAGAAGAGATCTTTTTCGGAATCGCTTTATAACCTCTTTGGTAATGAAACGATATAGCTGGTTGTAAATACTTATTTGAACTCGAACTCGAATTGTTAAAGATGTGAGAATGTTTTCCAATAGACAGACAGATGGATATTGCTAAGTCGACTTAAATTTTGATATAATGCAACAAGAATACATATATTCGGTGGGGTATGAAATAATTTCTTCTTAACGCTGAACACGGAATTACAATGTTAATATACCCTCAACATCACTTGTGGTGTTGTAAGAACTAATTTTTATGGAGATTTAAATAGGTAAGTTGAAAGGGGTGAGAATACCTATGGCCTCACGAATCATTCTTGGAACAATGGTCTCTCGAATGCTATATCAGGTTCTTTGCATTACGTCTTCGTCTGTAACTTCAATGCGCATTAGATATGTGTGACAAGTAAGAATGCACACATTCTACTCAGTTCACCTTTCCACTTTCGTAGGTAGTTTTCAGTGATTTAATTTGAATTATTGTGTTATCCATGCTTATGTTCTTATGTCCTATAACTCTTTAATATCAAATTTTTTATTCTTTGTGATTTGTATATATGTTACGAATATCGGAACATATTTGCTCCAGATTTTAATTCTCCTTCCTCGAAAAGGATCTTAAGCTTAATAAGACTCTTAAATTTTAATGAAATTTGGTACAAATAGTTTTTAAACTGTCATTAATATAAGAATCTAATTTGACAATTATCAGACTATTTTTGATTATAACTCCTTTATAATTCCACTCACCGGATTGGGGTTTAGTATGATAGGTTCGTAAATATGGACCAATTCCATCGCAATTCAGACATTTATTTAATATAAGAATCTAATTTAACAATTATCAGACAATATTTGGTTATAACTCATCCTACTCACCGGAATAGGGTTTTAGGACGATAAACATGGACCAATTCCATTGGAATTTTAACATTTATTTATTTTTTTTAATATATGGTACCAATATTTATTGGTAATTTCAAGATTATGATACCACATTTCACCATATTTTTTATAGAGGCCCTTTTTCCGAAATCGATGTTTGAGCTGATAAACGATTAATTAGTTTTCTAAAAATATCTTCTACTCATGCGAGTGTTTATTTTCCTTACATTCAGGACTAATTTTTATCCTTTCCATACATTTAAATTTAAATAATTATAAATCATCAAATCATCTTCACCCAAAATTACACGAAATTATCTGAGTTGATTATTAAGATCACATAATTATCAGATGCACATCTCATCAAAAAAATAATAATAATATCACGATAAAAAAGTATTCTCTTCTCATTTGTGTGTATTCTTAAGATATTAAGAATTATACAATTGTATATATAAAGAAATAACAAGATATGTATTTAGTGCTTTACAATTTGAATGAGTGATAAATCTCATAATAATAAAAAATCACTTTTTCATACATGAATAAAAGTATCTGAAAAATTGTGAGTACGTAAGAATGTGGAAGCATGTGAATGTATTACTGTACATGTGTAACCGTGAATGTTTGCATGAATTTAACGTGTTTAAGTATTAAACGTACTAAATATGAATCGTCATAAGCAGTCAACTAACTAAATGCTTTTTTTTGTTATTATTGTTGTTGTTGAGCTTTATTATTTTATTGTTATTATTTTCTTTTTTATTTTATTATTGTTATAGTTGTAAATATACTATAAGACTGTTGTTGAAATATTGTCATTTAGAAGTTTAGCTAAAGTATTAATATAACGGCGCTGTAAAATTAAGATCGTAGTCGTAGCAGCAGATCCATTAGATACACAACATTCGGGTGGTGGATCAAAATAAAAAAAATAATTCACGTTTTTTTTTTATTTTTAATTTGCAACAAGTTTTGCTTGAGCAGTCAGTCAGTTTCGAACAACTGTCTGTTAGGTTAAAAATTATCGAGTTTTTTTTTAAGCGGAAAAAAGTGAAATAATTTCATTTTTCGGATTTTAATAAATTAATTGTATTTTAAGTGTAGAGAATTTAAAAAGAAATTAACTGTGATATTGTAATTCTTAAATTACTTAAATTACGAAGAAAGTTAACAACAAGAAAACCATGAATATCAAAGTATTGTGTATTTTTGCTATTTTCACATTCACATGTGCATTGGGAGCCGTTACCACCGGTTTACCTCCCACGGCTATACGTACATTAAACGCTACCGATGTCGGTCCTGAATTTGTGGCGGTTGAACAGGCTTCACCAAGAGCGAGTACTGATTATGACAAGGATGATGATATAGAGGGTAAGTGAAATTCAAGTTTTGAGTGAATTTTTAATTAGAGAAATTAAAAAATTGTTTAATTATTTTTGCATTGAATTTGTAATTGAATTTTAAATTCAATATTATTTTAATAATGTAATTTAAAGTTAAATTTAAAATCCTCTTAACAAACACAATTTTTAAAATTATTTTCAATATTTAGGTGTGAGATCGAAAAATTCTTAACACAAGTTTTTCATTAATATTTTAACCCACGTATTATTTGAATTCCTCGATCAAGTCAGCTTTGTAAAACCTGTCAGTTATTATGTTTAATGTCAAACAAATTAATTTATTGTTAACCTGATTAAAATAAGTCAACAGAAAAAGATGCACCCTTAAATTATTAAATATTTTTAATAAAATCTAACTTGATCCTACAAAAAATTGGTCAAGCATTCAAAGTAGAGGTGAGCGATATTGTGATTTTTGATTAACGTTCCTGATCCCAGTGAAGGTGATTTTTAAATCTTTAAAACATTGATAGTGGATCCAGTATTTCAAAAGTAAACATAAGAATGGTTTTTATTAAAAATTAAAATCACGGAAAACAAAAGAGTTCAATAAAAGTCGACAGACGGATTTTCTGTAGAGTTCACACTGTGGATAATTTAATTCTTGATAAATCGTGTATTTATGCTCAGCGCCACCTATAAGTAATTTTGCTGCCTCAAATTAAAAACATATACCTTTGAGTATAAAACAAAAGAAGAAAGAACGACATTATTTATAACTGTTATTTCATAACTTCAGTCACTCTAGGTACGAGTAATATATGAATCACAGTGATTAAATCAAAGTCGTAAAAACATCACTCATCCCTAATTCAGAGCTCTTTCGCCAGTGTTATTAGAGAATATTGGGAGAAGTTTACCATTGATAGATGATGTCTTTGAAGAGAAATAAATTTTAAAAGAGCTACCAGTAGAGCAGAAATTCTCAGAGCCCGGACAATTTGGTACGAAAAATTAAAGCTAATGCCGTCTTAAAAACATACAAGACTCAAAAAGTTTCCGACAAGTAAAATGCTAAAAATTTTGAGGCCAAAAACAGAGCACAGAAATTGAAGAGAAGTTTCCTTAAAAAAAAGTTACAATGCTATAGTCGGTCAAGCCCGACTATGTAATACTCTACACCAAATTGTTGGTTGTAAATAAGAGCTACGAAAAATTTATGAACGACCCTCGTATAAATTGCTTTTCTGATTTATAATTAGGTGAGTAGTACATTAATATGATACTTATATTTGCGTAAAATATATGCGTTTGAAAAGGATTTTTTGTGGGGGGTTATATCGAGCTGGTGGAAATGATGGACCGATCATTGTTTAGTTTCTAACATCGATTTTAGATTGTATTAATCTTAATTTGACAGATTGGTATTACAATGAGATGTTGTGACCTCAAAAGTGATAAGGGGGTTATATGGAACCTATGAATAGTAATGGACCAACCCTTGCATAATTTAGCATATCGATTTAGAATAATATAAGACTTATTTCTATTGAATTTCGTTGAAATCGCTTTATATTTAGGACTATTATGATATTAACAACCCATTCCAGGAGATGAAAGAACGTAGGTTTCTTGGTTTCATTTTTATTAAGAATTTCTCGATCTCACTCCTTAAAATATTATTATTTGAAATTATAAATATTTATAATAAAATATATTAACTATTAATTGATTACAACTATAATAACCTGTTATTATATTGATTTAATTAAATATCTTGTTGTCAATTCAATAATTTTTTTTTTCATACTTCATCAAAAATTATAATTTTCTGTCACGTTTTTTCAAAAGAAATGCAAACATTAGCATAAATTTGGCCAGTGCAATAATAAATATTAGGGGAATAACTTTATAATTTTGCATATTTAATTAATTTAATTTATGCCTTATAAATGTTTTTGATACGGTATTTAACACAGTTTTGATATCTTCGTAGTGATTTGTATGAACTTGAAATAAATATGTGTGTCATAATGAGATAATTGGTAAATACCTCATTAAAGACTAAAACAATTCTGAACTGATCTTTCGGACTATACATATTTTTCGGCACAACTTTTTTTAAACAAAAAAATTAAGTATCATTTACGAGACTTCAAACAATATATTTAAATTAAAAAATATGATCCGATTTAGCTCACACATTTTCCGCTCAGTACTTCAAATGTATTTTTGGGTATTTTGAATATTTCTTGAGCCCAAAGAAAAATTAATTTTAGATTCACTCAATAAAAAAAACTATTGATTAATTAATAACTTACAACTATTCCCCATAGAGATAATCATTTCCCCATTGCGTTTGTTTCTCAAGCGATTGATTAATAATTAAAACAGAAAACTAGTTATAGTGATACCCCAAAAAGAAGATCACATTTCTTTTTAAAAAGTCTATATAAAAATTGATAAGCCTAAGCATCAGTTCTCTAATTTCCTTCCCTCTCTCTTTCTTTCTCTCTCTCCCTCCCTCTCTCTCTCTCTCTCTCTCTCTCTTTCTTTCTAAGCGGTAATGGTTTGATAGAGATAGAGCAAACAATCTAATAACAGTTTTGCACATATGCAATATTAAACAAAACAAATAAATTTCAAGACTGTTATTGACCTGCTCAAAATAGGGATTAAGATCTTAAATATCTTTGTTAAGAATTTAGTAGCCGGTGCCATTTTTGTCGGGTTTAAATATCAGCGCTACATTAACTCACTTCAAATTCAAATATTTTCAATATATTAAGTCCTTAAATATATATTTATATTTTATGAAGATATCAGCACTATAATTAATCACTTCGAATTCAAATATTTTGAAATAGATTGATGAGAAAGTTTAAACGGAATACAAAAAATATACAATCCATCGATATATAAATAATTTAAAATTAATGCTAATTTCAATAATATTTAAAATATGTTCATGTTCAGTTCAAAATTTAGACATTTTCCAAATAGATTCAAACTGAAAAAAACTAATAACAACAACCTATTCTTGTTATTCGGAAGTAAATTGTGTAAAAATTCTTTTTTCTTGAGCATAATATAGAAATTTTGAAGTAACGGGGTTTTTCAACTCTTCACTTAATCTTCTTTAAATAGTCTGAAATGATTTTTAAACAAAAGTAAATGAGATAAGAAACATTATAAAATTCAATCCTCCAAAATGATATTTATCGAATCTATATTACCCTCTATGGCATTCCTATATGTATGAAGTTTCAACAACATTACAATACATACACTTATGCCACATAAATAACAATAAACTGTTTTTGACTATAACTTGTTTCCTACTTATCCGATTTGGATGAGATACATTTGGCTATAAATTATAGTTAATTTCTATTTCAATCTGATGAATAGTTTTTGAATAACTGAAAAAAAATTAACTGAATTTGATTCAGACTTTGGTCCATAACATTTTTGTTTCTGAACCAATTTTGCTGGTTTCTAATAGCAACAATCTGGCCAAATTTTATTGAATTCGGATTGTTATTATGACTGTGAGAATGTTTCCAACAGACAGACAAATGGACATGGCTAAATCGACTCAGATTTTAATATGATGTAATATTATATATACTTTATGAAGTCTTAGATTATTCTCTTCGGCATTTAAACTGGAATGATAAAATTTAACACAAAATCAATTAAGTATTTATAAGCAGTATAATCTATTGAATTGGGGTTATACCTAATGGACATGACCAAATGAATATTTTTATCTTAAATTATTCTTAACCCTCCAATTTAGCTCTTCTGATACTGAAGGCTATAAAAAATTCTTTCAAAACATTTTCTTCTTATTTTTCAGCTTTAAAAACTCCTTAATCATTTTATGAAATCGTTTATCTGTCAGAACAATATTTCGTTAACACTTGTCATAATAGATACAATTTTTCCATCACATGTTTAACACTCTGTCATTATTCACGTTTCTTTTCATTTTTTACTGCTATAAAAATAGATATAAAAATATTTGTTATCATTTTTGTTTTTGTACGGTCAAGGTTCATAATTGTTGCTGAAATTTTTGCTTAATTAGTGGATAATTGTGCGCAGTATTATCTGCCTGCAAAATTATGTTGATTATTTACGATTTAGGAGAAAAATTTTAATACAGTATTAACACTTTCGCTCATAATTATAAATATACAAACTGATGGCAACTCTAATAATAGATATTATCTAAGAACTTGACAAATAATCAACAAAAATTTCAAGGAAGTCGGTTTTCTATTCAACAGTTTTTTGGAATTGTGTCAGTCTGGAATTTATAGCGCTACCAAAAATATAAATATGTTCTTACGTAGCTGTTATTTAAATATCATATTATTTTTTTGGAATTTGGTTTAATTGACGTAGTCATAGAAATAAATAAATAAATAATGATAGTATTAGTCCAACAAAGTGTAACAATTATAAAGTTATAAATAAATTCATAACTAAGAAAACAACTTTAAATAAATATCAGTTATTAACCTCAAAAATGACAAAAAGTAAGAATGCTATATTCGACTGTGACGAATCTAAAATACCCTCCACCACTATATTGAAGACTATTATCTATTTGTCTGAATTTTGATGGAATTAGATGGAGGGAAGTGTTTCATATTTTATTTCGAGAAGCTGGATAATAAAGGAGTAAAATCCAAATATTAGCGATGATTTTCAAGCTTGTTTCATATATTAAAGAGAGTTGAAAAATGTTTATTAATGCAATAGTTTTTGAGCTCAAACCCGTTTAGGCGGAAGGGGCGTTATGTGGGAGCTATAGCACGAACCACATACGGACCGATATTAAAAACATATATTCAAGACAGTAAGAAAAATAATTGAGCCGAATTTTAACAGAATTGGTTATTATTTACTAGTTTTATATGATCAAAAAAGGACTTCAAATAAGGGAGCTATAACATCTGGTCCGTGATTGTCCAAATTAATAGTTCTATCGAATTTCAATAGAATTGATCTTTATTTACCAGTTTATAAACTCAAAACTGTTTTCCTGGAAGGGGTCTTATATGGGACCGAGATCGTTCAAATTAATATAATAAATAAAAATAGTTAGATAAATCATAGTGCTGAATTTTAATGCCATATCAAAATATAGACCGATATTAATAAAATTAATAATATATATTTAAGACAGTCAATTAATTTTGCCAAATTTCAATATAATTCGTTGATATTTAAGAGTTCTATAAGTTATAAACCATATTTCGAGAAGGAGATTTCTTTGGGTTTCGTATTGTATCAAAATAAATGTATTTGTCACAGACACAGGTTTTTGGTATCAAAATTTCACAAATTTCCGCTTATAACTCTTTTCCTCTTGTTTCGATTGTAATGATTATTTGCACTATCATAAAGAATCCCTTTTCCCAACAAGATAAAATTTTGTAAAATAAAGTCATAATTAAAATTTTTGCTTTTTGATACGATTTCAATTAAAAATTTACATTACTAAATTATTACACATGTATATTTCAAGATCTTTTGAGAATTATTTCATATTCGAATTTTCGAGGTTGTTATAATGAAATAAAAGTATATTTTAAATATGCAAATAAAAATAAACAAGTAAAAATGCTACAATCGTCTATATCGAATATTTAATACCCTCCACCACAAATTCGTGTGAAGTAAAAAGATTATGTTTCGTACATACGCACACACAAACGTATACATTATATAAACATTTTTCTTAAATACACTTAATGAGTAAAAATAAGTAAAATTTTTATACTCTACGCCACTTTGGGTGGTGGAGGTATTATGCGTTTGTGCAGATGTATCACTCAGAATCACTTTCTAAGTCGATTAAAGCTAAAGCTTGTGCGCAACAAAATACATGTTGCAGTTTTGAATATATCTTAATGAAATTTGGCACGTTCTGTTTTTTTTTTCTTTTGCCTATTGAAATTGGTTATGATCGGTCTATATAAACAGCTGTGCGAATTTAAACGAGATTCGTTACATAATTTGTTCTAATTCCATATAACCCTACAGAAAAATTCCCCTTAAAACGCGTAAATTTCACATAAATGTTATATTATAATAACATATTGCATACATAAACATAATAAGGAAAGCAAATTATACGAGGGCCGTTTATAATTTTTTCTTAGCAGAAATTTACAATTAAAAATGAGGTGTAGAGTATTAAATAGTCGAGCTTGACCGGCTATAACAGTTTTACTTGTAAGCTATAACTTTTTTTTTCTACGGAACCGATTTTATGGAAAATATTACCTTTAATTTGTCGACTTATAACTGAAAGTTTTACGAAAGTTCTGCGTTTAAACTTAGAGGTTGCCTATAACTTTGAATATACTCAACCGATTTAGTTGGTTATAAATAAACAAATATTTAGCCCGAATTTTATTGAGACCTGTCAATATCTTTGGATGTGAGCATGCCAGCAACAAGACAGACGGGCAGACAAACAAACAGTCAGATAGACAGACAGACGGACATAACTATATCAACTTATATTTTAATTTGAAACAAGAATTTATTTTTATATAATTGTGGGATCTGAGATAATTTTTCTTAGCTTTACACACGGAATGGCAAAGTTAAAATACCCTCCTGACCACTTGTGATGGTGGAGGGTATAACAATTACAAATGTTGTTTTAATTTATAAAAGTTTATAAAATAAAATCAGATAACTTTCTTTAATTTTAAATAAACAAAAAACAAGACGTTTAATTTCAAAAAAAGCTGTAATTTAAACAGTACTCAGATATATGGTATCTTTTAGAAATCAAAACTGAACAATTTTAAGTTTCTTTATTGTTTAATCATAACCTCAAATTACTAGATTTTTTCCCTCCACAAGGTTGATACTTTTTTGTCAAGTTGTAAAATTTACTTTTGATTTAAAAGCACAATTTAAAATATTTTAATTTTTTTTAATTTTTATTATTTATTACGTTTTCATTCATTGAACTTAAGCCACATTTTTTTCACGTGATTTACATATTAATTATTTTTTTTTAATTTAAGACAACAAAAATTAATTAAAAAAAATTCATTAAATAATAAAGTGATAAATATCATAAAGGGGATTTTCTAACTGTTTAAATTTCCTATATATAATTATCTCAGTCTTTTCAGATCGATCTCAAAAATATATATTTTTTATAAATAAAGTGTTAATTTATCATTAACAGTTGTAAAAATCTACAAATAAATATTTTTAAATGTTAATTGTTTGTCTTATCGTATGCAGGTTTAAATAGAAAAAATTTCCTAAGTTTGAGTTTAATTACAGTTTATTTGTTAAGTTTTTTCCTATAACGATCAATTAATTAAATTGTTTTTATTTTTATATATTAAACTTTTATTATGACAAAATATTTGTAGTTTTTTTGTTTATTTAATATAGAAAAAACGTGACATTTACATTTTCTTAATATAAAAATTGTTTTAACAATTTACGTTTTAGTGTAGATCGTTTCTGAATTAATCTAGTAATTAAAAAAAATCACTTTAAATGACATTTGAAAAATTATGAATATTTTAAAGAAAATTTAAGAAATTTATATTTAATAAGTAGAATTAGAAAAAGTACCGATTCCAACTTTACAAAAGTACCGAAGGTTTTTTTTATATATTTTAAATAAGTTTAGAATTAATGCTCAGGGAATTACAGTATATATTTTTTATATTATAGAAATTCTTGTTTATTTCTAAATAAAAACAAGTAACCGACTATATATGGTCAAACCCGACTATTTAATATCCTACACCACATCTTGGGTTAGAAATGGTAATTACAAAAAATGAATGAACGACCCTCATATAATTAGATTATCAAATTTATTCTTAAGTTTGCAGTTCATTATTGTGTCGTTAAGATTTATGTAAAATGTATGCGGTTTAAATTAATTTTTCTGGGAGCTTATATGAGGACTACAAGAAATTTTAAACCGACCTTCGTATAATTTTGCGCATCGATTTTTGCTTATATTTAAGTTCGTATATAATTGTGGGATCTGAGATGATTTTTATTAGCTTTACACACGGAATGGCAAAGCTAAAAAATATTTAAAATAAATCCAAATTTATTTATATCTAAACCGATTTTAAAGATGTTTCGATCAGTATTGTTGACATTGGAAATTATGTCCACTATTCATAACAATAAGTATAAGAAGTTAAAGATTTATTTCCATTTCATGTGAAATCATAAACAACATGTAAACCTTTATAACGGGGTTATATAAGTTCTGGAACGAATACCGTAAAATTTGTTTTTACAAACTGATGACTGCTTAAATTGTCAAGAAAGATTTTTTCTTTTTTCAAATTTCTTTCAGATAAAAAGTCTGTAAATATACAAGAATGTGATTATTTTTTGAGATCACGTTGAGATTGATCAATTCACAAAACGTTAATTGTATAAATCAATTATTCTACTAGTTATACTAACTATAGGACAAAATTTTTAATATTTTTAATTAAAAACATAATATTGGTTTAGGATCTTTAATAATCGCTAAACAGTTTTATTATAGGATACCTTAAATGACCTTAAAAGAATCAGATAGACGATGAAGTTATAAAAAATAGAAATCTTGTTTATTGTAAAAATCTCTAGAATCGGCATACATTGTTTTCCTTATAATAACGAAATGTATAACAGCAGTTCTGAATTATATTTAAGGTTCACTATTGAAACACAATTTTTAAAAATATCTAACCTGAAATGTGAGTAAATATAAACAAAATGACTGACATATAGTATTTACTGAATTTTATTTGTTCATGTGACCAATTATTTTTGGAAGCAAAAGTACCGAAACATGTCATGTTTAAGAATATTTGAACAGCTTGTTTAAAAAAGAATAACAAAGTATCCATAAAATGTTTTCATTAAAATTCTGCAAAGTTTTAAACAACAGACTTCACGTAAAAAGGTTCCAAAAAAAAGCACAAAATCAAAAAATTCACAAATTTTGCAATATTCTCAAAACACGAAGGAAGTTAAAAAAAGTACCGAAACATGTCTTGCATTAAATTAAAAAACATTTGCAACCCAATTTTGTAACAACACATCTTATAGATACAAATATTTAAAAGTAGCAGGCCCCGCGAACTTCGTTTTGCAAAGAAAAAAATTAGGGCGTCCCAGGCCCTAAGCTAACTTTTGTGTGTATTATCTCTCAAACGGTCCTATCCGTCCTATATTTTTCCATAATGGTGTCTCACAGTAGCATAACTGTTGAAAAATTTTAAGACTCTCACTGTAAAAGTTCTTTTGATATTCATTAATTTACATTTGCTTGGTATGGGGCGTACCTCTTCCCCTGCTGCTAAATTTGGAAATTCTTGCTGTAGTAGTTTTTTAGATATTCGATCATCAATATTTTCTTTGTATGAGGGGGTACCTCTCCATCTAGTCCTATCGGAATTTTTTTATAGCCTATGTTACTCTCGGGAATATTTTATGAAAATTTAATCAAAATTCGCCCAGCCGTTTTGGAGTATACATACATACATACATACATACATACATACATACATACATACATACATACATACATACACATTATTTAATTTATACATAGATATATTTAAGTTTCATAAACTGAAACTGATTCTTAAATATTAAATAAAATTTGGATATAACTTACCTATTTCAATATATGGCATTTTTTTCAAAACATTTCTATTAATTTTCTAATTACAGATGCTAAATTTTGGTATACATCGGCCTTTAAACAATTATCAAAAATTATCAAAAATGCCAAAAAGAATCAGGAAAACGGTTACAAACGTAAAGCCAAAAATATTATAATATTTGTTGGTGATGGCATGGGTTTGACTACAATTACAGCTGGTCGCATTTATAAAGGTCAATATTTGAAACATGGTCATGGTGAAGAAGAAATGTTATCCTTTGATGAATTTCCATATACTGGTTTAGCTAAGGTATAAAATTGTAATTATCCTTAACAGTTTACTGCAATACTTAGAATATTTTTTGACTTTCCAGACATACAATGTTGATAAACAAGTTCCCGATTCAGCTGGTACAGCCACCGCTATGTTTAGTGGTAGTAAATCGGATTATGGTGCCATTGGTATGGATACAACTCGTTCTAAAACCGATAGTAATCAAGGTCGTTTAACTTCAATTATGGATTGGGCTCAAGCTGAAAATAAACGTACCGGTATTGTAACAACAACACGTATTACACACGCTACCCCTGCTGCTGCTTATGCCAATATCTACCATCGTGATTGGGAGTGTGATAGCAAAGTACCAGCTGAATCAAAACCTTATTATATTGATATTGCCAAACAGTTGGTTGAAACAAGTCCTGGTAATAAATTAAATGTTATCATGGGTGGTGGTCTTAAACCACTTGGTGCTATGAATCCCAATGAAGTTCGTACTGTAAGTTTTGAGGGTGATACCGAAGAAATTTGTGGTCGTACTGATGGTCTTAATTTGCCACAAAAATGGTTGGAAAATGGCAGAGCTCTTAATGACAGCAGAGTGTTTGTCAAGTCCATCAATGAATTGAAAAAAGTTAATTTGAAAGAGATCAACAGTATCATGGGTTTGTTCCGAAATAATCATATAACCTACTCTATTGCCAAGGAAGATGGTGAACCTTCGTTAAAGGAAATGACTGAAGCAGCTATTGATGTTTTAGAACGTGGTTCAAAGTCAAATGTAAGCATATTTAACCAAACAAAATAATAACTCCAAATTTAATATTAATTTTTAACTTTCTTATAATTCAAGGGTTATGTTTTGCTGGTTGAAGGTGGTCGTATTGATCAGGCCCATCATCAAAATTATGCTCATACTGCTTTGCATGAACTCTATGAATTTGACAAAGCTATTGCCGCTGCCGTAGAGAAAACCGATGCTGATGAAACTCTTATTCTTGTAACAGCTGATCACTCTCATTCGGTTACTCTTAATGGTTATCCTGAACGTGGTGCCGATATTTTGGGCTTGGCTAACAAAACATCAGATATTATGGCCTACGAAACTATTATGTATGCCAATGGTCCTGGTTTCTATGATCATTTGTCTAATGGTACTCGTAATACAAACTCACCAACTGATGTATGGCGTCCCCTAACAGACCTGACTGAAGAACAACGTAATTCTCCCACTTATCGTCACATGGCTACCGTTCCCCGTGGTGATGAAACTCATGGTGGTGAGGATGTTATTGTTTTTGCTAGTGGTCCCGGTTCAAGTTTAGTACGCGGTGTATTTGAGCAAAACTATTTGGCATTTATTATGAGTTATGCCGGTTGCATGGGTCCGGCTAAAACATTCGATAACACATGTAAAAGCGGAGCGATAACACTAACCGTTCCAATATTTTTACTAATGGCTGTGTGTTTAATGCACTTTATTCGTAAATTGTAGTTAGTTGTTATTAGAATAGTTTTTGTTTGTTGCTGTGTAAATTTAATTAAATTAAGTAATGTTAATAATTTGTTAATTTAAAAATATTGTTTTAAAATATATTTAAATTATTAAATATAGAGAAAGAATTATTACAAGAATTTTATTGATAAAATAATTTAATTTTGAAATTGTTTATAAAAGAAGAAAAAAACAAATAAGAATGCTAAATTCGGCTATGCTGAATCTTCTTGTGAATTAAATACCTTAGTTTCGTACAGACACCCTCATAAACGTTACATAATATAAACGTTATTTCTTAAATATAACACTAGGACACTTTATGAGTCAAACAATTAGTTATATTTTCAGCTACAACTTTTTTTGATAGTAAAGAAGTTCACATAACTTAATATTATGGCAAAATTTCATTCTAATTTATCAACTTATAATTAACAATTTTACGAAGGTTTTTCGCATAAACATAGAGTTGCCTTCTTCTGAGGACTATAACAAAAACTTGAGCCAAATCTCATTGTTAATTTTTGTGGATGTGAGAGTGTAAACAAAAACAGACGGACAGACTAGCTGTGTCTGACAAAGATTTTAATTTGATGCAAGAATATATATACATTATGGGGACTGATATAATTCGTTCTTAACGTTACACACAGAATTACACTTGCGGTGGATAATAATAAAAGTGAAAAACAAATAATGTTATCTTGATCAAATTTTGAACAAAAATATGGAATTTTGAATATCACATTTTCAAATGTTTGATTCAAAATTTTAAGCTCTTTAAAATATTAATATTTATTTTTATTTACTTTTTTCCAAAAATTGTACTTTTTTCGATTATCAAACTTTAATATGATCATATCGGATAAGAGATCAAAGCATTGGATTGGCTACCGTAGTATCCTGTTTTGAATCCAATGAAAAACGTCTTTGGCATTTTAAAACGCAGAGTTATAACACCACGCTTCAAAGATAAACAGAAAGAGAACTGCCTAATATTAAATAATAAGTATACTGAGATCACAATAAACAAACTATGTTAAAAGAATTTTTAAGATGATTTTGTTTTTATTTTGTTACTAGAATTTAACCTACTACTCACCGAATTGGTTTCTTATATCTTAAATTTCGTGTTATTATATATTTTAATTATCCTTGTTGCAGATACGATCCAAAAAAAATAAATTTTCTAATTCTTAAGATATATTTGATCTCAAAAAGGTCTTTGTTATTACTCAAATATGGTACAATTTATAGTATGGTGATCAACTTCAAAAAATGAACTTATTAACTCATTTTACGTAACTAAATGTTCCAAATTAATGATTTTTTTATTTTTGTAAATTTGTCCTAATGATTTGAAAGAAGTACCAAATCAAAGTTTTTACCCTGTTTTCCCTAAGAAGGCTGTATTTCCAACAAGTAAAAATGTATAGTCGGTTAAGCCCGATTATCAAATACCGTACACCATATCGACGTTTTAAATGGTAATTATAAGAAATTAATGAACGACCCCCGTACAATTTGATTTTCTGAATTATTATTTAGTGTGCAAAACATTATTGTGACACTAAGATTTGGTGGTGGTGTTTGTATGGAACCATATTTTGGCACATCGTTTTAGAATATTATAAGACTTAATTGTGCAAAATTTGTCTTTAGGACATTTATGACCTTAAAACCCCATTTCGGGAAGAACATTTGTATGGGAGTAACTGAAAGTGATTCTAATTCGAACGGAACACTTAAAGGTGGGTGTAGCACCATTTTTCTGCATGTTACAAACATCAGCAAAAACGCATAAAACCCCAACCATCTTCGATGGTGCAGGGTATATATATTCTTGCTGCATAATGGGTAACGAAACGTATATCTGGCATATTTTTCGCTACATCCTTGACAAAAGCTTTATGTTGCTGATGCCCGAGGGAATGTTTATGAAAAGTTTAGAAACCAAAAGCAGTATCAAGAGATGTTTGTCCTTCAAACTGTTTGTAGCTAAGACCAGTGGATAGATATAAAACTATTGTTAAGACAGAATTGACGAGCACAAAAAAGGTGTCCAAAAGTGTGGTAGATTATAAACGAAGATGGACTATCTGTGCGAATAAAGTGACAGAAAGCACTATAAAATCGTTTATGGAAGAGTTTCCAAAAAAGGTTCACAATTTCATCACTAGTAATTAAACTATGAGTTTTTTTCTTTTTGCACATTGTTAAATTAATTTAAATCCAATAAAAAATTATAGCTGTAAGTTTAAGTTCATATTTAAGCTCTCACGATCTCACTCCTTATATATAGTAATATTCAAATCTTATATATTATTGCTTTTCTACAAAAATTTATTAACAAAAAACCAACTATTAATCTCGTTCATATGGGTTTAATAAAAAAATGAAATATGAAAACTTTGACGATCATTCCGAAGCAAAAAAGTCTTTACGCTTGTTTTTAACTTCAAATGTTGGTTTTTATAAATTTATTATTTTCTTCCTCTAATCCAGCTAAATTAAAATTAATTGTAGATTAAATAACAATTAATCTCGAAATAATGTTAAAAATAATTTTTATTATTTAAAATTGAAAATAGCAAGAGCAGAATTCGATAAACGAAAATATCCTTAATATTTTTGATATAATGGTCCGAATATATTCTTCTTGTAATATGTGTTTTACAGAGGATTCATTGATTCTATCTTTCTACATTCTAACTAAAACATTGACACTTACTGCGATAATAATCGTTCTAATCCTGTGTACGAAATATTTTGTTTTGTAAGTCCTTTCAGATAACATCTTATAACATTTTCATTACTGAAGCGATTTTATTGATTTCAATGGCAAACTGTGGGCAAATTTAATGAAACGATTTAATGAAACAATGTTTTTTTCCTCTTTTCATGTGTAGAATGACAATGTTGATATGTCTTCTTTCGTAACTTGCTTTGGTGAAGAAAAACTAAACACAAATTTTTATAGTGTTTGTATATTTAAATTAGTTTCTTGTTTTTTAATGAATCACTTTACGAGACGTAATTTTCATTATTCATTTCATCGACAATTTTCATTTTAAATACATTTGCAGCAGAAAATTAAGATTTTGACAAAAAAAAATATACAAAAACAACTAAAGACTGCCACAAGAAAAAGGTAAATAAAAAGGAGGTATTTTTTTAATCAACTAAATAGACGACTACGACACATCGATAGTCTGCAGAAACGCACGCCCATTACGAACATAACAGCGGAGACTTCACATATTGTTTAGGAAACTTTTTTTGTTAAATGGTTATGCAGCTTTAGGTGGTTTTGCGGCAGCCGTTTTATCTTGTGGAGCAACGACAGCATCTAGTTTTTTAATGCGATTCAAATTAACACAATTACGGAAAGCAGCTACTTCTTCGGCACATTTCAAAGTCTCACCGGGATGAGCACGGTAGCAGGCAATAACTTGTGCTTTAAGATCTTGACATGGTGGCAGTTGATGAATGGGTGAAGCTGTGGCAAAACGTTTGCGTACATCTTCAACCGCCGATGAATATTCTGTTTCCATAATGGCATTGGTCTTCTTAAGGGTCTGTTCTAATTGAGCCATACGTTGGCGCCACATTGCATCATTTTGTTGCAATTCAATTTCTTTCTGACGATGCACATCAATGGCACTGAGTGTGTGACCACTGGGAGCTGAGTAAACTACTGGTGGAGGATTTTGATAGACAATTGTTGGTTGCCTTACTGGAGCAGCTGGAGCTGGGGTAATGGGTACTGCTTTTGGAGGTGCTTCTTTTTTAGGTGAAGCAGCTTCAGCTTTAGCATTTTCTTTAGCTGGAAAAAGGAAAAATAAATACTTTAATTAAATATTTTATTAAATTGATTAATTTTAAGATATTTGTTCAAAATTATATTATTCTAATCACCTAAGGATTTTCTATTTATAATGAAATGTAAATAAATATTTTTGTCTAAATATTTTGTCTATATTTGTTGCATAATCAGAAAACTAACTGAAATATTGATGACTTTTGTCTAAATGTTTTTTTTTTTCTATTTGCAAAAAAATATTTTATTGATTTAATTAAATCACACATTAGCTTCACATCTCTACATACCCTGTTTGGTAATACCCTGCTTCAAACGATTGACTACATCATCGGATATATCAATAATACCAGCCGGTGTTGGATTATCCATGGAAACGGAACGGGGTTCTGAAGAGTGAGCTGCTCCCATTTTGTTTATTTAATCTTTTACTAGAATAGAAAAATATGTCATTTGTTTTATTTATTTTGTTTTTGTAAGTGAATTGGATTGTTTATGTGTAAATCGATGAAATAAAACAACCTTTGGAAGTTTAGCCGAAATTCCAACGTTCTGCAGAAATTAACAAAAAATCCATCAAACGTGTGATTGTCAAAGTAACAATATTATTATTTTTGACAGATGCTTAAAAACAATATACAACAGGGTGTTTCACTTGCAAACTTGTGATTTACTTTTTAACAGTATTGCCAGATTCTGATTTTTTTGTTGAGTTTCCACCAAGAATATTCTAATAATAAATCGAGCATTTCTTTTTCACTCGTAGGGGAGAAATCACGATGTTTTATTAAAATTATGAATAACTGCCTGCATTACTAAAAGCACAAGCACAAAGTCATTTGGAAACCAATTACATTGAACAAAATATAATAATGATGAGGCTAAAATCCTAAAAAAAAAAGGGAAGAGAGAAAAACACTTTTCTTATTTCTCTTTTCTGCATCTTTTTTACTCCCTAACATATACTACACTTTTTATCAATAAGGTAGTTTGAAGTGTTTAATTGTTAACAAAATTTAACTGAAATTTGAATAAAAGTAAGAGTTTTAACAGTCATCAAGCCCAATCAACCCATATCGTGATAATATCGTGATAATATTATGAACCGACCATCGTAGAAATATATATTTTGTTCACATGAACATTTTTAATTATATATTTTACATACATATAACCCTTAAATTTTTATACAAAAATACGCCTTTATGTGTGGGATATCTCTTCTAGTTTAAGAAATATTTAGACTAAAGTTAAATTTTGACCCATTTTTGAACTTGATGAACTTAATCAAGATACTTTTTTTTTCTGCTCAAAAACTTAAGAAAAGTATTTGAAAATTAACCAAATTCCAAAAGGATTTGTGGGGAAACTGTTTCCTACAATGTCCTCGGATTTGCTTTATATGCATTAGCGTTGGAAATTCTTCCAAAATTAAGAAAAATAGTCCCGAAGAAAATAATTGATTTTAAAAAGAAAAAATCAGAAAAATATTATTATTATTATGAAGTTCAAAAATCAGAAAAAAACTCTCCAAAAAATATGTCAAAATTTTGCAAGTACAATATATTTTTAATCAAAACATAAATAAAATTTTGGCAACATATTTCCCGACCCCGGGACCCACTATAAACATGTTCCTCTCCAAATCAATTGGAAAACACTTAAGGAATGTAATAGTTCCTAAATTACAGAATTATTTCCCCAAAAAGCGTTTCGGAACCACTGTGCTATACTAAATAATCATATAAAAATTTCACACTGCCCTTCAAAAATTAACTGAAACTTGTCCCCCTCCCTAGAAATTGGCACACTTCCCATATAAATGTGTGCTGCAGTATTCTAATGTAATGGATGAATGACAATTTCAACATGTCTTTAAATATGTTGCATAACCTTAAAACTGTTCAACATATTTTACTGGCACAAATATTTCTAAAGTATTTTGGAAAACCAAAAAGTTTCTCGGGACAGAGGAAAGACTGCGGCTTTGGATAAGAAACAAAAATTTCATTCAGAGACCCCTATAGCATCTAGATCATTATAAGTGATAAAGCTACACGTTTCTGTTATCGGTATATCATTGTCATTACTTCCAAGAAATTGACTCTGTTCCACTGTGCGTTCTATGTTTACTTTTTTAATAAATAATTCAAATGTTTTATTTTATTTTCACCATTAATCATTTTACTTCATTTCATTTATTTATTCTATTTAGTTTTAATATTATTTCTAATATTAATATTAAGTTATATTTTTTTAATTAATTTAATATTAACGTTCTATTGTAATTATGTCTGAATTTTTAGATGTATGTTGGTGTTCGTATTGTTTTTGTATAAATTATTTTAGAATTATTACATTTAAATTATTAACGAAATTATTAAAAGTTTTTTCTCTTATCAAATCAATTATTTGTTTTAACACTTTAATTTAGAATCACAAGGTCAACATTTCCTGAAAATTTCAATTTTTATTAATAAAACTTCGCCCATAGAGCACCTATGTTCCTAAGTTAGAATGCTATATATCTTCCAAATCTATTTCTAAAAAATGCTTCTGCCTCATTGTGCAATTAATTCTATACCATCCACAGTGTATCAAATGGAAATAAATCTGAAATTTTATAATAATAAAATAACTCTCTAAAACAACATAAATGTTGTGTAGGGTGTCACATCATCAGTTTTTTATTTTCTTAATCTGACGGCAAAAAGTGCGTACTAAAATTATTAAAAATTTACAACAAAATCCAACTTAGTCCTACAAAAAGTTGACCTACAATTCAAAAGTTTGCCCCTAAATTGTTTTCAATGTTATTAAACTGTACCGAGAGAACTTGTATGTTAATAGAAAACCTGGTTCAGGTAGGATGAATATTCCACAAGATGTTTTTAAAATCTACATAATAGGAAGCATTTCCAAAAAAACCTCCTAAAATATCCAGTAAGAAAGCAACGGTTGGCTCTCTCAAAAGTTAAAATTTTTGGAATTATTTTTGCATTATTTTCTTCTGAACCTTATTTCAGAAGAAAATAAATGCACAAGTAAGAATTTATAGTCAGTCAAGCCCGACTATCTAATACCCTACACCACATTGTTGGTTAAAAATGGTAGTTATGAAAAATTTTCGAATCACCCTCGTATATTTTTATTTTCTGATTTATTCTTAAGCATGCAGTACATTATTGTGGCAATAACATTTGTGTTTTCTGGGGGTTATTTGGCATCCACAAGAAATTATGAACCAACCCTCGTATAATATTACACATCGATTTATGCTTATATTTATCTTGGAAGGGAGTTTATAAGGGATCTATGAGAAACAATGGAGTGACCCTCGCATATTTTGGCACATTGTTTTAGCGTGTCATAAGACTTATTTGTGCCAAATTTCGTTTGAATCGCTTTATATTAAGGATCTTTATGACTTTAAAACCCCATTACGGGAGGCACATTTGTATTTGAGGTAACTGAAATATTCGACCAAATATGGTCAATTTCAATAGCTTCGTCAATTCAATAGCCAAAATAAAAATTTTGTACCAAATTTCATGATTAATAACTGTTCCAAGTTTACATGGAGCCAAGCAGGATAGCAGTCCAGACGGACTACATAGTGAACTCTGAGTCGCTTGTTTTTTAAGTGTATTACATCATTTGTTACGCATGTTTAAACAACTGCAAAACGCATAATATCCAACCACACAATAAGATGTACTACGGGTTAACTTGAAATAGGTCCTACATATTTTAGTAAAATGAACATAAACAGTTTATTTAAACGTGAAAGAAGGGTCTGCTTCAAAAAAAATTTAATAGTTTTAAAATAGCACATTACAATTATATATCTAAGTGTTGATAGGGTTTTATATGTCGTTTTTTGACAGAATCAATCAAAATAAGTATCGTTTCTTTCACATAAAAACCTTCTTTTTCAAGAAAAACCCGGTTTCATGTTATTGAAAAGTAGGCTTATCAAAAAAAAAACCGTTCGAATAACGGTTTAATTTCTTAAACCATTTACGATTTTTGTTTGATATTTAAATTTATAGAAAATAGATTTTATATGAAATGAAGTAAAAATAATGGTTCTTTCAAAATCAATAACATTGACGAACTTCATCAAGTATCATTATACTGGTATCTGCCTAATGAGTGGGATATAGATTTCTTGTTAGATGTTTTTCGGTATCGTATTTAAAATAATGTGCGAGATCGACGATTTATTTAATACATTATTTTTACTTTGCCAGAAATTGTCTTTAGCTCGGGAATATGTCTAAATTATAGGTCTATATCTCTTTTGCAGAATCTTATTTAGTACAAAATCGATTCAGAATATGATGTCTAAGAATGCATACAATACTTTGCTCCTGTAACACACGGAATGAAAAATTTTATATGTTCTTAGTCATGGTGGAATATATAAAAATGACCGGTTAACCGACTGAAGGAAACCGGCATGTCGAAAAATTCGAAAATAGAAATTATTTGGAACCGGTTGGTTTTCTAAAATGCAGAAAAGGTTAACCGATTTGCGATTTCGGGTTTTGAATACACTAAATAAAACCGCATTCGCTTTCTAAAAAGGCAATTTTTCGAAAATCGTTTTTTTGGATACACAACCCTTGATAAATTTAAGGTTTAACATCCGCCATTTTGACGGAATAAATACAAAATATTTTTTTTACATAAACTGCATTCCCATTCTAAATAGTAAATTTTTCGAAAACCGATTTCCGGAAAATGAAAACTGCCTAAATCTGCTCATAATTTGTTTTAAAAAACTTCAATTAAATCTTCTTTAATTTTTTATTATTTTTATTTTTCAGAATTTTATTTATTATTCCATTGGAGATTAATGTTTTATTTTTTGTTTTTGTTTTTATTTTTGGAATTGTTACTTAAATATTCTAATTGTTTGTTTTATTATGTTTTTGTCGCTTCTTTTTTTAATTAATTTTATTTAATTTCAAGTGATACATAAAAATTATTAAATATTTTTTTATTTAATTTTGTTTCTGTTTCAATATTTATTTTATTTGTTTTTTTTTACACATAAGAGAAGCTTTAAAAATTAAAAAAAATATGTATTTAATTTTTATACCATCTAATTTTAATCATTAAATATCGACTTAATAAAATAAATAAATACAAAATGTTTATTATATTAGTTGTTTCTTTATTTTGTTGTTGTTTTTCTTTTGTTTAATATCTAAATTGGTTTTTGTTTAAATGAAATTTTATGGACTTGCAACAAATTTAGTTAAAAGAAATTAAATAATTTTTATTATACCCTACACCACCACAAGTGGTGTTTGTCATTCCGAGTGTAACGCTATGAAGGAATCATCTCAGATCCCATAATGTATATATATAGGCTTGCGTCAAGTCAAGTTTAGCTATGTCCATCTGTCTGTATGTCTCTCCGTTGCTGTCACGCTCACATCTACAATAATTGATAGAGCTCAATTAAGTTTGGGCTGAGCATTTCTTATAGTTCTGAGTAGTTTCCTATTTAAAACCAGCAACATCGGTTCAGCATATTAAAAGATATAGACCTCTTAGTTCAAGTAAAAAACTTTCGTAAAATTGTCAATTCATTATTATTCCAAAAATTATCAAAATGGATTCAGTAAAAAAGTTATAGTCAAAAATATAACTATAACTAGCTAAGACCCGGTGCACTTTGCCGCTCTTATAAAGTAGGTGGTACACCTGCCCATGGTTTTATCCATCCTACATTTTGGTCAGCAAAAAAGATACTTGGGAAAGTAATTGGAAATAACTTGAATGTTCCCGCTTTTACAGTTCTTTAGATATGGGTTAATTAATATTTGCTTTGTATGGGAGTACATTTCCCCCTAATCCGATCCGCCCCATATTTTGATCAGTAAAATAAATTCTTGAGAATATGATTGGTGTCGAATTTGAGAACTATTGCTGTTATAATTCTTTAGATATTCCATAATCAACATTTTTCTTTAGGACACCTTAGTATGGTAGGTTACCTCTCTCCCTGATCCTATCTGTAAACAAGACCATTTTGTGAAAATTTTTAGCAAAATCGGTCCAGTAGTTTCGTTGTCTATAAGTCCCAAACAAACGTAATAGTGGAGGGTAATGAAGACTCGCATAGCCGAATATAGAATTCTTAATTGTTTTTCTTTTATTGTATTATTAATTTCTTTTAAATAAATTTGCAATTGTATATTTTATGTAATATTAATGTAAGTTTGTTTTTTTTTTTTTTGTATTTTTTAAATATTTAATACTAAGATTTTTAATTTAGTTCTTGTGTTTTTGTTTTTGCTTTATTTTATAATTGTTATCACGGTTATAAATTAGTAATTATGCCATTTAAAATTTGTTTAATTTTTTTCCTCTTTGTATATAAATTTACACAATTAATTTGTTTTTATTTTAAATATTTACACTACAGATTTTTTACTATATTTATATCTCATATTCTTATTTTAAATAATTTTAGGTTTTATATAAATAAATAAAATAAATTAAAAAATTAATAAAAAAATATTTAAATTAAATAAAAAATATTTCGAAAATTACCTTTGGATATTAATTTATTCAATCTAATTAATAATTTATTATTTATTTTTGAAAACTGGTTTTGGTACACAAATTGTATATTTTTCTAGCCGAAATCCATTCTGCTCTTTTTGGATAAACTTTTCACGTGACGTTGCTTTCTCTCTTTAAAATTTTATAAAATTATTTTTAACTTCATTTTGAAATATTTTAAATATAACAGTAAATAAGTTAACTCACGTACGATTTTGATGAAAAAGAGACTCACATATTCACAACATCAGTTAAAAATTTAAGGCTTTTCAAACATTTCAAAATTCTATTTTCAATTTGATACAATTTCTTTACATAGAGAAAAAAACTTGAAGTAAAATCAAAAAGTTGATTTTAGACAATGTTCATTCCACCACCACAAGTGGTAAAAAAGGTAGATTAACTTTGTCATTCCGTACGTAACACTAAAAAGGAATCACCTAAGATTTCATAATGTATATATTTTTTCATCAAATCAAAATCTGAGTCGATTTAGTTATGTCCGTCTGCCTGTTCATCTGTTGTTAAGCCAAAAATACAACTTTTTTATAACTTATTATGTGTTCTTGTGTTATATTAAACAAAATATATTGAATGCGTTTGTGAGTGTATCTGCTCGTGTGTGTGTTCGTACACTGTGTATGAACAAAACAGTTATGATTTTGCTTCATAGATAAAACATGTTAAATCAACATTGTTTCGAAATAAATCCAGTTTTTTTGGAAAATGCTTTTGTATCTCATAAAAGTCCTAAATATTGTAAATATTTTAATAAAAAATTTTGCTCAAAGGGATCGTTCCATAATTTTTTTGAATGAAACCGTTTTCCAAACCAATTTCTGAAAGCGTCGGATTTTTTAATACCGACGTGCTTGAAGGACTATAGTGTACTTAACAGTTATAATATCAAGAAAGTGATATTATAACTGCAAACTATTATCGAAAATATTTACTTACATTCAGGACTATATGTGTGTAATTTCTTTCAATTCAGTCACAAATGAAATTTTGGCGATTTAAAATCAAATCTTACCCGAGGTGACCAATTTTGATGTTTGTTTGTCCAAATCGACCTTTTGAGAAATAATTATGTTACTTTTAACCGTTAGCGTTATCTTATTAAAATTCTAAGCTAAAAGCTGAGGCGCTTTTAAATTCATTTAGAGGTTTGCAGTCACCTATCTGACTATGGTCATATTCTGTGATTATTTAAAACTGACCATCTCGGGTAGGTTAATATTTTAAAAAAATTCACCAAAAATTCATTAATGGACTGAGGAAACAGATTTTGAATCGAAATATTTAAGTCAAAATAAATGTTAAACCAATTTTTATCCTTGTCTTTTTTATTTTCTTTTTAATATTGCCAGATTTCCTAAAAAATTCTGAAATATAGTGAACATACTCCGTGAGGAAAAAACTAGTGAGCATTGACCCCACCGAACCATTCCCCGTTCGCGGTAAAACCGACTATGTCCCGTATATCGGTGTTCGCCAAATCCATCAAAGACTGTAATGCGTCTCTACCAAAGAAGCATGTATGCAATCCACTCAACCCTGGGCAGAGGCAGAAAAGATGAGAGATTGTTTCCTCCTCCTCTTGGTTCACACGAAGAAATCATTTAAGGAAAGTCCCATTCTCGTTGCATGTACCCCGAAGAGATAGTGTCCAGATACTGCAGCTGCCATGTCCTCGGGATATTGAGTAGGAATGATGTTCTAATCCTATACAGTCGGGGCCAAAACATCCGTATAATCACGCAAGACTATTCATACAACCTCTTCCTCCTCTACTCGTCTCCTGTAAGTTAAGTGGTTTCGTTCTTATTACAGTGAGAATTTTTCGATCTCAATCCTTAAGGTAAACACCCAAAACGCGAGTCTTTAAGAAAAGTACAAATTTTAAACATGATTTATATGCAAATGGAAAAAAGTATATGAATGGTATATTCACGACCGAATTGAAATTTAGATATAACAAAATAATGTTGACCTAAACTTAAGAGCTTATTGTTGTTATATATTTGAAGTTTTATACACAAATTTACGAAATTTAAACTAATGTTTTACAAAAGAGGTCTAACACTAGTAATAAACTATAAAACATACGAATTTTGTTATGAAAGAATTAAGTTGGACCAACAAAGTCTTATGAAAAAAAATTACAAAAACAAAATTAGTGCAAAAACTTTAAATTTTAAGTTCTTCACAAATTTTTGACCACAAGAAATTTATAAACAGATTAAAATTCAATGAATTTTTGGCGAATTTTTGAAAAATTTCGAGATGGGTCGTCATCGACTTTCCCCCTGAACCGATAGGGGTGTGCATATCTACAAATGAACTCTATACACTCCAGCTTTAAACATGTAAAAATTTCATTAATAAATCTCTAATGGTTCAAGAATGACCATGTTAGATTTCATTGCAAATATTCAGCAATTCCCAAGTTACAGAAATATAAAAAAATAAGAAAAATAATGGAAATAAAAATAACAGAAAACAACAAAAAGGTTTAATTAAAATACATAAGAATTTTGTTTTTATTATTTTTTATATATAGAATTGTATATTTAGGTATTAAATTTATTTTTATGTTTTATTATTTTAATTTTAATATTTTACAGTGTTTTCATTGTTTAAGTTTTATATTATTAATTAAAGTGTTTTATCTTTAAATATTTTTATTTTTTCATTTATTATATAAAGGGTATTTTCAAATGTTTTTTTTTATTTTTTGTTTAATTTTAAATTAATTACTTTTTTTCCATATTTTGTTCATACATATTTTGTTCTGGTTGTTGTTTTTTTAATATTAAATATTTATTAAAAACTAAGAATTTTAAAATTTATAGAAATTAATATAATTTTTTTGTTTTTGTTTTTAATATTTGTTATTAATTACTAATTGCCAATTAATGTTTATGATTAAAAGAAACTAAAACAAAATATTTAAATATATAATGAAAAAATAAAAATAAATATACTATTATAATTAATATTAAAAAAATAATAATAAAAAATAATATTAATTCAATTTATTGTAAATGCCAGTTAGCATGAATTGGGTTATATTTTTAGCAGGGAAGTGAAGGGGGAGGAGAAAACTAAATAGAGTTTTCGTTAGAGAAAAATTTAACATTAATTAAGAAAATTGAATAAAGCCTAGAGTTTTTTTTAATTATAATAAAAATAATAAACTAAATTAGATTTAAATTTATAATAATAATAATTATATGATTATTTATAGTTTATTACTAGAAAACTAAAACATGTAAAGATTGGTAGTTAGTCATACTAAAATTATTGAAAAAATAAAAAAGAATAATTATTGATTAACTTAAATTAATGAGTTCATTTCTAAATGTAACAAAAAATTATACAAAGAAAACAAAATTATAAAGTAAAAAAATAATTATTAAATATTAAATAATAATTTTTGTTTTAATAAGAATTAAATTTAAAGCAAATTATGTTAATATTTAAAAGATTTTTTTTCTTAAAAAAGTTTACAAATAATTAATTATTTGTTTATGATTTTAAGTCTATAATGTTATAATTTTTAATTATAGGAACATTCCAATAATTATGGAACTCTCATCGAATCGAAATTTCGATTTGGATGAAATTCAGTACACATCAATATAAAAATTTGAAGTTATTAACATTTTTAATTCGCCAATTATTCGATATTAACTCAATTCAAAGAATTTCGAAAAATTTTGAAAACACTCTGACTTTTATTTGACATATTTTCTTTCTTATTTATTCGATTAAAAAATGGAATCAAAATAATGCTTATTCTTATAGCTAAGATGATTTTTTTTGGGTAAAAGGCGAATTCATATTTAATTCGAATATGAAAAGAAAAAACCCCTTCTCCCATTTTAATAAAATTTTGTGTGATGTTGTTCTATAATCTAATTAACGACAAAAAAAATTCGGCTGTACTTTCTTGGGGAAAAACTTTTGCTAAGTTGATAATCTTTGGCAGATTGTAACTCGGTTCATTCCAAATCGTAGATCTGACTATCGTGGGAATGACAACATTGGCTATAAGTGTTAGTAATGAGGAAATGATGAAGGACCCTCGTTTGATTTGATATTCTTTTGATGTGCAGTACATTATTGTGGCACTAACGTTTATGTGAAAATTTTGCATTTTTAAATATTTTTTCTGAAGAAATTGTGGATCGACTCTCGGAAGGAGAAGGTTGTATGGGAGTTATGAGAAACAGTGGACAGATCGTCATAAAATTTGACACAACGCTTTAGAAGATTACAAAACTTATTTGTACGAAATTTCATTAAATTCGTTTTTATATTTATGAGCTTAAATCCCATTCGGGAGGAATATTTGCATGGGACATGTATGTAATAATGCACCGACCCATAAGCAATTTTAATAGGCTTCGTTTTTCATGGCTGTCAATGTAAAACTTTTGAACGAAATGCAGAAATCTTAATAAAATTTGGCATGTATGATTATTTTGGCCAAGAATGATGCCTACTGAAATTGGTGATGATACAAATGTTTCTCCCGCAATGGGGAGTTAAGATCACAACAGTCCTAAATTTAAAGCGAGTTTAATTATTTTTTTTTTCAAAAATTTGTCTAATTAGTCTTCCAAATATCACTTTGAAAAGCTTAAATCTCGTATTATAATAATTATTGTTCAAATCAAGACAAATATAAAAAACGACGGTCGGTCCATATTTTCTTTTAGCTCTTATATAACACCCTCGGAAAGAGTCCTGTTAGAACACACTAATCGCATATGTATGTATCATTATAAAATACTGCACACATAAGCAAAGTTAAATAATATTTGTATACGAGGAAGGTTCATTAATTTTTGGTAGCTGCCACTTATAATCAACAATTTGGTGTAGGATATTAAACAGTCGGACTTGAGCGACTTCAATTTTTTAATTGCTTAATATGTAGTTAATGACTCTATAAACAATATTTTATGAAAGTGGAAGGTGGGGTGTTTTTTGTTATTATAAAATAAGGAACTTTTTCAAAAGAAATAGTTTATTTTATTAGCGGTGATCATTCAATTGAGTACAAGATTCTTAAAATCGGTTAAATAATAATAAAATTATGTGAAAAGTGATGGCATTTTCACAAAAATGAAATTTTAAACCGCGATAATTTTTTTACATTGTGAAGAACTTCAAATTTTATATTGATGTGGAGAATCTGAAAATATCGAAAATTGATTTTTTTGATCCAAAATCTTTGGAGTGTCCCTAAATTGTTTTCTTATTTTTTGTTTTATTAGAATTATATATATAAGCTTTTTGTTTATATAAAGAAATTAGAAATATATTTTTAATTTTATTTTGTTTTGTTTTACGCTAACTATAATATAGTTCCTTTTTTGTTTTACTTAAGCTAAATTCTTTATTTTTTTGTTTTATTTTTGAATTTTTAGTTTTTTTGAAATTCTTTTCCATTTTTTTTGTAATTTTCTTATTATATTTTTTGTTTTGTATTTTTATAGTAAATTTGTGAGTTGTTGCATTACTAAAATTTTGTTTTATATTTTGCAAATATTGCATACATATAGTTCTTTTTTATTTTTAGTGTTTTTGTTTTAATAAAATCACTTTTTTAACTGTTACTTTTTTTCTATAAGTCCACAAAATAACTTTATATTTTTTTATTTGAATTTATATTTTAATAATGAATTTAAAATTATAAAAACAAATTTCAAGTTAATAAAAATTTTTTCTATTTAAATATATTTTTTTACAAATTTCATTAGATTTAAAATATTTAAAATAATTGAAAAAATTAAAAATTAATTTATATAAATTAATATTATTCAGTCGCTTTATAAAGCACTTAAAATATTTCAAATTCTTTTAACAATTTAGTTTTTCAATATTTAAAAAATCAAATCAATTTTTCAAAGTTTTTAAAAATACAAATTTTAAACAATCAAAATTTTGATATTTAAAGATATGAATACTTTAACGCAGTTTTTAAATTATTTTTTGAATAACTTTTATTGTTTTTTTTTTCACTTTAATCAAAATATTTCAAAATTCCTTTTACAATCCAGCTCTTTAATAAAAAGTCTCTAATTTTTAAATAAATAAAATTTAAATTTAGTTTTTTAATACTTTTCTAACTTAAAAACTTCCTAGTAAAATTTAAATTATTAAAATTAGTTATTCAATTTTCTTTTTACAATTATTTGAAATTTATATATAAAAAATTTGTAAATTATAATTAAATTGAATTTCTTTTCATTTTACTTGTATATCGAAATATTTTGAATATTGAAAATGAAAACTATTTATAAAAAACAAAATATTAATCGTTACCAGAATTTGTATTTAAATGTTTTTCCATACAAATTAACGAAACGATTGTTTTGTTGGTTTTATAAAAATATATTCCAAATATTTCAAAAAGCAATTTTTTACAAATTTGAAAATCAATTCAATTCAATTTTTAACACTTATTTAAAATATTCATAAAAAACTAAAAGAACTTTAAACGGTTAAATATAAACAATTTTAAACATTCCAAAAACTTTGGAACTCGCATCCTATCCAACCCTCTTCGATTTTGATGAAATTCGCTATACGTGTACATCCATGTAAAATTTTAAGTTTTGCAAGTTTTTAAAAATTCTTTTACGTATCAATTTAATCGTGAATTAAATTTCTATGTGTTCCGACTAATTTCCAAAACAAACTCATTTCAACATCAAGTAATCAATTGATAACAATAAATCGTTTTTAACTGAATTTTCTGATCATTATTTTGAAAAATCAAGATTGTTTCGAAAATTTTCCAGAACTATTTTAATTCAATGTAACATTTCTTCTTTATATTTGGACCATTTAAAATAATGGTATCAAATGAATACTTTTTAACTGAATTTTAAAGAAAGAATTTTAAAGATCGCGTTAAATACGAAACGAATTTTAAAATTTGGTGAAGTACACTTTTCGTATTGATGTATGTTATAAATTGATACATACCGATTTTCATTAAAATCGATAACTCTGAGTACCAAAATTCAATTGTTTTTTAATCCAAATTTTTGAAATTCAGAAATTATGATTGGAAAAATATGATATATTATAATTTGTTTCCATTTACTGGGAAGAAAAATATCATTACAGATATTAAAACAGCATTGAATATTTTCTTTTCCTGTTCTGAAAAGTATTAAAAATGTGAAATTTCTAATATCATCTGATCAGCATTGATTTCTTGCTTAAATTTTTATCGTTAAAGGAATTAATTTTTTGATTTTTTTTTCAATTTAAAGTCATTATTAAATGTTTTCTTGTTGATTTGTGTGTTTTAGGAAATTTATTATAATTTTCTTCTTATTTTCTGTTTATATTATACACAAACTTAAAATCCAAAACAAAACTTTTTAAATTTTTAATTTTTCTTATTTCCATATTTGTTTGTTTGTTTGTTTTTTTAATTATTTTGATTTTTGTATTTTATATACTATAAAGTTTTGTTTATCATTTTTTTTAATTATTTATAGGGCATTATGTTTGCAGTATATATATGATAATACACTTAAAAGTTATATGCAATTTAAATCATATTTAAACAAATTCTATAATTTTCTTAGTTTCGTATATGAATTTTCGAAGAAATCAATGAATTTTGCTCTCTTCCCAAGTCAGAGTTTTGCAGTGTTTTTTGGTCAGTTTTGAAAGAAGTTTTCCTTAAAATTTTACTTACTTAATGTGTATTGACATGTCGTTAATGTAAGGAATTAAGCAATAGTATAGGTGTTTGGTAATTTGTTTCAAAGCAGAGCAGGTTTTATGGTCGCGCAAAAATATTGATACACAATTATTTTGTGGAATCTTATTGAAACTAATTTTAAAATTGAAATATTATTGAGAAATACTCGTAAGATTGTAAGTCGGCTATGACCGACTTTATAATACTCTACACCATGGTGCAGTCATTATGGACCGATCTTCATACAATTTGATTTTATAAATTATGCTTGTATATATAACTTATTTGCTATAATTTCACGAGACTTAAATATATAAGAGATTTATGTCATTTGTGGTGATTTCTGGAATTGGAGGTTACAAGAAGACTGAAGGATATTATAGACCAATTTCAGAAAGATTAATCACCTTCAAATTTGGAAATTTAATATGAACTAAACAAATTATTTGTGCTAAATTTACTTAAAATATCTTCATATCTACGATCCTTCCGGACATTTGGATGGAAACTACCAAACATGACCTATTTCAATAAGATTCATTTTTGAATCAAACTTTACATAAACGCATGAATATTGTAAAATTATTTATAAAGTGTAAATTATATAACACCAATACCCCAGGTTCCTATAATGGTGTACGGTATAAAAATATTTAAATTTGTTGGCAATTAGTTTCGAAAATTGTTTAAATTTCATTTAAAAAATTTTTCGAAATATGAATTATATACAATTAGAAATAATCCAAGAATGAAATACTTGGCAGTGAATCTTGAAATGTTTAAAAGAGAAATATGTTATTTGAGACCATATTTATATTATTTTAATAAATTTTTAAAAAGTCTTTAAAGAAGATCTCAGTGAGAATTTATAATAATTAAAACGTTTCACGTTGTCAAAAAAAAGTGATCTAAAAATTCTATTTTAACATTAAATTTACAAATTGTTCTGTTTTTTTTAGCAAATTCCAAAACTTATTTGTGTATCAACATTTTTTCTATTCTAAAAGTAAATCAGATTATTAAATTATATTTTTGAAAACTTGCTAAAATATTCCTCTTTAAGAGAACATATTTAATTTTAGCATTTTTAGTAAATTATTATTATGTTTTTTTTTACAATTTCGAATATATTTTTTGTCAAATTGAAAGTCAGAACAATGCAAAGTAAAATAGAGAGAGAGAGAATTTTTGTTGTTTTTTCAGTTTTTTTGTTTATAATTAAACTTCATTTATTTGTATAAAATTACAATAATCGTAAGGTAAACTAATTATATTTATATAATAGTATATTTCTGTTCATTTCAAAATAAAGCATAACATTTATTTTATATTAGTTTTTATTTTTTTTTAAGGAAAAAAAATTGTTTTCATTTTCGTTTTGTTTAACAGAAGATATTTTTGTTGTTTAAAATTATTAGAATGAGAAAAGAAAGTAATTGGAAAAGAATTAACCTGCTTAGATTTTTACTCTTATTAAAATTGTTTTATTAGAACATTTTTACATTTAATTTTTGAAGAGTAGACGTCATTTTTAAAAGCAAGCCAATGTTTTTCGTTTTTCTTTTTTTTCATTAAAAATTATTATTAATAATAATCAAAACAAATAATTAAATACCTAAATATGATTTATAATATTCTTCTCTCTACAAAATTAAATCTTCATTTCATTATTTAACAAAAAATAATTCTTTTTTATATATATAATTTTCGATGATGTTGTAGTTGGTGAGATTTAGTGATAATGAAAAATTATGAAACGAATTGTTTATATTTTTCTTTAAATTCTATGAAAAATAAAGGAAAACTTATAATTGCATTTTGTTATATTAATGAAATTAAAAAAAAACATCTAAAAAATATACAAGTTCCTACAAACTAGAGCGACGACATACACACACTCACACTGACACACACACGCGCGTGCTTTTAGTAGTTTTCCCATATAGGTTGGTGTGTGCAATTAATTGGTTTTGTTGCTTTTCTAAACATAGAGACGCAAGTAATAAAAATAAGAAAAACATATACGATTGTAGATTGATAGCAAGATAGAAGGAATCTAAAAGATAAGATATTATTTTGCATTTCTTATATCGGTAACTACGCCGCCCGGCTGTACACCACCACCAGGGCGCATGCGAATCGAGGGACGACGTTCAGGTGTATCATAGGGAGGACGCGATGAATTTGTGGCTGCCATTGAGTCATCCATGGTAAGACCACCGTTACCACCGCCTACCAGCATTTGGGAGCCAGCACCCATCATGCCACCGCTACTGCTAACCAAAGTTTGACCGCCAGCACCACCGGTGCTCATCAGCTGTTGTGTGCCACTGGCGCCAACGGTCGCCACAGCACTACTGATTTGATTTTGACTGTGTTGATGCTGCTGTCCGGTCGTCTGTTGTTGTTGCTGCTGTTGGCCATTACCATCTTGTTGCTGTTGTCCATTATTGCCGTCTTGTGCCTGTTGTATGGCCTGGGGGTTGCGTGGTCCACCGAATTTCAATAGATTCCAATCGAAGACATAATCGTATGTGAAACCCAAACGATGAAATAGATTACGGAACAGTTTGCGCAAATAACAGTAGTCGGGACGCTGTTCAAAATGCAATTGGCGGCAGAAATTCAAATAGTTTATAAACTCACTTGGGAAGCCCTTACACAGGGATATGATCGTAGTGGATAGTTTCTTTTCGGAAATACGTTCATATTTTTGTCGTTTGTTGGCGGCCTTTAATCCCTGCCAGGGCAGTGCTCCTAAATTAAAATACATGAGCACATAGCCCAGCGATTCTAAATCATCACGTCTTGACTGTTCAATGCCCAAATGCGTATTGATCGAGGCGTATCTTGCAGTACCCGTAAGATTTTTATTCTCTCGATACGGTATGTGTTTCATAGTTCTCGAATCACGGAACTTTTTCGCCAGACCAAAGTCAATTATATATACGAGATTGCCTTTCTTTCCCAAGCCCATAAGGAAATTGTCCGGTTTTATATCTCGATGTATAAAATCTCGCGAATGTATAAAATCAATGCGCGATATCATTTGATCGGCCAATAGCAGCACGGTTTTCAGTGTAAAACGACGATTACAGAAATTAAATAAATCTTCCAATGAGGGGCCCAATAATTCCATAACCATAACATTATAATCACCTTCGCTTCCACACCATATTATGCGCGGTATACCAATACCACCACGCATAATTTTATAGAATTTTGATTCAATATGTAACTGTGGGTGTTTGGTGCGTATACATTCTAATTTAATGGCAACTTCTTCGCCTGTGTTTATAGTTGTGCCCAAATAGATATCACCAAATGAACCAGAGCCTATTTTGCGACCAAGGCGATATTTATTACCGACACGTAACTCCATTGTGTCTGTCGGTGTGTGATTATAACTTATACAAAAGGGGAAGGAAAAGGACAAAGCCTAATTCTGGAAAAAAATCAGAAAAAATATATAATTATAATTATTTCTTCTTGTTTTTACTTTTCTTTCAAAATAATTACCTTATTTATTTGTAATTCTTTACTATTCCTAAGTGTTTTAGTTTTCTTGGATTTTTTTATAACAACTTTATTGTTGTTTGTTAAATTTCTTAAGATTTTATTTTTACTTTTTTAGTTTTTTTTACTTTATTTTCTTCGTTCTTATTATTCCCCTTCTCTTAAGTGTATGCGACCAAAGCGATGATGACGAGACGACGGAGGAGATGTTGTGGGTTTTATATTATGATTTCCTTTATTGATTTTGTAATCTGTAAATAAAATAAATATATGCAAATTTGTTAATAGTTATAAGTGAGTAAATTGAAATTTTTCGAAATAAAAATTGTTGAAATACACATTTATAAATAAATTTTGTATATATTCTTTTGTCTGTTATTTTTCTAATTAATAATATTTTAAAAGATTACTAACAATTGATTTAAAAAGTATATGTAGCTCATTGCTAACTCCGAACGGTTGGACTGCAGGGTGGCAATGACCTTTTGGCCAGGATAACATGATAAGTATGGACTGGAGAGATATAAGGGCTATGATAAGAGTACTTTCGGAACCACAGGATGCATATATAGAATAGGGATATATACAACTTCTATAGGTTATGGGAGAAGCATGATCGATTAAATGTAGCGTCACTGTACTAGTCTGCAAGCCCGTCGACAGAAGTTATTGGACAGTCGATATTTTGGAAAACTGGTATATTTTACAGGATTTAATATTTCGATAATATCTTTTCCACTCCTTTTCTTTCCCGTTTCTAATTAACAATTAGTACAATATTCTATCTAATTAAAAATTAGTATTGAGAGCGTGCCAACATAGACGCTCTCAATACTTTGCGGGGTTTTAGATGATTCCTTTTTTGCGTTACAAACGAAATTATACAGCTAATACCCTCATTACCACTTGTGGTGGTGCGAGGTATACGAACAATTGTGCCCCAATGGGAATTTACTCTTTCTGTATTTAAAATTTTGGTTAAAATTTCGATGATATGAAAGTAACTTTTTTAGGAAGTTCAAGTTGTCAATAATTTTTGTCCAGTCTCTGATTTATGGCAAGAATAAGGACTGGTACCAAAAAATAACTTTTTTATTCAAAATTGTCTGGAGATTTTTTTCAAAAGTACTTAAAGAGCAAAAATTATTTGTTAAAGTTTTTTTTTTTTTTAATTAGAATCAGTCTTTCTAAATCCCAAAGACAAAGATAATTAAATTATTACAATGTGTAGTAAGTTATTTGATGACATATTCCGTACAATTCGCATCTTTATTAATTTAGGAATTTTGAATAAAATTTTTATTGATGATTCGTTTAAAACATAAAATCTGAAAAGTTTTATTTAATTATTTTATTTACAATTACATTCACAATGCTTTGAGTGTTATTGATTTGTTAATAATGGCACTTAAACTTTTTGAACTTTATCAATAACAAAAGTTCTTTCACTTTTAAGTCACCCCTTTTTCCTTATACGCGCAAATTATCGTTACAATAAAATTAACAAAAAATTTAAAAAAATCGAAAAATCTTGGATAAAACATGTATAATAATTTTTACAAATTGTAAATGTTTTTTGTTCTGTTTACACATATTTTTTCTGAATTCATAAAACGTTTAAAAATAAATTCGCAACAAAATAAAGTTAACCTCCTAAAATACATACATACATACATACATACATACATACATACATACATACATACATACATACATACATACAAACTCAAAATAAAGTATAAACAAAGTTAAAAATACGACAACAATTTTATTAAAAGTTTAACATTAACCATACCAGGCTTTGAGGTCAATTGAGTTGAAACAACAACAGTAAGCAAAATATATATATGCACTTTATTGTAAATTGGAACTTAAAAAAACAGCTGTGTTCAAAATAATGCCGATTATATGAGTGAATGTATATGATATGTTTTTGGTAAACGCTATTCATCCTTACAAGCGAATGATTTTTAAATACATCGAATAGGAAGACAACAAACAAGCTTAAAACTACTTTGGTTTGCTTTACGAAAAATCTTCCTTACGAAAATGAATAAGAATAGAAATTTTGTTTGAATGTGATGAATCGTAAATACCTTCCTGTAGCAAAAATGTGTGAGATGGAAAAATTCTTAACATATGTTCTTCATTAAAAGTTTTAACTCAAGTATTAATTCATTTTTTTAATCATGTCACCTTTGTAGAAGATGTCAGTTATTATGTTTGATATTAAACAAATGAATATATTGTTAATCTGATAAAAATTAGTGAACAAAATAAAGTGCACTCAAAAATTATTAAATATTTTCAACAAAACGCAAATTGGTCGTACAAAAAAATGTCCCAAACCTTTAAATTGTTTACAATGTTTTTTAACAGTACGGGGAAAACCTAGTACAGTTAGAAGAACGGTCCACATGTTGTTTCTAAAGCCAAACAAAATAGAAAGCATTTTCAAAAGACCTCCTAACACATCCGGTAGAAAAGCAGTGTGGTTAGCTCAGTGGTCGGACTATTTTGAATGAAGAGTAAAAGCTATGACGGTTTAAAAACATGTAAGACTCAAAAAGTTCCTTACTAAAAATTTAGAGCCCAAAAACAGAGCACGGAAATTGAAGTCAAGTTTTTTAAACAAAATATTCTTGCTGCATAATGGATGATAAAACGTATTTTATGGCAGATTTTACACAACTTCCTGATTTCAAGTTGCTGATGCTCTAGAAAATGTTGAAGACAAGTTTAGGACCCAAAAGCTGTCAAAAATATCCGAAAAGTTCTTGGTGTGGCACGCAATATGTACGGACTCTATAAATACCGAAATTTTACATCAAGGAATACTTTCAAAAAAGCCTGCTTAAAAAAGATTTCATAATGTGTCCATTTATTTTTGGTTTTACTTGGCATTCCTATGCTAAATGAGCTCTTCAGTGCTACAGGAACAATAATAGAGGAAAAACTCCAAATGCCCCGAGTTAAGACCAGTGGAGAGGTACTCGGCTTTTATTAAAAGAGAATTGAAGAGCACAAAAATGTATCCAAAATGTGGTAGAATGAAAACGGAGATGGTTTACGTGTTCGGGGAAAGTAACAGAAAACACTAAAAAAACGTGAAAGAAAAACAGATTTAAAATTTTATCACTAAATTGTTATAATAATTTCAATTAAATAAAAAATTTAAATTGTATGTTAAGAACTTTTCAACCTCACTCCTTAAGTATGTTAAGAGTTTTTCGATCACACTTATTATGTATATAATTTTTTTTATCAAATCATTAATTAAATTTGGTGGATTTTTTCTTAAATTTCATATCCGAGTTGACTGACCAACATTGGAGATCGACTTCTAGAGCTTAAGACTTACTACGAACATATCCTTCTTCGATTCAGTTGCAAAATACCTCAAGAATGTCCATGTGAAATTTCGTTGCAAAATATTTAGTAGTTCCAAAATTACAGAATTATCCCATAAAAAGGGATTTTGGTTCTCTTTGATTTATGTATTTTTTATTTAATAGATAAAATTTTGCTACAGCTCATGCGGAGGACTGCACTAAATACATGGGCAATATTTAAGTTTGGACCAAAGCGGTTAAATTGTTCCCTCTAGAAACCCAAACAAAAATGGAATATTTTATTTTCAGAGACATATTGACCACTCATAACTTATTATAACTTCAAAAGAAAAAGATTTTTTTTTAAGAAAAACGAAATTTTTATAATTAAAATAATTAATTAATGTTTTAATAAAGTTTAAGAAACCCAAACAAAAATGGAATATTTTATTTTCAGAGACATATTGACCACTCATAACTTATTATAACTTCAAAAGAAAAAGATTTTTTTTTAAGAAAAACGAAATTTTTTATAATTAAAATAATTAATTAATGTTTTAATAAAAAGTTTAATTAAAAAAAACCTAAAAGAATCTTCACCAAAAATCTGTGATGTTGATGATGAAGGCAATAATAAAATATAAAAAACAACCAGTTGGATATTTTGGTGGCAGTAAAATTGTGATGTATAGAAACAAACAAAGATCACGTAGTGGTTAAACCAACAGTAAAGAAAGGTACGTTTTTCAATTTTATATTCAGAGACATATTGACCAATCATATCTTATTATAACTTCAAAGGAAAAAGATTTTTTTAAGACAAAACGATATTTTTTATTATTAAAATAATTAATTAATGTTTTAATAAAAAGTTTAATTAAAAAAAACCTAAAAGAATCTTCACCAAAAATCTGTTCTGTTATGGCAAAATTTATTTAACAATATTAATAACGTATTATAAATCCTTTATAATCTATATTGTTAGACAAAATTGTTTACAAAACAACATTGATAAATGGATGTGCAACACACGATGTGTTGTTAGCTGTAGAAGTACTACGCATGTTTTGAAAATAATAAAACCGAAAGTAATATGCATTAAAAATCCCATACAAAATTTAGCATATAACAACGAGTCCCAGTAATATTTTCTTAAATAAAAATAAAATAAACATTTTTATTATTAGATCATCTGCAATGGCAGGCAGATTTTGTAATATAATATTATATAGGTATATAGATGTTATGTAAACTCTATACAGAAATAATAATTTTATTGATTAATATCATGAAATATATAAAGATTTTCTAAAAAACATAAATGTTAAAGTTTGCAAAGCAAAATATTTTAATAAAATTGAAGAATACACACAGTGTTACTATATAATAAAAAAGATTTCTTATATATTCTTAACAACCTGTTGTATTTATGGTCAAATGTGAATTTTAAGAAATGATGGGGTGACATGAAGAAATTCTACAATTACCTCACAATGGCTCAAATAAGTTTTTCCACATCGGTCGATATAAACTTTATTTCAAGATTTTTGAGGTTAATTAAAAAAATATAGAAAATTAAGAATGTACCGCTGAAGAATCATTCATTTAAAACTTTTGGTAATGCAGACTGCAGATGAGGGAAGGAAATTAAAAAAACGTTAAAAATAAAGACGGACATATGCAAAAATTTTGACACTTTATAGGGATATTGTTTTTTACTCCTTCTTTAGTTTTCTAATTATTTACTTTACATCTAAGGAGTGAGACTGAAAAAATCTTAACACACGTAAGCACTATGCTGGGATTATTTGGTACAAAATGTAAAAAATAATTGAGATTTAAAAACATACGAGATCCAAAGAGTTCCAGACAGAAATGCTGCTAAAAATTTAGAGGCCAAAAATAGTACATAAAGATTTAAATCAAGTTCAAAAAAATATCCCTGCTGCATAATGGATGAGGAAACATTCGTTCGGGTACATTTGTCGAAATTTCCTGCTCGAAGAAATGTTGAAGAAAAGTTTATGACTCAAGAGCAGCAAAATTTTCCAAAAATTTCTTAGTATGACATGCAGTATGTACTTGCAGCAATCGGCTCTGTATAAATAAAAGTTTACATCAAGAAACGTTTGCAAATGAGTCCACATATTTTTGACCTAATTTGACCCCTTGCATAGTACAAGAACAATAATGTGTTTTTTTGTATCAAGAGAGACAAATCCAACAAACTGCCCTGAGCTTAACCCAATGAGTTATTGGACTCTTGTTAAAAGAGAATTGAAGAGCACAAAACAATGTTCGAGGAAAGTGACAGAAAACACTATAAAAACGTTACTGAAAGGGTTTCTGAAGCAGTGTTGCTAATTTAGCTATTTTCTTTCTCGTTTAGCCACTGAAATTTTAATTTTGCCATTAAACATTTTTTAACCATTTTTATTTAAACATAGACATTTCCATTGACATTTTCCATCCATCATCTATAAATTTAAACTTAAAATGTCTATAGAAAATCACTATTTACATACAAAAAACGCATTAAAATGTCCATAAAAAATTTAAAAAGGAACTTTCTCTTAAAATTTTGGTTAAATGCGTATACCATTCTCCGTAACTAGCGCTAAATCAGTCTCTAAAGAAGTTTTTAAATAAATTATGGATGATTTCTTTTCTAATAGGATAATAAAAATATCAAAAACAAGATGATTATCAAATGAAAAGGCTTCGATCACCGATCATATTTCACAAATCTGATTTTAAAAATAATTTTACTTTTTAATATGAATTTAATATTTATAAAAAATAATAGTATTTTTTTAAATAGTTCAATTAATAACCTCATTTTACAAAATGTCAAAATGTAAATGAATTGCTTTTGTTTTTACTTAAAATTGTGTGTAAATTTTTGAATAAATTTTTTAGCCAGTTTGTTAGCCATTTTCTAAAAATTTTAGCCACTATTTTACAAGGATTTAGCTACTAACGCTCCTCTAGAGTTGGCAACACTCTTTTGAAGAAGTTTCACAATTTCATATTTAGTGATAAAACTTTAAAAATACTTTAGACGTATAAATTTCATCCTCAACATAATTGTTATCACTTTGCTTTCACTATATTTTATCTTTTATTTTTATCCCCTTTATTATTATTTCTTTAAATTGTTTTCGTATTTTTTGTGTTTATACGATAGTTTTTTTTTTTTTTTTTGCTTTTTTTCTCATTGTCTTTCAAGTTTTTGGTTATCACCTGTCAGTTTTTTATGATATTCTCCGAACTGACTTTTTATTAATATATATTTTTTTCAGTTTTATTTCTTGTACTAAATAATGTTAAAAGTTCTTATGGGTTAAGGGCTAATTTTATACTAAATTCATTCAGATTGTATTTCAAACAGGCTTGTTCAAAATATAAGCAACTTTTCCTAACAAAATACTACCTTATTGAAAGACATCGAGGTCCACCAAAGACACGGGGGTGATAAAATTTTCTTTTACAACTGTTTTTAAACGACAATGGCGAAATAGTTAAAAAGCTAGTTATCAGCTAATAGGGATTCAAGTCCTGGATTAAACACCGCAATTCACGGACTTGAATCCCACAAAGAACCTTTTTGGTAGGCTTAAAAATAATCAAGAGCTGTGAATTGCTTAAAATCAGAGTGTTAATATTTATTCTAACAGATATTGTGTTAGAATCAATTTCACTAATCTCGTAAAAAATAAAGTATAAATAATTAAATATTAAAAGCTGCTTAGGTTATGAACAGCGATTTTTTAAGTAAATTTTATTTTTATTGTATTGTTTAATAAGCTTATTGTATATATAACACCTCTCTTAAGGAGACCCTTTAAATCAAACATTTTTAAATCAAACGTTATAAAAAAATTAAGTATAGAAAAAGTAAGTTTTAAAAGGAATAAAACACACACACACATAGAAATTCTATGTATGTCAAATAAATAAAAAAATTGTAATAAACATGAAATAAAATAAAATTTTCATTTACCAAAATATTATATTAAAAGAATAAAACATAAATAAAAACAACAACAATAACAGAAACCATACTTTTACAGTTCTATTCATTCTTTTAGTCAGTTCTTTTTATTTTATTTTTATTTTTCAGGTTAATAACGTGTTATGGTTTTATGAGTAGTTTTAGCCATTAAATCCAACAAACAAACAAACACAAAAATTTATTATGGCTTTTTTCTTATTCGTGGTATTTGTTTTTTTTTCTTCGTCATCGAGGTTCTTTTTGGCTAGTGATGATGATGAGTTGGATATTTTGGTGGTAGTACAATTGTGATGTATAGAAACATCACAAAGATCACGTAGTGGTTAAACAAAAAAATAATAATAATAATAATAATAATAATAATAATAATAATAATAATAATAAGAGAAAGTTATGATAAAGAATAAGAAAGAGAATAAAGAGAGTACTTTCAATGTTGTTCTTTTATTATATATCCTACAGTAGCATTGGTACTTGATATATTAAGTGGCATTTAAAGCATTTGTAACGAGTACATTATAGGCCATTTGTGGATCACAAAAAGTATAAAAATACTATTCCAAAGATTTTGAAACAGTAAAGAAAGGTACGTTTTTCAATAAAGAGCGTAAAAGTGTGATCGAAAAATTCTTAACAAACATTTTTCATTAAAACGTTTAATTTAAGTATTTTTAAACTATTTTTTGTTACTTTCGTAAAACATATCCGCTTTTATGTTTAATGGCTAACAAGGAGAGTAGCCGGTTAGCTAAGTTTTCGGAAAATTTTTTTATTCAAAGGTAAAGCTATTGTAGATTTAAAACATACAAGAGTACCTGACATGAACACAGTTAACAATTTACGAAAAAAAGTCAATTTTTCGAAAAAATCCTGTTAATAATGGGTGGTCCTGGTCAAAAATTGTTCCATTGAATGTTGAAAAGTTAGAAAACAGTTAGTCAAAACTTCCCAAAAAGTTATTTATATAGCAAGCAATATGCAGTTGCGGCAAGAGAAGCTCATCATTTGTTACAAAGGGTTCTATAAATACCAAAAATGTGTACACTTATTTTTGACCTGAACTGGCACCATGGTAAACGAGCCCTTAAGTGGTACAAGAACAAAAATGTGGCATATGTACCAAGAGTTAAAGTTAGTGGTGATATATTGGAATCCTATTAAAAGAATTTTCAAAAAAGGTTCAAAAATATTTTTTTCTAAATTTTAATAATTTCAATTAAATAAATAATATTTAAAAGGATAAATTTCAGTTTTCTTTTTGATTAACATTTATAAACCCTTTAAATGCCATTAGCAGACATCGGCTTTTATGCCTCATTCCAAATTATTATTTTTTTTTGTTTTTTGTTGCACAAAGTTTTTAAACATAATTCACTATTATTTTTTTAGATTCTATGAAAATAAAAATTAGCGAAAATAAAAACATTTCAGAAATTTGAATTACTTCTGAAACAAATTAAAATCGTTTCACAAAAATATCTACTATTACCTACGTAATATTATTAGATTATTCGCTGTCATCATATTAAAGTAGATATAAGGTATAAGATGGTCGAGCATGACCATTACTTTTATTGTTTTCTCTTTTTCGATTTTTTTATATTTCAATCCAAGTAAAACGTTTATTAAACATAAGCGCAATAAGGAAAAAAATAAAATAAAAGAGTAAACGCAGGCGCAACAGTTTCTATCAGTTCAGTGGTAGAATTTATTATAATCCTCTCAATAAATATAAATGTGTATGTGAATATACATATTTTGTTGGTCAAAATAAAAGTATTAAAAAAATCTCACACATACATTTCAAATAAATGGTAAATCATCACGTATTTGTGTGTTTCAGTCTCTAAATGTGAGTACATGCAGCTTAAAACTCTCAATACTTCCGTGACTGAAGAAAGATATGTAAAGAAAGAAAAACAACAATAACAATACAAAAAAGCAAAATACGAATATGAATAATACATTTTAACTTCATTGTTACTAAGGTTTCTTTTTATATAACTAATAATAAATGTTGCCGGTTGTTTATTTATTTATTTTTTGTATTGTCTACAATATTTATTAAAGAAAAGCTTCTTTGTATAAATTTTATTAGATAATTGATCAATAAGTTATGTTATAATTTTTGACGTCACGTTTATTTTCGATTTTCGAAAAATATAAATCATAAATGTTTTGTGTGTTTATATTATGAACAAAATATTAACTTTATATTAATTTTTAAAAGAATTCCTTATTTTCCTTATATTTCTTATTTTTTTATAACTTTTCTATATCCGTTACACCGAAGTAAATTATTTTAAATGCCGGAAATTCCGATAGAAATATTATATTAAATAAAATTATTATTAGTAAATTTTAAAGAAAAATTCTTAACACACGTTTTTCATTAAAACTTTTAACTCAGTTACTATAATTAACGTCAAACGAATGAATTTATTGTTAATTTGATCAAAATGAATGACCACAAAAAAGTAGGCACTAGATTTTGAAATATTTTCAACAAAAGTCTGTAATCAAACTGATTCCAATATTACTGAACAACACCGGAAGAACTTGTCTGTTGATAGAAAACCTGGTTGAATTAGAAGGTATGATCCGCATGATGTTTCTAAAGCCGAAAAAAGTAGTTCTTTTTTTTCTTTTTTAAGAGCTCCCAACACACCTGGGAGGAAAGCAGCCCAGATATCTCAGTGCTCGGACTATTTGGTACGAGCTAATGTGGGTTTAAAGATATACAAGACTCAAAAAATTCTGACAGGAACGCTGCCAAAAATGTATTAAAATGTTCTGTTGCTGATGCTCGAGAAAATGTTGATGATAAATTTAGAACCCAGTAACTTTTCAAAAGTTATCCAAAATTGTAGTAGATTTTAAACGGAGATGGACTGAATTTTCGAGTTTTGTTCAAAAAAAGTTCAAAATCACTAGTGTATTATATTATTTTGAATAATTGTTTCGTTTATATTAACATATGTGTATGTTAAGAATTTGTGGAACTCACTCCTTAATCCTAAAGTTCGTCAAAGCACCAAAAGATTCCAAATAGAAGTAAATACGTATTTATATGTTATTTATTTTCATACTCTCTTTGATGTTCAAGATTTTTGAGAAATTCTTTTGAAATATTAAGACCCTTAAATATTAACTTATAACTTTCTTCATTTTGTATTTTCAGATCTGACCTTACACAGTGATCCCAAAAAAGAAGTTTTTAAATAGTTTTTTAATTTTGGAACCACTGAATAATTTTTTATAAAATTTTACTTGATCAGTATTGAGGTGCGTTGCAATTGACTTGTAGAAATAGATCCAATTATGTGTGGTAACCATATTTCTATCTTTGTTCTTTTAGTTCACTCTTTATCCTTATCATATTTAATTAATTGAATAAATATATATTAAGAATTATGAAAAACAATTCCAATAAAGTTAAAATAATAATTGACGAAATATAAGATTCCAATGTTGTTGTAACAGATCGGCTGAACTCGGTAGTTCCTTTTCGGGGAAAAAACTTTCGTTTAATTCAGTTTACAAGATGACAAACTTAACATACCTTTCAGATTAAGATGAAAAGATGTTTCAGATGAAAATAAATTATATAATGTTTTTATAATTATTTTTTTTTCTTGTAATTTTTCTTTTGTAAAAGTAATTTATTCCTTCCTTGTTTTTATTCTCAATTATCTTCAACAATTTTTTAAATTTTGAAAATGCGTGCGAAATACGTTTTGTATCGTGTATCGATATATAACAATCTGTAATGAGATAAGTAGGTATTATGTACCACCCACATATAATATTTTTAATTTTAATAAGTAACAGTTATTGATAATATTCATGTTTTGTTGATAATAAAATTTAAAAAAATTGAATTATAAATAAGAATCAATTCTAGAAGTGCAAATGTATTAATCTTAATTTAATTCTACGCCAGATATTGATAAGAGAAATACAATAAAGTTTATTTATTGAATAAATAAAAATAATCATTATGGTAATTTTAAATTTAAAACAAATAAATAATGTAATATTTTAAAAGATGTTTATAAATTTTCCAAGTTCTAAAATATGAAGAGATTTTTTGTGAAAAACATTTTAAGACAATTCGTATATTATTCTTAATATAAAATAAACTTTGATTAATATCGTCGATCCCATTGGGATATATCCCACTTAATGGCATTAATTTTTTTAAACCCATAAACCACAAAAATCTGAATCACTTCTATTCATACCGCAGTGAAAATTTACAATGTTTTGCAGAATTCAATGGATCCTGCAATAGGATTATTGATCTTATTAGATATGTATAAATGGAGCTATTAATTGTTTCTTAAGTTGCATTGTTGTAAATAAAATAAATTGTCAAGCCAGCAACAGCTGTATCAAACGAAAAAAATTTCAATCCATAAAGTTCCTTGGACTTCGTTCCATATGTACTTTATGGGATTTAATTCAGCACTGTTGTTGCCAATCTCAAATGTCAATATTTAGTTCATAAAACTAGTATGAATGTTTGGGATCATTATCCTGTATAAATGTCCATTTAAGTGGCAAGGACTTGAAAGCTCCATATGGTTTACATTTGGCCCCATTCCATTCATTTTTGTTTCATCATTCTATAAAACGGGTTTCCAAAAATGTATGGGTTTTTTTCACTTTTATCATTTTCCAATATACACATGATTTAATAGCATTAAAACTTGCATTACTTCAGCAATATCCGCCATCTTTTGAATGAGATTTGAATTATATTTACGAGAAACATTTTCAAAGGATCTCCCAATATATTCTTGCTTTGCTCAGTGTTCGGACTATTCGGTACGAAAAGTTAAAGTTAATGCAGGCTTAAATAGACTAAAAACAGAGTAAAAAATTTAAAGGCTAAAAATGCATCGAAATACAAGACTGCTCCCATTCCATTCTTTAATTGTTTAAAGAGAATTAAAAAGAAATAAAAAAGGTTATCAAAAGTATGGTAGATTTTGAACGTGGAGCAAAACCTTAAAGGACGGTATTCCGAAAAAAAGTTCAAAACTTCATCGTTTGTGATCAATATTTTTTAAATTGTAATAATTTGAATGAAATAAAAAATGTAAAACTGTAATTTGTTGGTTCATTTTTATTAACATTTATGTATGTAAAGAATTTTTCAATCTAAATCCTTATAATAAGAAGTCATAAATGTAAAAGATACATTTTATTATATGATCATGAAGCTAACGACTCCAAATCCTAAAGACCATATAATATATCTATAATAATATGAAGTGTATGTTTCAGTATATGAACATTTAAAATTATTAAAATTTCTTGAATCTATTTTTATAATCATCACATCTTATACATAAAATTTCAAAAGAAAACAATTTTCATTTTGTATATTTTAAATAATTTTCTTTGTAAACGTTAACACTCTCATGTATGTAATTTATTTTTAAAGCTTTGGGCAATTATATATATTTTATTTTACATATAGAAATCAAAATAAATATTCTAACCTGCGTGCAACGTGACAATTCATTGAGGACGCCTAAAGAAAATGTGGGACTGTGACGTGATTGATGATGAATGTATACATATATATGTTAATACGTGCGTGTATATTATTCACACGGGTGATTGAACTAAGTATGAAAAAGATACATATTTATTTTAAGACAAAAAAACACGAAACGGACAACAGAGACATAAAGAGTCAACTCAACGGTATTTTGAATACTAAACAACAGCTGATTGTGAAAAAAGAAGAACATTTAATTCTAAATAAAACTAGCCCTTTTTTAAGGTTATTTTTTATATTTAACTGTTTTCTTGTTTGTTGAGATTGAAGTCATTAAAAAGAGTTAGTAAAACGCTATCATCATTTAGTTCTCTTTCCATCCTAATTAAATGAAACATTTATGTGGAGTAAGTAGGTGTGTTTTTTACGATAAACATTAGAAATATTTGATTAAATTTTATTTAAGGAGTGAGATCGAAAAATTCTTAACAAACATATATATAAATAAATGCAGAACTTCTAAAGCTTGTTTGATTTTTTCATTATATTGAAATTATTATTTTAGTTTGCAAAAATAAAATAGTTTTAATTACTTGTGTTGAATTTTTAACCTATTTCGGTTAGGTTAAGGTTTTTATATTGCTTTCTGTCTTTATGCTCGAATAGGTCTCTGTTTTAAATCTACCAAACATTTTTGATAACTTTTTGTGTTCTTCTTTTCTCTTTCAACTAGAACCAAAATCTTCTAAGTGGCCTTAGCTCCGAGCAGTTACTCTTGGTACAAATACCACATTACTGTTCCATGTTGTTTTTCATAGTGGCAGGATGTCAAGTTGGGCTAAAAGAAGTTTTTTTAATATTCCTTGATGTAAATTTCGGTATTTATAGAGCCCGTTGTAACAACTAATTGGTTTCTTTTGTCGCAACTGCATATAGATTGTCATAGAAAAACTTTTTGGGGAATTTTGCTTTTGGATCCTTAACTTTTCTTCAACATTCCATTGAGCATCTGAACTCAGTTTTTTTGCGTTCTTGTCAGGAACTTCGAGCGTTTTATGTTTTAAACCCTGCATTAGCATTAACTTTTTTGTACCAAATAGTTTGACTTAGCACTAAGGTAACCGAACTGCTTTCCTCCTGAATGTGTTTTTTTGTTTTGAAAATACTTTATATTTTTTGGCTTTAGAAACATTATGTGACCATTCCTTCTACCTGGACCTGGTTTACTATCATCGGACAAGATCTTTCCGTACTATTTAATAATATTGAAAACAGTTTGACCGTAGGCCCTTGAACGCCTGCAATTTGGCAATTTCGGTTTTGTTGAAAATGTTTAATAGTTTTAGCAAGCACTTTTTCTATTCACTCATTTTATTTAGAATAACGATAAATTAATTTGAATGAAATTAAACATAATAACATAATTTTCAAGAATTTTTTCGAACTCACTCCTTAAAATTTACAAGAAATTATGGCTTTAAGGGTTATAAATTTAGGGCAATATTTTTTGTTGCTTTTCATAAAGTTTAACTTCCCATCAAAATGTTAGTAAAACACAATTTTGATAAGATGAATTTTAGAAACCCTCTGTTAAGAAAGAAACATAATTTATATATGATGAAATTTTTACATCATCCAACCAAAATATGGTATAGGGAATTGTGCGTAGTCCATTTTTACTTACTATTCTATATTATTTCAATTTGATCATAACAACATTTTCAATAGATAGACAGGCTGGAAGACAGGAAGGGGGATAAGAGGTTTGATGTAACACACGGAATGACAAATTTAATGTAATATTCTTTACCGCTCGTTATAATGGTGCATACAAAATTTAAAAAAAATAATAAAAAAACTATTTTTAACTTAGAGAATTAAAAAATAGAAAACCTTGAAAGTTTGCTTTTTTATTTTCTTTTGCAAAAAACTCGTTGAATTGGAAAAAAACATTGTATAAAACATCTACCAAAATGTTAACATACTAATTTATTTGTTACAAAAATCGATTTATGCGAATTGATTCTTTGTACGTTTAAAAATATATAATAAAATACAATGTAGAACTAAACATATTTATATCTTTGTTATTTGTTGTAGCAAAGGGGGTGCTGAAATCTTAAAGGCAATGGATAACATGAATATTTGATATAACTCATATAACCTATTAATTACAAATACATAAATTTCTATAGCTACAAAAAATGATGATTGATTTTAACAAGAATTATTAAAAAAAATATTAATAAAAGATTATGTAATGCTATGGCAATAACTACTATTACATATATAATCAGACAGAAAACCTTAATTAAATATTTCATATAAACTTTTATCATATTGAAATCTTGCTGATGTAAATTTGAAATTAACTACAAATAAGTCTTATATGAAGAGTATTATCAATTAGAGGCGAATATTATTGAAAAGTTATTTTGCAATATTTTCAAGAAAGTAAATTGAAGTTACCAAGTTAGAAGTCAACAGTTTCACTATTCACTTCTTGGACGAAGGAAGTAAAAATTGAAGGCAGATGTACCCCGAGGAGTAGCCTTCGAAAACCTCCTTTACTTCCCTTCACATACCATTTGGAAATCAACAAAAATGAAAAACCAGAAATAAATCTTAAACATTAGCTGACACTTTTTGGGGCAGGAATAAGAAGACAATCATAGCAAAATATAAGGTTACTAGTCGTTTTTCCAAAGCTATGCGGCCCTCACATAAACCCCATTTCTAATTGACGTAAAATGGCGAATTTTGCAGACAATCCAGAACAATGTATTGAGAATTGAAATTGGATATGTCAAAATGAGAAATATTAATTATTAACATAAGGAAACAAGGATGCTGCCTTTTAGACAGCATAAAAAGGAAATAAGGATGCTGCCTTTAAGACAACATATACATCCATTATAAATGAATCATTCTCCTCCTCAACGTATTCGGTCGGATTTTCATTGTTACATTACAGACATCCAAAATGTTATTCCACCCGACATAAGTATTTCGTCGCAATTTATTCAAAATGATTGGAAAATACAGTATTATTTTTTTCTCGAGAAGGTACAGTATTTCAGAACAAATGTTAATTTAAATATAAACCGCCACCGTGTTTACACAATCTCACGAATAATTTTTAATTAAAAATTTTTAATAAATCTCAAATGAATCATAATTGGTAACATACAAATGTCCATCCATAGTGGGGTTTCTAACCCATAAAATTCCTTAATATTATTGAATATAAAGAAATAACATATCCGGATAAAACGTTTTGAAAAGCATAAATTACACACAATTGCTGGTATGATATTAATGTTGAATATCTTTAGCTCACATCTGAAAAATCAAATTAAACGAGGGTTGATCCATAATTTTTCATAGGTACTGTAAATAATCAACAATATTTTTCATTAAAATTTTGTTTTCCTTTTTTATTTTAAGTATATTTTTTTATTATAAGTTAAGTTTATTATCAAATTGTTCCTGTTTAATGTTATTAAACAGTACCAAAGTCGCATCCGGTAGAAAAGTCGGGCGGTTAGCTTGGTTTTCGGTATGACGAAACATATATTCTGGCAGATTTTTGAAACATCATGGTCCAAAATTTTATATTGTTGATAATCAAGGGAATGGTAAATTAAGAACTCAATATTTCCCAAAAATATATATGCAGTTACGGCAAAAGAAGCCAATCATTTGTTACCACGAGATCTATAAATACCGCAATTTATATCAAGGAATGTTAACAAAAAAGGCTGCTTCCATTCATTAGACTTCCTAATGTTATTTTTAGCATGAATCCTATCAAGATTGTTAAGAATCAAATAATTAACAAATACAGTAATATAGTGTTTGTAACAAGAGGGGCAAATCCTTCAAACTGTCCGGAGCTTAGACCTAATTCTATACTTGTAAATTCTCACATATGTCTATAACGTATTTCGATTGATTTCACTCTATAAGTTTTGTTTTGATGTCACCAAAGTGAAATTAGTTAGAGTTATTTAAAAAACTAAAAATTTGACAATTATAACAAATCATAAGTATTAACGGGACATTTTTAAATTTGTCGTATTTTTTTATTAAAATCATAACTTTGTTTTTTTGTTTATATAGCATAATATGAATTATTAAAAATCTATAAAAAAAACAAATTTGAAACAAATTTATTTTAAAAATATATAAAAACATGTTAACAAGTTATTATTTTTTTAGAAAAATTACGATAATTAAGACATTTTTAATATTTATAATAAGATGGTTATAATAGAAAAGTAATTATTTTTTACAAATAAACATTTCAAGTCAATAACCTTAAAGGAAACAAGACAAGGGGAACAAGTATTTAGTTTTCATTTTATTGAAAAATAAGGAAAATTTTAAAAATAAGCAACACAAAAATATGAATTATTTTTTATTTTCTAAAAATATTTACGTACAGTGTACATTATAAGTTTTTAAATACACAATTTTGAAACAAAACTCATTATTGTATATATGTATGTTAAAATTGACAATCTTGTATGATAATGAATCGTTCAATATGTTAACATGATTCCTGGATTGAATCACAGAGATTAGAGAAATAATCACGTTTTTCACATAGAGAATCGATTGTCAATTCTTCAATAACTTATTTGAAATTTTTTCAGAAAAAATACTGCAATAACCCAAAAAATAGCCAGATTTACGAGATTTATTTGATACAATAAGCTTTATAAATACAGAAATTTACATCAAGCAATATTTACAAAAAAGGCTGCTTCAATTCATAAGACTTTATGTGTTCACTTATTTTTCGCTTGACTATGATGTAGTATTTTTACCAAAATAGGCAAAATCTTCAAACAGCCCTGTGCTAAGGACATTAGTATTAGAGAGATATTAGGCACTTGCTAAAAGATAATTGAAGAGCACAAAAAGGTGTCCAAAAGTGTGGTATATTTTAAACGAAGATGTACTACCAAAAAACACTATAAAACGTTAATGGAAGATTTTTCGAAAAAGATTCAATATTTCATCACTAGTGATTAAAACTATAAAGTATTTTTTTGTGGAAATTGAATAATAATTTCAATAAAAGTATTATTGGAATTTCCACCATTATATGATTCCCCCCTCAACTATGCTTAAGCTATTGCTAAAAATAATTCAAAATAAAGCACATTTTACAGTACTAAGAACACCTAACAACGAACAAAAGTTTTAATAGAACAATATCTCTATTTCGAATTGGGGGAAAAATGAACGCTGAATACTGCACTAATATCATAAAGGACGTTCTGTTTCCATATGCCGAATGGGATATACCGCTTAGATAGTTGTTTTAACCAAATAATTAAAGAATTACCAGCTGTATCAACCAGAAGTTTTTTAAGCAGAAGAGAATCTCCAATATAGAAACTGTTACAATAACTTCAATAATGAATTCCAACTGAAATTTTTAAACTTAGTTTAATACACATTTAACTTAATCCGAAAAATAAGTTAACTACTAATAATTGAGTTTTTTAGCTGTTGATTAAAATACTGTCAATTTTGAAAATATTTTCTATTTTTTCATATAATTTTGATTGAATTTGATTTTGTACACATTAAAATATTCATAAAAATTTTATAGTATTTTAATTTTTTTATTTCGAAATAGAAATAAATAAATAATTTTTATTTGTAAAAAAAGCTGTTAATAGTCGTAAAATAAAATTTCGTAACCCCATAAAACATTCTATAATAATTTTGAATATTTTTTATATTCAATTTAATTTTTTCCTTTTTTCAAAAATTATACAATTATTACTTTAATTTAATATTTTCTAGTAAAACTGGATTTATAATTAGAATATCTAATTTTGAGAAAATTAATTTTAAGTTTAAACTTCACTTAACTCAAGAATGGTAGTAATCTACGTGCTTAAAACCGGACCTTAATATTTAAAAATTACATTCAATTTAAAAATAAAAATATTTTTACATTATTTGCAAACATTTATTTGATACAAAACGACTAAATTTCTTATTTTGTTATTTTTATTATGATATGTCCGTTTATTTGGACATTTTAGGTGCCTTATAATCGTATACAGGTATAGCAACGAAATGTGCACAGAAAAGATGAATAATTAAAGAACATTTAGTTGGAATTCATTAATGAAATTATTTATTTTCAATTTTTTTATGATTGCAAAGACATATTTCACAAACTGTATATTTTTTTATTTATTCCTAAATCTTCACAAACTTTTTAGACACAGTGTACATATAAATATTCATATGTTATTATTAGTATGTTTGTATGAACGTACGTAGTATATTGTATGTACAAAAATACTTAAAAATAATATGCATTTAATTTCACAAGAAATTATAAAAATAAATGATTTTAAGGAAATATTTGTTTAATAAATTTTACGTAAAAATCAATTCTATATAAAATGACAGCTCACCATCGTATATTCTCTTGGTTTTTTTAGGAAAATTTTAATTTTTGGGCAAGATTTTTTATACAACAAAACAAACATTTAAAACTACACACAGACAAAAAACATGTAGATCATAATTAAAAAAAATTTACTGAAAATTTTATTATTTTTAACAAAAAATAATTCTTTGTTATAAGTCAAGTGTTTTTATGAAAAATCTTTTTTATTTCGTTTTATTTTTCGTTTTTCTCGATATTTTGTTTGTTCTTTTTGTTTTATGTGTCAAAATATTTTATATATTTTTTTGTTTTTCGATTCCATATGTCTCTGTTTCGTTTTATGGGTACGTATGTTTGAATATTTGTGTGACGTTTACTGTTCGTTTTAACAGCAGCAGCCGCAGCACGCAGTTTTCATTTAATTTCCACATGTTTTTTTTTTTTCCTTTTTACGCAATATTTTTTATTTTGCGTTTTTTGTTATCAATAATTTCTATTTGATCTGTTTTATGCTTTATTTTCTTTTTGTTTTATTAACAAAAACATATTTGAGATTTTTGCATTTTTTTGTTATAAAATAAAAAAATAATAAAAAACAAACACATATAAAAGAAGACTCACTCACTTCAAAACACACACACACAAACATTCAAACAACTGTAACAAAAACAACAATTAAGGAATAAAAATTCGAAATCACCTCGTCTTGTTCGACACTCAAGACGATTGTTTGTCCGTCCGGAAGTTTCGGTTTTATTTAACTTTTTTTGTTTTCTTATTTTCTATTTTTTTGGAAATCGAAAATGTGATTTTTATTATCAACACTATATAGTTATCTCCTTCTCTCACACTTATCAGCTGTAAGCAAATATTGACAATCAGACTATTCAACACTTTTTAGCATAAATTTCTTCTTTTGTACAAAGAAAAAATTGTATAAATCATTTTCGAACTTTGTTGACGAAGTCATATTAAAAAATATATTTTTAATTATTTTCACTATAATTTCTTTATTTTATGACCACAATTTCATTTCATTATAATTTCTTTGTCATTTATTTATTTGTCTCACCTTCACCTTTTTTCTTTACTCTTTACATCTTTTACATATTCAAATGCTATACAACCATTTTTCTTTTTTCTTCTCAATTTTCAAACTACACTTTATTCTCTTTTGGACACTTACTTTTTTGTGTTGTATTCTTTTTTTCTAACTTTTTGGTATTTTCTGTGTTTTAGCTTTAATTGCAAAAATTTATTTAAGAATTTTGTTAAAATAAAAAAAAACTAGATTTTTTCTTTTAATTTCCGTGTGCTATGAATTTTACGTTCGCCATTTTGCTCTGTCGTGTGAAAAAGTTGTGTGGAATTTCGAAATTCGAATATTCGTTTGACATATTTTCGCATTTGCCCACTTGTAAACAGAGTTGTATGGAGAGTGTACTCTATTATTACACACCATCATTGCCAATTAAAATATTTAATGCAATGCAACTGTCAGATATTTATATATTGATTTATACATTGATTTGATTGATTATATATTAAAAGAATTGCTTTGCAATTAAAATAAATAAAAATATAAAGTTTCGCTTTTAATTTATTTAATAAATTTATTTTTTGTAAGAAAACAAAGTATTATTTATTTCACATTAATAGTAGTTAAGTTAAGTGACTATAGATGGCGCATCATAAGTTCGAATTTGCATTACACGTAGAAAAACGCATTTGCTATTTCACAACATTTGTAAATTAACTATGTCATTCTGTATGTAACAATACCCAGAAATTTAGTAGAAAAAATTTTAGCCAAATATATTGCTAACTTTATGACTCATTATGTGTTCTGTGTTATATAATGATTTATCGTAGTCGATATATTTACAATATCTATATCGAACTTTTAACTGTTAAAAGTATTTAGTATAATATTCTGTCGAACATTTTGCATGTACGTTGGTATTGTAATGATAATTGGTCAAATTAACATAAGCAAAAATCAATGCGCGAAATTATACGAGGGCCATCCAAAATTATTCCTCATTCACAAGTGGTGATAGAGGATGTATTTAGTTTCTCATTCCGGGTGTAACACCAAGAAGGAATAATCTAATCTGAGTCGATTTAGTCGTGACCTTCTGTTGGAAACATTCTGCATCTAGATCAATTGTCGGAGTTCAATAAAACTTAGCCACATTGTTTGTTGTTGTTCCGAGCAGTTTTCTGTTTAAAATCATTACCAAAAAATAAAACCGAACAAATTTTGTACCGAACCTATTGTAATTTTGCACAGTGGTTTTGCCTTATATTTATCTTTATTTGACAAAATATTTTTAAAAAAAGCTCCGTAAATGTGCGATTTATGAGTTTCAAGATGATATATAGAATTTCCCACCACCTATGGTGGTGTAGGGTGTAAAAAGTAATAAGTTTAAATATACAAAATATTGATACACCCCAAAATTAGTTGTCCTATAGGTCGCATCTGTAAAAATAATTTTCTGAAACTTGCAACATATATCTATTTAGATTTAATAATAAACCTAAAGAAATTAGATTGTGCTGGAGCCATTATTTGACCGTCCACCCATAAGGCACCTTCCCTGCATATGGTTTTAATCTTATAAAACTCTTAAGTAAGAACCAATTTTAATTGAAATTCGGAACAATTGTCGATTGAATTTATTTTATTAATTTGATTAATCTGGATCCATATTTTGCTATGGTTCCCATATAAGGCTTCTTCCCGGGAAAGAAGGCTTATAAAACTGGTAAATAAGTTTAAATCAAGTCTATTGACATATGCAATATACATGTAAGCAATAAACATAGATTGACAATTATCGGGCTATATTTGATTATAACTCCCTAATAATTCCACTTTCCCGAATAGTGTTTTTGGCAGAAAAGACTCTCAAAAATTAACCAATTCCATTGAAATTCAGACATTCATCTAAATAGTATTAATATGTATAATATTTCACTATAGCATTTATAGTGACACATTTTCCGGAATCGGTGTTTAAGCTTAGATTAGGGTACCAAGTAGTGTATTCAAAAACCGGTTTTTAAGTTTTTCGAAAACAGTTTTTTTTTTTTTTTTTTTTTTTTCAAAAAAGCGGTTTCAAACACGGTTTTATGTTATAAAACCGGTTAAGCGGTTTTTGTTTCATTATTAAAAATTTATAGACGGTGTCGTATTGAAAATATTGGGTTTTATTTAAATCCATTATTTTTGCTTTACAGAATTTTTTCTTTAATTTCTGAATATGTCTCAATTATATATTTTTATCTCTTTACCTAAAAAATTTTTTATTGACGTGATTATATCTAAAATAGACGGACAAAGCAAGCTACTTTGCTCGTGTAATACACGGAATGAAAAAAATTAAAAACCGGTTAAACCAATGACAAAAAAACCGGCATGTCGAATAGTTCGTTTTCCGGTATCGGTTTTTGAATACACTAGAACCAAGATTTATAATTTATAGATTTATAACACATACAATAATATAAGTATTTGTATCGGACCAATTTATCAATCTTATCAAATATTCCAAATTTCTTTTTAAATTATGTTAATTTTAAATTTCGTCTCGCCAATTTATCGATATCGTAGTCTTAAATTTATTTCAATTTAACGTCCACTTTTACGTTGTAGCTTTTCATTGCTCTGGTTATATTATATAAGTACATATCGAAGAAATTGAAATAAAAACAAGTAAGAATGCTATAATCGGCTATGACGAATTTTCAATACCCTTCGCCACAAATGTGTTTATAAATGTTTTTCTTAAATATCACACAGAAACACTTAATGAGTCCTAAAGTGAGTAATATTTTTGGCAATAACTTGTTTTCTACTGAACCGATTATGATAATTTTTGGCATGATAATGAAGTACATATAACTTTATATTATGTCCAAATCTTATTTTAATTTGTTGATTACTAATTGATAGTTTTAGGAAAATTCTTCGCTGGAACTTAGAGGTTTTCTCAGATATCGGTCTATATCTTTTGATACTATAACAAATTTTATTAAGCTCTTTCAATTATTGTTGATGTGAGTGTGTCAACAACAGACCGACAGATAGACATAGCTAAATCGATTCAGATTTGGATGTGATGCAAGAATGTTTATACATTATGAAATCTTCGATCATTCCTCCTCAGCGTAACACACGGAATGATAAAGTTAATATACTCTCTTCACCTCATGTGCTGGTGGAGGGTATAAAATAAATAATTTCTAACTAATTTTACATTTTTAATTTTGGTCTTCATTTCACCCCTTAAATAAATATTGTTACCCTATTTAAACTTCAAAAATATTGTTATTCCATAAAGATAAATATCGTCTACGCTTCAACATTTTTGTATTTTTGATTTTACCTTCTCTGTATTCACATAAAAATTATTTCTTACGTTCATTTTTCAAAATTATTTTGATTTTCTCTAATGCAATTTTCATTATCATAAATATTTAATTTTATATCATTTTTTATTTTATTTAAACTTGTGTAAATAGGGTGTTTCTTTATAATATATCTAAGGAATGAGACTGAAAAATTCTTAACATACATATATATTTTAATAAAAATGAAACCATTAAATTAAATTAAATCAGGTTTAATTTTTAAATCAGTTTTAATTTTTATATCTTTCAGAAATTAACTTTGACATACCGTGTGTAAAGAAGGAAGATGATTCCTTCATAATGTATATATATATTCTTGCATCAAATCAAAATCTGATTAAATTTTGCTATGTCTGCTATTGACACACTAACATCTGTATTAATTGACAAAGCTCAACGAAATTTGGCCTGAATATTTGTTATAGTCCGGAAAAGTTTCCTATTTAAAACCAAAATCGGTTCAGTAGATAAAAATGTTATAGCCAAAAATATAATAAGTTTTTTGACTCATTAAGTGTTTCATGTTACATTTATGATAAACATTAATATATTGTATACGTTTGTGAGTGTATGTGTGAGTATGTATGTAGGAAACATAATGTATTTACTTCATACGTATTTGTGGTGGAGTGTTTTTAAAATTCGGCATAGCAAAAATTGAAATTTTTATTATAAACTATAGAACAGGTAATACATCTTCATTTACAATCCACCACACGTTTTGATAATTTTTTTTTTTGTGCTCTTCACTTCTCTTTTAACAAGAAACCTATATCTCTCCGATGGACTTAACGCCGGGCAATTTGAAGGAATTGCCTCTCTTGGTACAACTAGAGTGACAGTATGCCAAGTCAGACTAAAAATAAGTGGATACATTATGAAGTCACATTGCTTGCCATCCCACCAACTTTTTGGAAATTTTTGACTGCTTTTGAGCCCTAAACTTTTCTTCAACATTCCCTCGAGCATCAGCAACATACAATTTTGACAACGAAAAATTAGCCAGAATATGCGTTTCGACATCCATAACGAAGTTAGAATATTTTTTTATAAAACTTGACTTTAATTTCCATTTATATTAACTTGTCCGCTAATCAGGCGAATAAAAAGATTCTCACTTTTCCATACGGAAATGCCCAAAATCTGAAATCAAAATTTCACTTAAATGATCGCCTTGCCATTACAAGGATCGTCCGGCATTCAGTACTTTTATTGTTAAATTCAAAAAAGTCCCAAAATTTAATTAATTTTTTTTAATTAAAATAAAATTATAAATTAAATTATAAAGCACAGAACATGAAATGATTTTATAAGTGAATAAATGTTGCCACCTTTTTGTAAAAAAAAATGCTAAGAATGTAAAGTCAGTCAAGCCCGACTATTTAATACATTTAACCACATCGTTGGTTAAAAATGGTAGTTATGAAGAATTAATGAACGACGCTCGTATAATTTGATTTTCTGATTTATTCTACAGTGTGTAGTACATTATTGTGACACTAAGATTTATGAAACATTTATTCGATTTTTGCCAATTATTATTATTATTATTATTATTATTATTATTATTATTATTATTATTATTATTATTATTATTACAATACCAACTTGTTATGACATTTTTGCCCTAAAAAGTAATATTTGGAAAGAGGTTTGTATGGGACCTATGAGAAATAATGAACCGACCCTCGGATATTTTAGCACATCCTCTTAGAATATCTTACTTGTGTCAAATTTTGTTTGAATTGCTTTGTATTAAGGACATTTATGACCTTAAAACCCCATTACGGGAAGGATATTTGTATAGGAGTTACCTGAAATATTGGACCTATTATGACCAATTTCAATTGGCTTAGTCCTTAGGTCAAAATAATAATATGCACCAAATTTCGAGATTTATAAAAATTTGCGAACTGTAGACTGGACGGACAAACATCGTCAAATTGACTCAGAAAGTGATTCTGAATCGAACGGTATATTAAAACAAGAGCACAAACGCTAAAACCCAATCACCTTCGGTGGTGTAGGGTATAAATATATTTGTTTAATATAACTTTTTAACTGATTCATATATTTATATAGTCTTGTACCAATATTTTCAAGAATTTTATAGGGAGGCCGGCACTTACTTTAAAAGAAATTTAAATAAGCAGGATTAAAAATTTATTTCGACTTAAGTATCTCTGAAACTTTAAGAGATAATACGAACATATAAGCATAGTTTTTATGTATATACAAAATTTCTTTTCTCTCAATTCATAAATAGATTTTTGGTGAATAATTAAATCAACATACCGGAGGTGGTTAACTTTGACCATATAGAGACATGTTTCAACTCGAAAACACCTCTCACTATGTGAAATTTTATGAAGATATTAAAAATGGAAGGTAACTTGATCAAAAAAAATTCATTAAATACTTGGGTTAAACGTTTTAATGAAAAACGTGTGTTTAGAATTTTTCGATCTCACTCTTAATATACATTTTTGATATTTTTACCGCTTTTTGTTATCTACCCCTATTTGAAAATTTTTAATGTTAAAATATAAAAAATATTAAAAAAATAAAAAAATAACGTCTTGAACTTCTCGTATTCACATTTGGAACTCGTGCAACTACGTTTTTTTATGTTTTATTTTATGGAAAAAAAGTTGTTGTTGTTTTTTAAGTTTCTGATAAAATTAAGGAAATCGTAGTGATTGACTTCTATTAGGGTGAACAAGAGGAATATGCATACATACATTAATGTATGTATGATTGTAATCTTATTATTTTTATTAGCAATATAAATATTTATTAGATAAGAAAATTTAAGTGAAGACACCCTAATTTGTTATATAAATTAAATATTAAACACCTGGAAAAGGAAAAAATGAAATTAATAATTATTATAAATATTCATAAAATGAAATAAAAATGTATGACATAATATTTATGTAATCATGATGACAAATTTAGGACACAGCTGAACATTAATGTTTTGTAGAAAAATATATATTTTATACATCAATATCATTATATATGTAATTATTTATTTAGTTTGTATATATTTTAAGATAATTTAACCTGATCATTTAACATTCAGATTTTAGGAATAACAAAAAAAATGTTGCAAGTTCATTTGATACTTAAAGGTGCATAAATGAAAAAAAGTTCTTAGATTAAATAAAGGTGCATATGATATGTGATTTTTTTTCAAGTGTATTCAAATGCCGACAGTGGTCAGAAATTATTTTTATTAAAATTTTTATACCCTACACCCCAATGGTAATTTGTTTATTTTATTATGTGTTTGTGTAGATGTTTCAAAGGTCATAATATATTGAATGACAGTATCACTTCCTGTGTTTATTATACCCTCCAGTGATGAAGAGAGTATATTTCCTTCTTTGCGTTACCGTGTGTAACGCTATGAAGGAATCATCTAAAATCTCACTCTTGCATCACATTAACATCTGAATCCACCTGCCCGACTGTCTGTCTGTCTGTCCGTCTGTCTGTTGTTGACACGCTCACATCTGCAATATTTGAGAGAGCTCAATGAAATTTGTTCTAAGTATTTGTTATAGTCCTGGGAAGTTTCCTATTTAAAACCATGTTAAGAGATATAAACCCATATCTGAGACATCCTCTAAATTAAAGGGAAAAACTTTCGTAAAATTATTAATTACAAATTAACAAATTAGAATAAAATTTTGCGTTAATATCAAGAAAAATTCCAAAAATCATCAAAATCGGTTCAGAAAAAAAAATGGAAAAATATATAACTTATTTTATGTCTCATTAAGGTTTCTTTGTTATATTTAAGAACTATTTTCATATAATATATGTGTTTGTAAGTGTGTATATGCATATAGTAGATGTACGAAGCATAATGTATTTATTTCTTAGGCATTTGTGGTGGAGGGTATTGAAGATTCGGCATAGCCGAATATAGCATTATTACTTGTTCCTTTAATGTTTCTACAAAATGAAATTATGATAAAATTGTAAAACTAAATATTCCTTAATTATTTACTTCACACATGTCCCTTTTACCCTGTACGTCTTACATCTTGGGACAAAGTTTCAAAGCTCTAACCTAACGGTTCTATATTTTTGCCAATTAATTAGCAAAATTATTAGACTCTAGTTGTATAAAATGTTTGGATAAAAAATAATTAATTTTTATCTTATAATCTTTTGCATTGCGTTTAGAAGAAGTTGGGGAGCCTGAACTTTAAGCGTAAACTTTCACATTCCTCTGTTTAAATGTGTCAAATCGTATTTAAATCTAAATGATCAAAAATTATTATTTTCTTTCTTACAACAAAATGTCAATTATTGCCCATAGTATATTTATGGTTTGGAATATGAAGGAATTTCTGTGCCATCGTTTTTCAGAAAGCCTCCACTTTTGGGAACAAGATGTCAAAATATGTGTTCAATTTTCAAAGAATAAGTGGAAAGAACCCTTCAAGTATTTTACGTTGCACAAGCAGTTGCCGTTGTTCTAGTAAAATTTTGGAGCAGTTTATTAAAATACAAGTAAGTTATATTCGGTCAAACCTAACTATGTGGTACTCTATGCTACATTGTTGATTATAAAGTAATATACGACCTTGTATATTATTAGGAAACATTTGTTTTTCAGATGTATGACTTTTTATACCCTTCAACCACCGAAGGTATTTGGGATATTATGCGTTTGTGTTGATGTTTGTAAGATTCAGAAAAACTGGTGTTAGTCACACTTTTAAGAATACCGCTTGACTCAGAATCACTATCCCATTTAACGATATCCCTCCGTCTTTCTGTTTGTCCATGTAAACGTTGTGAACAGTTTACAGGTCGCTACTTCCCACATAAATGTTCTTCCCGGAATGGGGTTTTAAGGTCATAAAAGTCCTAAATACAAAACGATTTAAATTTTGCACTTGTAAGTTTTATAATATTTTAAAACGATGTGCCGAAATATGCGAGGGCCGGTTCTTTTTTCTCATAGGACCCATGAAAACCCTCTTCCAAATATTATTTTTAAGAGCAAGAACCTCACATGTACGTTGTTATAGTAATAATAATTTGTGAAATTAAGATAAATATAAGCAACAATCGATGTGCAAAATTATACGAGAGTCGTTTTGTAATTTCTTGTAGCTCCCATATAACTCCCCTAGAAAAAATTAAAGTGCATAATTTTAACATAAATCTTAGTGTCACAATAATGTACTCGACACTTAACAATAAATAATAAAATCAAATTATACGAGGGTTTCTCATTCATTTTTCGTAAACACTTAATCGACCATGTGGTTGGGTATTTCCGATTTTTAATTTTAACTTGTTTTAAGATATTTTTCAATTGATTTGCAGTACATGTTCGTAGTGGTCCCTGGGTTTGTATAGTGGACCTCCAAATTTGGTCACCTTGGGCACAATATTTTTTTAATTCTTTAGAAAAAGTAAAAGTTTTTGAACTTGGTGCGCCAGATTTGGCATTTAATTCCAAAAAATATTATACGAAAGTCAAACATTCAAACGTGTATGTATTTCAATCGATTATAAACATGTTCTTTCAAAAAATAATTGGATATACCTCGTGTAAAATTTCGTAAAAATTTTTAGTAGTTCCAAAGTTACAGAACGATTGCCAAAAAAGCTTTCTGGGGCCTTTGTGCAACTGCACAAACGCATAATATCAGCATATTAACATTACTGAAAATGAGCATCTGGCAAAATTAATTTGTACTGCAAATTGTGGATTATCCTTTTCAAAATGCAGAGAATTTAAAAAAAAACAACTTTTTTTCAAGGGTCATAATTAGGCATCAAACGGAAATGGATAAAATTTCAGAAAAGTAGTTTCATTCGTTTGGATTTCAAAGAAACATACTTCGATTTGAGTCGATTTGGAGTTAGAATTCATGTTTGACGGATAATGGACTCAATATGGACTAGAAATGATTTCAGTGGCGAATTAACATTATGTTAAGAAATTTGTGGCATCTGATGGGAACTATTCTCTCCATTTAAGTTCAAATATTACGAAAGATAGAAATCAATTATCCAAAAAATTGCGAAATTATAAAAACATTAGAATCATTTTTATATATTTATTCTCAATTTCTTAGAAAATCACTTTACAAATATTATTTTGGGAAAAATGCTACTTAATTCATGACATTTTATATGTTTGCTAATTAACACTAATTTGTGACCAATATTTTTATAATCTGCTAAAAGAAAATCATATTTATTTGGTCGGCTTAAAATCACTAATATTCTCTCTAATTATAACATTTTATGAATTTTATTTATGCTTCGTTGGTAAAATGACAACAACAAAAAATATATTCACACTTAAATCAATAACATTTTACAACAAAACGTAAAATAAATGTAAAATCCAATAGATAAAAAATAAATCTTTAAGCATCAAAATAAAAAAAAAAATAAAATAGAAATGAAAAAAATCATGGGAAAATATTTCAGTGGCCCATTAGCACTACGATAAAAATGACAACAAAAGCAACGATAACAACAAGAAATAACAGAAAATATCACAAAGTTTGTATAGTAAATTTAAATATTTTCTTATATATGTATGTGTGTGTGTATTTAAATTATTTGAAAATAAAGAAATGAAAAATTTTATAAACAAAGTAAATATTTTTCGCTTTGATATTTGCGTATCGTTGACGAATGAACATTTATATTTACACACATACATATGTATATATGTATGTGTAAGTAAAAATGCAAATTTATACTTCAGATAAACACTCCACAGTAGTCTCAAAAAGCTTTTTGGAAATACATCTATAATTTGGAACTATTGAATATTTTTAAACGAAATTTCGCATGAACATTCTTGAAATGATTTTCAATTGTTTTTCAGCAGGACATGTTTCTAGTGGGTCCTGTGGCTGGGAAGTGAATCTCCAAAGATGATCACCTTAGGTATGAAAAAGTCGCAAAATTTTTATTTATAATTTGTATATGTATCTTTTATTTTAAGAGATATTACAGCAAAATTTAAATGTTGACCCATTTTTTCACAGATTTTTTATTTTTTTTTTAATTTGGTGGGCTCTATTTGGGTGCAAAAAATTTTCAAAAAATTGGCCTGGATTCTATACGAAACGATCCTCAATGGTCCCAAAATGTTTTTTTTAATAATTTTGTAATTTTCGAGTTAATAAATATTTTTAAATGAAATTTCACATGGAAATTCTGGAAGTATTTTTCAATTGATTTAAAAAAATGCGTATTTCTAGTAAGTTCTGCGTTCGGGAAATGGATCTCCAAAGTAGGTCACCTCGTATATGGCTATTTTTTCGAAAATAATTTTTTAATTCTTTTAAGTAATATTTTTTCACTTTAAAATCAAATTTTTCCTTTTGGACTACATAATTTTTTCTTAATTCTGAAAGCATTTCTAATGTAAGTACATATAAGGCACATTCGAGGACTTATACAAAGGCATAGAATTTCCTCTATCGGAAGTTTGTTAATTTTCAAATATTTTTCTTTAGTTTTTTGAGGAGCTAAAAATATCAAAGGTAAAATCGTCTAAAAAATACCATGGTTATAATGCTACATTTCTTAGCAACCCTCTCAAGAAATCTGTAATGGGCCAAACCTCTTAAAACGGCAGGGTGAACAATTTACTAAAAAAAAGAGAATTTTTAAAACAAGTTTTCCCCGTATTGGAATTTGAGGTATTTTGGAATGACAAAGTGAGAATATTTTTACAGTTCTACATTAGAGATACATTTTTGCATATTATATTCCAATTTCATAAAAATATCTTTATTTGTTTAGAATTTATTTAATATCAAATATTATATATATTTTTTACAAAAATGCACCGGAAATAAAAAAATAATTTTTTGACAAATTTATTAAATATATTTACTTAAAATAGTTTATTATGTAAATATTATTATTTTTCCAGTAATTACCTTTTCAACGATACCAAACACTTATATAAAAATTTTACATCAGTCCTCAAAAAATGTACTGAAACTTGGCCTCTCCCACAGGAATTGCACATTTCTCATGCAATTTCAACATGTTTTTAAAGAATGTTGTATAACATTATAACGGTTTAACAATTAAAGTGAAATTTCACACCGTTATTTCTTATATATTTTTGAAATACACGAGGTGACCATCTTTAGAGATCCACTTCCCGACCTCTGGAACCACTATATAAATGCCCTTCTTCAAATCAATTGGAAAACACCTCAAGAATGTCCATGTGAATTAGTTCAAAAGTTACATAATTATTTTAAAAAAAGTTTATGACCACTGTGCGCTCGGCAATAGACGAATAACAGCATGATTATGAAATTGCTCTGTAGGGAAAGTTACCCAAGATTTATAACAGAAGTGGAAAATTTTGCAAATATAATTTTATTGGTATTTAGAATTAAAAGCGTTCACAATAAACAAATATTTCAGATAAAATGGCGAAATTTTCGAAAATTATTATTTTTTATTTATTTTAAATTTTATTTATTTGAATTATAGAAAACTTTCCTCATAACTCTAAAGAGATATCAAATACAGTTTTGTGTGTGCGTGTGTAAAAGTTCATTATATCGTGTGATCAGTTTTATTCTCGGCTTCTGTATCTTCTGTTAGTTATTCGCTATTTATTTTTAAGGGCGCTAATTGATTTTGTTTAACAAATGTCGCACATTAACATTTATACAATTAATTATTCAAGTCAAACGTTTGTAAAGTCTGGGTGCCATAACTGAGTGAAATAATTGTCAAAAAATCGAAACATTCTTTGACAACAGTTGTGTGTAACGCCAAAGATATTTCAATTAAGATACCTTAAAGTACATATCCTTAGATGAAAATCTGAGTCGACTTATCAATGTCCGTCAGTCTGTTTTCGCAAGCCAAGAATAATTGTTCGAAATCAATGAATGTGTGATATTTATAATTGTCCTAAGCTATTTCCTATTTAAAAGCCGTAATATCGGTAAAATAAAACAAAAAGCTGTAGGTCGATGTCTGAAATAACCTCAAAATGCAGACGAAAACTATTTCATATTCAATAACATGCAATTCAAATAAAATTTTTCCAAAGTATAATCGCACAAAAAAAAAAACATATTCGGACTTGCGGAATCTTTAATACCTTCAATACAAATGAAGTAAATACGTTATGTTTCGTACATACACACTCACAAATAGTATATATAACACTAGAACACTTAATGAGTCAAAAAATAATACAAAATTATTTGACGAAAAAAATAGTTAAATTAACACAAATTTGAATCAAATTAACATCATTTTAATATGTAGAATTGAATAAATTTGTGTATTATTTTACTTACGATGAGTTACTGCCGTTTTAACCTAAAATCTGTTGATATAAAATATCTTTCGTTTAGTTTTTAATGAAATTTTATTCAATTTAACATTTTTTACAAAAAATTTTTTTGATTAAATATTTGAGTATATTTAAAGAAAATTCTTCAATTTGAAGAAAAATTCTGTTAATTAAAATAAAAATCAGTTTAAATAACAGATTTGTCCGTCTGTCTGTCATGTAAACGTTCTGAATTCTCTAATATTTGAGATATCTCCATGAAATTTGGCATATGTTGTTATTTTGAACCAAGAACGAAGTCTTTTAAAATTGGCCATGTTTAGTCCAATATTTCGGGTACCTTCCATACAAATGTCCTCCCGGTATGTGCTTTTAAACTCATAAAAGTCCTAAATATAAAACGATTTTAACGACATTTGGAAAAAATAAGTATTATGTTATTCTAAAACGATGTGCCAAATTATGCGAGGGTCGGTCCATCTAAAAGGTCCCATAAAAGTTCCCTTCCAAATATCACTTTGAAGAGCATACATTTAATATATATTTTAGTATTCAAAAACTAACTGGTGAAATTAAAGGAAATAAAAACAAAAATCAATGTGCAAATATATACCAGCGCCGGTCCATTATTTCTTCTAGGTCCCATATAACCCTTCAGAAAAATTCATTTAAATACTTCTAAATTTCATATATATTTTGTTTCACCATAATATTCCACCATAATTCTGTAACTGCTATTTATAACTAGCATTGTGATGTAGGGTATTACATAGTCGGGCACTAACATTTTTCCTGGTTAATTAATATTTTAATAATTATGTTCTCATGTTACTGTTCGGGCCATTGGGTGTCCACTACGGCTTCACACGATCAGTAATATTCGTCAATCACCTTTTATGGTTAAACGAAATACAAATACGAATAAGAAAGCAAATAAAAAATCCACGATCTGGTACGAAAAAGTTTCACTTGTATTTTCTCATTTCATACCGCAATAAATGCAACAACAACAACAATGATCATAAATATTTTAAATTTATTGTTTGTTCGTTAAATGAACTTGTATTTGTGTCATAAATTTTCTTTTGTTTTCAACTCTCTTAACCGGATGGACCAATCAGAGACGTGTTAAGGCGGTACCACATTAAATTACATTTTCAAAATTTTAATCTCAATAAAAAACAATCTACCAATCACAATGAAATGATTGTTAAACAGTGTTTAATTTAAATTATGTATTAAATTATTTAGAATGTATATTAAATGTGTATATGAATTTTAGAAATAAATGTTAAAGTAAATAGACCACTTCAAATGGATCCATCAAATTTCAATAATCAATCAAAATAATATTGAAATTTTAAAAAGGAAAAAATGTTAAATAAACTCTTTTTGTTTATATTTTTATAAACATTAGAAATTTTTACAAGCAATTTAAATAATATTTAACATCTGTCAGTGTCAATTTGTGACAGTTGTTGTTATTTTATATTGAAGAACGAAATATTTATGTGGTTATTTAGATTAAGTATCATGTTAGTGAAATTGACAGAAGACATTATCAAAAAAATATGCGTTATTGATCTAAATATTGTAGAAAATAAAAAAATATTAAAGATTATGTTTTGTTGAAAAGGAAATTAAAATTTTGATCCGTCTTATGAAATAGTCAATTTTCTTTAAAATCGTCGTTTTTGAGATTTTCTACATTAAAATTAGGTTTCACCATTCCCTCTTGTTCTAACCGGAAATTTTTAATTCTATAATATTTTTTTACAAAATCCTAAATTCTATTAAGTTTGATGTAACAGTTAAAAGACATATGTTATTAAAGGTTTCGTCCACCTTACGTAATACATATTATTTTGATATCAAGGATTTTTCATATTCCAAATTTCATGGAATTTTCCGTTTTAGAGATATGCGTAATGTTTCCGAGTACCCAAATTTAATGAAAACAGAATAAAGAGATTGTCTCAGATATCGGTCCTTAACTTTTTTAACTAATGAATTGATTTGTTGGTTTCAAATAGGAGACTTTTCAGAACCTCAGCAAAAAATCTGGAAATTTTTATTGAGCTCTGTCAACTAGTTTGAATGTGAGCATTCCAAAAACAAACAGACCGACAGGCGTTTAAAAATAAATCGAGTTAGATTTTGATGATTTTGTATTACATAGTATTACACATGGAATGTCAAAGTTTAAATATTCTTATCATCACTTGTGGTGATGGAGGTTTTAAAAACTAAACAAATTAGAGAAATCGAAAAAATACTGTTACACATTTCATGTTTTCAACTTTTTACTCCTCCTGGAAACATAATTTTATTTTTAACCCTCCACCACCACAAATGGCAATAGGGTATATTCTGTATGTATCGCTAAGAAGGTATCATCTAAAACCCCATAATGTATATATATTATTGCATCAAATCTGAATCGATTTATCATGTTCGTCTGTCTGTTTGTTTGTTTCTCTGTCTGTCCTTATTTGCAATAATCGACACATTTCAATGAAATTTGGCCTAAATATTTGTTTTTATCCAGAGAAGTTTTCTATTTTAAACCAACAAAATCGGTTCATTATATTAAAAGTTATAGATCGATATCTGAGGCGACCTATAACTTAAAGTGAACAACTTTTGTGGAATTTTCATTTATAAATTGACAAATTGAAATTAAATTTTGCCATAACATGAAGGTATCATCATTATCATAACAAAAATTATTAAAATCGGTTCAGTAGAAAAGCTATAGGCAATAGCTATAGGTTATATAGGAGAAACTTTTTATATGCGTTTATGAGAGTATATTTGAGTGTGTATGTACGTACACTGAGTATGTAAATGCATTTGTATTAACTTCACTCGTATTTGTGATATTTGGATATATTTGAAGATTCGGCATAGCATTCGTATTTGTCTTGAATATTATACCCTTCACCACCATACATGGTGAAGAGGGTATATTAACTTTGTAATTCCGTGTGTAACGATAAGAAGGAATCATCTCAGACCCCTTAATGTATATTAATTCTTGCATCAAATCAAAATCTGAGTCGATTTAGTTGTGTCTGTCTGTCCGTCCGTTAATTAAGGGTTCCAGTGGTACCTTAAAAAACTTTTTTTATACGTTTGTAAGTGTATGTGTGAGTGTGTATGTACAATACGAAACGTATTTATTTCCCACGTATTTGTGGTGGAGGCTATTGAAGATTCGACTTAGCCGAATATATCATTCTTACTTGTTAAATCTTTTAATGTAATTAGAGACATTAAAGCAGCAGCACCGTTGTTTCCCAACGATTTATTTTGGAAAGATTACCGTAACTTGTGAACCATTACAATTTAAAATATCTGGGGTAAAGTGAGTTAAACATTTATTTCGACTTGAGTATATTTATACTCAAGTATATGTCTATACTCAAAATTCCTTTCAATTCAATTCATAAATTAACTTTTAGTGATTTTTTTTTAATTCAAAGGGTTTACCGACCGCATTTGAGACTCACTGATTGCACCCATTGAAGTTTGACAACCACTGTACGCGGTTTTAAAATGATGTCTGAAATAGCGTTTCTGAGTCCATGGATATGAATTTCCAAAAATATTAAGTTGCTCTCCTCATTAACTTACATATAAATCCAACCATAAAGCGAACGTTTTAGTTTTATTTCCAAAAAACCTTATTCTGTCCTATTGTACCATGTGGAAGATATTATGAATAATTATCGAGGGTTAATCTGTGTAACATTGTAGCAGCAACCTCAGTATTATTGACATTTACCGAAGATATGGAAAGAAAAATGAGGTTTTTCCTGATTACGTTTGGATTTGCGATATTTTTTTAAATTATTTTAATGGTTCTGTCTATGTATCAAAAAGAATTACTTTCCCTTAATAAATCGTATATCTTTCGAATGGAAAACATTATTAGCGACAGGATATGAATCTAAACATATTTATGGGCCTTACGATCATAGTCTTTTTTTTAACTTTTTTGGATCAATTAAAATTCTTAAGTAATTCTGTCGCGGAGGCTGGTTGAAAGTAAAGTAGGAATCAATATATCTTCATGAAGAGTACAAGTTCTATCTTTCAGTTTAATTTAGATTCGTTCTTTTTCCGATCGAGTTATATAAACGTTGAGATAAGGTATCCCAACTGGCATATTGTTGAAGACCCGATTGTGAAAACATACAGAAAAATTTGTCATATGGTCGACTCAGAATCACCGTTTTGTTGGGTTATCAGTCTATTTGACTGACTGAAATTGTTCGCTTCCATATTTCAAAAAACTGAAAAAAATTACCGAAACTTTTATATACATCCACTTCCGAAAATTACTTGTTTTACATTTTATATGTGTATTTTGTAGGTGTTTTCCAATTGATTTGGAAAAGTACATGGTTCTAGTGGGTGCTAGTTTCGGGAAGTGGATCACTAAAGTTTCTAAGTTTCCTAAGGTATGAACTTTCTTTAAAAAATCGCCAAATTTTATTTATGATTTGATACATTTATTTTGATTTGTTCAATTCTAATTCAATTTGACGAATATTGATCTACTTTTTGCTATAGCTCTTTTATGATGTCCCTTCTGGAAAAGGGGACAATTACCAAGACATTTTATTTTATAACGTTTATGATTTATCTCAACCAGGAATAGATTTTTATACCTCCACCATCCCAAGTGGTGAAGACAGTATATTTACTTTGTCATTCCGTGTATAACGCTAAGAAGGAACCATCTAAGATCCCATATATATTCTTACATCAAATCAAAATCTGAGTCCACAGTAATTGACAGAGCTTAATGAAATTTTACCAGAGTACTTGTAACTGTTCTAGGAAGTTTCCAATTTAAAACCAGTAAAATCAATTTAGCATATTAAAGGATATAGACCGATATCTGAGACAGCCTCTAAATTCATGTATATATCATCTGTAGAATTTTAAATTATAAATTGAAAATTAGAATTTTAAAATAGTAATTTTGCCATAAAATTAAGCTTTTATATGTACCTCCTGATCAGAATCTGTTCAGTATGAAAAAAATTATAGCCAAAAATATAAGTAATTTTTTTATTAATTTAATTTAAGAAAACGTTCATATATTGTATGAGTTTGTGAGTACATATGTGAGTGTGTAAGTGTATATACTGCATGTACGAAACGCACATTTGTTGTCACGCTTAAAATGTTCTTAAATATGGACTATGGACTCTATCGAATTTAGACAATTATTTCAGTTACTAACAGTTTTTTTTCCAATATTTACAATTCGATTTTAAGTGAAATTATAAGTATTAAAAACTTTCGCTTAAAAATTGTTCTTTAATTAAAACGATCACATATTGAACTTATTTTGTTTAGTTTTGAGTTTTAGATTTAATTTTAATACTTTTCCTTAAGTGTTTCCGTTCCAGTCTTTGGAGTCTGACAAAAACTATTTCCTTGGAACTAGTTTGTATTTAACAAAAACTTAAACGTGAATACCAGATACAAATCTCATATGTTGAACGTATCTAAATATCAAACATTCTCAGCAAAAGCACCATTTGGTTTCATTTATAATCATAAATTAAGAAAATTAAAAATGAAAAAAAATGAAAATAAAACAACTAAGAATTTTAAAATCGGCTTTGCCGAATCTTCAATACCCTACACCACAAATGCGTGTGCAATAAATACGTGATGTTTCGTACATACACACTCTCAAACGTATGCAATACATAAATTAATATAATGACATAAATTCATTCTAATTTATCCATTAATAATTGACAATTTTATGAAAGTTTTATTGAACTTAGAGGTTGTCTCAGATATCGGTCTATATCTTTAAACATACTTAACCGATTTTGCTGTTTAAAGGAAACTTCTCAGGACTATTGCAATTACTCAGGCCAAATTTCATTGAGCTCCGTAAACTATTGTGGATGTGAGTGTACCAACAACATACAGACAAAAGGACTTAGGGACGAACAGACGTACATAGCTAAATCGACTCAGATTTTGATTTGATGCTAAAAAATATATATACATTATAGGGTATGAGATAATTCCTTCCCAGCGTTACACACGTTATGACAAAGTTAATACATCCATTTTACTAGTTATGGTGGTGTAGGGTATACAAATTATGTGATGATCCAATTTCACATGCAAAACAAATCTTCATGCGAGTTCAAATGTATTTGCAATTCTGAAAATGAGTTTCATATAAAAATACAATATTTTTAATCGCCAACAAAAATCCAAAGAGCCAAGATAGCGCCAAGTGCTATGAGTATAATTGTGAATGTGTGTATGTGTTGATAATGCGGCTTAGATCAAATAGTGAATATTTTGTGATTTCATGGCAAGTCGCAAGTTGTCAGTAAATCTATATGTCTGTCGGTATTTCGGTTTAAAAATTTTTATTTCTTTTACTTTTAATATTCCATTTTAATGTGTTTATTGTGCAGCTAATTTTCACTTGTTTGCTCCTCTGTTCATTTAACTGACTAAGTGACTGACTGACAATCATACATATTTCCGTTTTACTTAAAATTTTATTTGTTTTCTTTTTTTGCCAATATTTTTCCTTTAAGGAATTGAATATTTCATGATTTCTGTGTGGCAATAAAAAAATGCTTAAACTTGTGTTTTATGTTAAAGTCTCATCTGGGGACAAAATGATATTGTGTGACACTAAGTGAATGATTTTCTAATTTATATTATGGACATTGGAATTGTGCAATCAATAAAATTGATATTGACGAAGAATAATTTATATCGAAATAGATATTTTAAATTTTTTATATGTTGTGGGATGAAAGAGGAGAAATAAGTATGAAAGGTAAAGACGGTATAAACCGAGTATATAATATGTTCCGTTACACAGTGGAAATAAGTAGCTTTGTAAGTTTGGTTTATGGATGAAGTTATGAGGGTTCAAAAGGGTACCCCTGATATGCAATTTTTTTACTCAGTTCCAAATTTTTAATTCTTATCCAATTTAAGAAATTTTTCACTTTTTATAGCCCCCAATGACATATTTATATGCACAATTCAACTCCCATAGTTTTTATTTATTACTGTTATTAAATGAGTGATCAGGAAAAAGTGGGTACTAAAATTATTAAATATTTTCAACTTTTGTAGGACCAATTGGCTTTGGCCTTACAAAAAGTTGATCAAACGTTCAAAGGTATATGCTGCAAATATGATATGTTATGCCCAATGTTTGGAAGCTTCATGGTAAACAATCTTATGTTGCTTATGTTCGAAGAAATTTTTACGGCCCAAAAATCAGTCAAAATTTCAAAAATAGTTCTTGGTATGGTAAGCGATATGCAGTAACGGCAATAGAAGTCAATCATTTCTTACAACGGGATCTATAAATATCGAAATTTATAATTAGGAATGTGTACAAAAAGGATGCTTTCATTCATAAGACTTCATAATGTGTCCACTTTTTAAGGCTGACTTGGTTCGAGCAATGTGACAGAAAGCTATAAAATTGTTATTGGAAGGGTTCCCGAAAAGGTTTAAAATTTCATCAGTAATGATTAAAAAATATTTATACTCCACACCACCATAGGTGGTTGGGATTATACGCGTTTGTGTAGTGTTGCTGTAATAAGAATTGCAGTAAGTAGAAATCGATGTGAGAAATTTTTCAATAATCGATCCATAATTTCTTCTAGTCCCCTAATAAAACCCACAGAAAAAATCCTTTTAGAATGCACTTATCTCACATGTATGTTAGTACCATCATACGAGGGTGTTTTATTAATTTTTGAGTAGCTATCAACCTAAAATCAACAACCAACAATGTGGTGTAGGGTATTAAAGTGTAATAATAATTTAAATTAAAAAATAAAACTTCAATTTTAGTATTTTCGTTTATATTAAGATATATGTATATATAATACTTCGATCTCACTCATTAGGTCTAAATATCTTTCAAGTTATATTTTTTATAGAATTTTATTAGAACAAAATATAAAATTGTACACAATTTTTTGAAAGAAATCACAATTAAAATTTGTGTAATTTTTTTTAACTTCGCAACCGAGATGACCAGCTTTAGGTTTCATTCCAGTTTCAGACTGGCCTAACTAATAAGACTTCCTTTCAAACATCCCTTTCTGCTTGATCAATAAATTTCGGCAAACTTTGTTTTTGTGTGTGAATTGCAATTCAAATCTATTTGATGTTTGCCGCTTCTTTTAAAAGTTCTATTAAAATAGTCATGTGCTACTTGTTGAATTTATCTGTTGCATAATTAATGCAAAATTTAACATTTTGCTAAAGTTGATTGAAAAAGGGCACAAAAAAAAAACACCATCAGAAAAACAACAACAACAAAGTCTCACAACATTAGAAAAATAAAATAAAAATTGCATTAAATTTTCATGATATTTTTTTTTATTCCATTTTACAATAATTTTTCAATCTATTATTTGCTTCTTGGGCACGTCTTTCTTTGGCTTGAAGTTCAAATAACTTTAATGGTCTCAAGGGAAATTTGTCATTGTTTGGTTGATGTGTTTTTCTTTTATTGTACTCTACACGACCGTTGATAGATGGGGTATTATGCGTTTGTGCTGATGTTTGTAACATACAGATATCTGAGTCGATTTTACGTTGTCCATTGGTCCGGCTGGCTGTCCATGTAAATGTTGTGAACACTCTTAACTTTTAAGATATCATTATGCGATATCGTGAATAATGCCCAGGGAGAAAGCCTATTAAAATTAGTCATATAAGGTCCAATATTTCTGGTAGCTCCCATGCAAATGTACTACCGAAAGAGGGTTTTAAGATCTTAAAATTTCTAAATATAAATATGATTTTAATGAGATTGAACTGAAATAAACCTCATGGTAATCTTAATCGATGTGCCAAATTATGCGAGTGTTGGTCGATTACTTCTTATTATGAAGGGCATAAATCCACATGGGATTTGTAATAGCAACTGGTCAAATTAACATAAACATAATCTATAATCGATGTTCCAAATTAATGAGTCCATCGTGTCTTCTGGCTTCGATATGAACCCCCCCCCCCTCTTCAGAAAAATCCTTTTGAAACGCAATAATTTAACATACATATAAGTATATTATTAATAAAATATTTGTAACCAACAATGTGGTTTAGGGAACAATATAGTCGGGCTTGACTGACTATAAAATTTTAATTTGTTTTCTGATATTTTTATGGTTGTAAATGTTAAAGGCGGTTTTTATTAAAAAGAAAATATATAAAATTTTATAAATAAATATAAATGTAGGAGAAAAAAGAATTAATTTATTGAATTTTTATGAGTCTCTGTGTTAAGCAGTACATATATCAGTTTTCCTCAGATTTTTTTACTTCCATATAATTCTGTGAACATATTTTTCTTATCAGTGAAAAAATTCTTTTTGAAAAAATGAACATAAAATTATATTTTTGATATGTAAAATATATTTTACTTTTCAGACATCAAACCATAACAAAATCTGTTGATATTTTTCATTATGATTTTCTTGTGGTCTTCTCTCTTTAGTTAATTTTTGATTGGTGTCAAATTTTATTTATAATTAAGTTGTAAAAAAAGTTGTTTATACAACAACAACACAGACAACAACTTGACCAAAAAAAAAATTTATATCCACAAGATATAATAAACAAGTAAGAATACTACATTCGGTTGTGCCGAAACATCAATAGTCACCATCATAAATGTGTGTGATTTAAATAAGTTAAGTTTCGTACATACACCTCACACATCTAATCACAGACGTATACAGTATATAAAAGTTTATCTTAATTATAATACGGAGCACTTAATGGGTTATAAAATTAGCTATATTTTAAGCAATTTTATTTTTTTTACTGAACCGATTTTGATAATTTTTAGAATGGTAATGAAACATACATAACCTAATTTAACGGACAAATTTTATTCTAATTTATCGACTCATAATTGACAATTATTAACAATTTTACCAAAGTTCTTCGCTTTAACTTGGAAGTTCCCTCAGATATCTGTACTGAACTGATTTTGCTGATTATAAATATTAAACTTTTCAGGACTATAACAAATATCCGGGCCAAATTTCATTGAGCTATGGCAATTATTTTGAATGTGAGCGTGCCAAAAACAAAAAGACAGACGCACAGACAGAGCTAAATAGACTCAGATTTTGATTCAAGAATATATATATTATGGGGTCTGAAATGGTTCCTTCTTAGCGTTACATACGGAATGACAAAATTTATATAACCTCTTCACTAAAACAAGTTTATATATCAAGTTCAGCAAAGATTCTTAAGTACTTTCATAATGATTTATGAGCAGTAACAACATTATGCAATACAAATACACACATACATGATGCTCACTTACATAAGAACATATACTGAAGTACATTAAATGTAAAATTTTCATACTGAATCAATTTAATTTTTTAGTTTTATATAACTTCTTAATACCCTCCACTACCATTAATGGACATTAAGTTTGCCATTATCCATGTAACGTCAAGAAGGAATATTCAAAGAGCCCATAATGTATATATTCTTGTATTTAGCAATCCGAATTCAGTAAAATTTAGCCACATAGTTTTTTATTGTCCTAAACTGTTTGCTGTTTAATAATAGCGAATTCGATCCAATAAAAAGAAACTCTATCTATAGACCGATATCTTAGACAACCACAACATTCAATAAAAAAAAAACTTTTGTAAATTTTTCAAAAATCATTTTGGATCAATAATCATTTTTAGCTAAATACATCCACTACTATTGCAAGAATCAAATCTGATAAGTGTGAGAATGTGATGGTCAACGATATGACAAACTATATACATACACATGAAATTTTGTGTATGTATATAAGGAGTGTTAGAGTGTATGTGTCCATCTAAATCTAATGGTGGAAGAATTAAAGATTTGACAAAGCAAATAAAGCATTCTTACTTGTTTTTTTGGAACATTCAAATCTTGTAATAAACCCAAAATGCCCCCTATTTGTATGCAGGGTGAAAACAAATATAAACAAATTTTTAATGAACATTTTGCTGTGTATTTTTTGGTATATTTTTAACTCTATAGATGAGTCCGTTTGTATGGATGTACAAAATTTTATTTAGTTACTCTTCTCAAATTAAATTTGTTTAATTAATTTTATTTTTATATTTTTGTATACATTTTGCATTTTGTTGAATCTAAACTTTTTTGATATATAGACATAATTGAAAATTGGAAGACGATTCTACCAAATCTCTATCATATGTTAACGTTTTTTCTCTGGAAGTTATATTGATGACTGACCAGGAAACGTAATTATTTTTATACCTTCCACCACCATAACTAGTGTAGAGGGTTTTTTAATTTTTTTATTCCGTGTGTAAAATCAAGAAGAAATCATTCCCAGACCCCTTAAAGTTAAAGTGTATATATTCTTGTATCGCCTCAAGTTCTGAGTCGATTTATCTATGTCCGTCTGTCTGTCCACCAATTTTTTAAATTCATTAATGCTTTTAGTCAATTTGCTTGAACAGATAGTCCATATCCGTTTCTAATCTATCGCTCTTTTGGACACCTTTTTCGTGCTCTTTAAAAAGAGTTTGGTAGATTTGCCTCTTTTAATTGGTCTTGTATTATTCAAGGACCATATTGACAGAATACCAAGTCAGACCAAAAGTAAGTGAACACGTTATGAAGTCTTATGAATGGAAAGAGCCTTTTTAGCAACCATTCCTTGATGAAAATTTCGGTATTTATAGAATCCGTCGAAACAAATGATTGGCTTTTTTTGGAAATTTTTACTTATCAGCAACATAAATTTTTGACCAGTAGTTTGCGAAAAAACTGCCAGAACATGCGTGTAGGCAAGAATATTTTTTAGAAAAACTTGACTATAATTACCATGATCAGTTTTTGGAATCTAAATTTTTAGCATCTTTTCTGTCTGGAACTTTAACTTTTGGTACCAAATATTTCGAGCACTGAACTAAGCTTTCCTACCGCATTTGTTATGAGCCCTCCTGAAAATATTTTAGAATCATCATGTGGACCATTCCTTCTACTTGAACCAGATTTTCTATAAACAGACAAGTTCCCTGGTACTGTTTAATAACATTGAAAACAGCAGACTTTTGAATGCTTGGCCAACTTTTTGTAGGTCAAGCCCTACTATTTAATACCACATTGTTGATTGTAATAGTCTGATACGTAATAAGTTTGAACGACCCTCCTATAATTTGTTTTTCTTATTATGCGTTTGAAAGGGAACTTTTTCCTTAGGGTTATATGGGATTTAGAAAAAATTATAGACCGACCCTCGTTTAATTTCGTACAGAGATTTTAGTTTTGCAAAATTTTATATTTAGGAATTTTATGCACTAAAAATATCCTATACAAATACAAAACAAATATTTATAAGATTTTAACAGTAACATTTTCGAAAAATGTAAGGAGTCTTATTGAACTTGCAAAGTTAAACTAAAATAGCCTGAAAAGCTGTTTTTATATGGCAGATTTGTTATCATAAAAAAATTTTTCTTGGAGAATTTTAGGTGGACTAACCCGTAAAACGTTTGAACGAAAAGACCCGAAAATTATCTGTACAGTCAAAAATTACTTTATTTCACTGAAAAATGCAATGAATGAGTCCCGGATTTGAAGCCCAGGATTTGAACAAGACCATACGACTTTACGTTCAAGTGAATCTCCAAGTTACATGGCGTTGTGAATCCCCAACTGGTCGTTATATCTCGATGAAATTTGGTATATAAGACGTAAATAATTAAAATTTGTGACGAGATCATTTATCATTTCTAAAAGATCCTGTAAAAGGTTTTTCCGAAATGAGGTTTTCTAATACACAAACAGGACCCAGCTTAAAATGTGTAAACCTTTTAAACATTTAACTATTTAAACAATAATAATTTACTAAATTTGATTTCCAAATTTATGTTCAGTTTATGTTCCTCAGGGTACATTTTATAATAACAACCTTCTTGTAATCACACTCATTAAATACTATTTCAGAGTATATGAAATTTTCTGGAATTATAGAAGTTCGAATTACTTTAAATTATAATTTTTTAATTACAAACTTTTTTATTATCCAATTAAGTTTTAGGCTAAATATGAGTTCATTACTGAGTTAATTTAAAGATTTCAAATAATAATTTTAATGTCACATTAAATCCTGAGAAAATCTTATTTGTAATTTAACATGAAAAAAGTTCTAAATTTCGATTTTTTCATTTTTATTTATTTTTAAATAAAACAAGTTCAACATTAGTTGTGCTATAAATACAATAAAATTTTGAAATAAAAATAAATATCAGACGACAAAAAATGTCCATAAATCTTAATGATGCATAAAAGATCAAAGGCTGCAGATGCAATAAAATAAAATAAAATAAAATAAAATAAAATAAAATAAAATAAAACAAGTAAGAATGGTATATTGGCTATGCCGAATCTTTAAAACCCTCTACCACAAATGCGTGTAAAGTAAATATACACAATCACACATACACTCACGGACGTAATCATTATATAAATGTTTTTCTTAAATATAACACGGAACATTTAAGGAGTCATAAAATTAGTTATATGTTTTTTACTGAACCCTATGAAATGGTAATGAATATAATATATTTACGAAAGACTTTTGAACTTAGAGGTGTTCTCAGATATTGGAATTTATCTTTTGTAAACTGAACCGTTTTTTTGGTTTTATATAGGAAACTTCTCAGGAATATAACAAATACTCAGGCCAAACTTCATTGAACACTGTCAATTATTGTGGTGGTGAGTGTAGCAACAACACACAGGCGGAAAGACGGACAGACAGACAGACGGACATAGCTAAATCGACTCAGATTTCAATTTGATCATGAATGTATATACATTATGGGGTTTGAGATGATCGCTTCTTAGCGTTTCAGATGAAACAGTTATTATACCCTTCTGATCACTTGTGGTGGTAGAGGGTTAAAAAATATTATAAACAAATTTATTTTTTTATTTTGTTCATTTGTTTTTGTTGTTATTGTTGTTATTTGTTTGTATAAACATATCGAAGAAATGTAGATATTTATGTATGTTTGAATATTTTTATTCTCTTTTACAAACACAATAATAATAAGTATCCAGATCAACAAGTGTCCCTGTAGATTTTTAATTGGCAAATTATTCCTTAGGCTCAGTGAGAATTTCAGATGTGAAACTATAAAATCCCTTTAACGGTACCCCAAGGAATTAAAAACATAAGTATGCTCCTATCTGATCATCAGACAGTCTATAAAAATACACCACTATTCATTTTACTAAATGCTAATGTCGCCTTAACGTTACATCAAGGAGCCAAAAAGTGTAATGTACTCTTGAAAGTACTAAATAGCGGTTTTCCTAATCAACGGACAGTCTATTTACTTTACTAAGCTTCGAACTGGGCATTTTTATCTCTTTACTAAACACAATCGGGACATTTGTGCGCACTTACTGCTTTCCTACTACAAGGAGTGAAATAAAAAATTCTTAACACATGTTTTCACTATACTTTTAACCAAAGTATTATTTGACTTTTTCTTTTCTAGTCAAGTTGCCAGTGAAGAGTTATTGAGCTCTTGTTAAAATAGAATTGAGGAGTGCAAAAAAGTTGTCCGAAAGTTTGGTAGATTTTGGAGAAAACTGCCGATAAAATTTATATAACATCCACTACTTCCACCCTACTATACACCTAGTGATGTAATTGAACACATTATGGTATGTTTATTATCTTTTTAGGGTGTTTTGTTACAATATGCCACTTACTTTTAAAGTAATTTAAGTCCTTCATTTAGTCCTTATAATAATTCCCACTATAGACGTTATAAAATTTGAGTTGTCTAGTTCTTTACATTCATTAAAAACTAATAGAGATTTGTGTGTTTGTATGTTTGTGTAATGTTAGAATGTTTCCTCAAGTATGTTTAAGTGTTAGTTTTCAAAACTAAATACGAGTTCATTATCGATAAAATTATACGTGTCGTTAATGGTTTTGAAACAAAATAATTTAAATTAAAATTTATTGCTTAAAATGTAATTATAAAAGTTTATTGGAGGACTGACAACAAAAACCCCTCTTGATGTATGAAACGTATCCTCTTGTTAAAAATAGAGGGTTCTAATTTAAATTATACTGTACACCACCGAAGGTGGTTGGGGTATTATGCGTTTGTGATGTTGTGTGTAACATGTAGGAAAATTGGTGTGTACCGTTCGACTCAGAACCTGAGTCGATTTATTTTGTGCGTCTGTTCGTCTGTCTATCCGGCTAAATACAAAGATTTAAACGAAATTTGGCACAAGTTAGTCTATTCTAAAACGATATGCTAAAATATGCGAGGATCAATCTTTTTTTCTAATAGGTCCCATTCAAACTCCCTTCCAAATATTATTTTAAAGGACACAAATCTCACATACCCGCTGGTATTGTAAAAATATTTTATGAATTTAAGATAAATATTAGCAAAAGTTAATGTGTAAAATTATACGAGGGTAGTTTAATAATACTGTGCAAGAATAATTTGTACATAAGGAAAAAAGTCGAAACACTTTAGATTTTTCATATCGGGAAAGATTTTTTAAACTAATTTATTAAATATCAGGCCTATAAAAGTTTTAATCAACTTTATGTCCTCTTGATCTCTCAGTTTTTTATTATTTAAAAACATTTAAATTGATTTAGTTGAAAAGTATAATTATATTTCGGTTTGTGGAATATTTCAAGACCTTCTAAAGTTTGTGTTTTACATCGCTAAAAAATTAGGATAAAAATTCTTAAATTTATTTTGTTGAAATATTTTTCCCTCAAAAACTCAACACAAATATATTTTTTTAAGGAGAAAAATAAGGATATAAAAATAAAATTTTTAACAAGTTGCTACTGAAACCACTAATACATACACCATAGAATGCTAACAAACAATTTACATCGCAAAATTTCATACGAGGGTAATCTTAAAGCGTCTTTAATTATTAACAGTAACATCCACGAAATCTGTAAGATGTTTTTCACAAATTCTTAAAATTATAAAATTAATATTTGTAGAAATTCATTATATCTGAATTTTCCTGTATTCATTAATACATTCTCAATCAGTTATGTACGTTAATTGTGTTCTTCAATATTGTTTGTGTATCTGATGAACTGCTACAAAGCGGATCTTACAAGTTTACCTCAATTATGTCTATATCCAGTTGTAGTAAAACCATTAACAATAAGGATATATATGTATATTCCACAAGGATCATTTCGTTAGTAACAACAAAAAGGAATCTCTTAAGTCCCCATAAATGTATGTATTCTTGAATCGAAGAAAAAACTGTATAGATTTTGTTTTGAACATTTGTTTATTAGAAACGTTTTTAAGGACAGAATAGTGAGCTGAATTGAGTGAAAATTGGAATGGAGTAAGTTCTTTACGAAGACTTAGATCGATATCTGAGATAACTACAAAATTTTGGCAAAAAATTTATCCATTTCTTTATATTTGAGAATTGTAGACAAACACTTATACGTCCAATATTTTTCAAATTAAATCTGTATAACGAAGTGCATTGCTTAAGTTCAGAGTTAAGATACATTAATATATTTTAGAGAATAAATTACAATATTCGTTTTTTATTGTGGTGCCACTCCCCCAGGTCCTATTTTTGAGGATCACACTACGAAACGCAGTAAATAATAAACACAGTTTCGGTTTTATACCAGATATAAAAAATAATATTGTCCAAAACTTAATGCTTACAGACTCGAAAATAGTTCGTTATCGTTCGTTAGTATGACTAGATGAAATTTGGCATCGATGATTTTCTGGAACAAGGACTATTAAAATTGGTGAGTATCAGTCCTATATTTCAAACAGCTCCTAAACAAATGTACTCTCGGTATGGGTGTTTAATGTTCATTAAATGCATAGATTTTGCAGTACACGAGATGACAGGAGGAGGTAGCAACTTAAAAGAGGCACAAATTACAGATAACACAGAAAATTCATGCTCCTTAGGAAACTCACCAGTGCTTTACATTGTAAAAGGTGCAGATTGTCGGTGTCTGAGAAGAAACAAGTAGAGTTTGGGCAGTTTCAGGAAATAGCCGGAAACTTCGAAGTGATTGCATATGTTAATCGCATGTGGATGATCTTTAAATTCCTTACACTATTGCGATAAATCTGAAGTCCTTATTAAATTTTAGTTGTATTTTCATCCCGCCCTCGTAAACCCTAACATATACAATTTTATATTTTTTTGAAATACGTATTAATACGAGTCAACATGTGGTTGTAAAGTGGTTCTAATTTTCTTTTTAATAGTTCCAGCAACAACAAAAACAGCAATAGCAAGAAAAATAAAAAGCATAAGCAATATTAAACCTCACTCCCATGTGAATTATCGGTAGAGTGTCTTAATGTTTGTCTGAATATATTTTTTTAAGAATAAGTGTGAGTGTATATTGGAAGGAGTGTATGTGTATGAGTATTTGTATCTATGAAAGTAATCTGTGGTTATACAATTTAGCATGTCTATGTTATATTTTGTTGTTGTTTTCTTTCTTACTATATATTTTTTATCGCTCTGATGATACTTGCTCTAGTCGCTTGTAATCGTTTATTTACATACAAAAGATAAACGCGAGAATTACAACCACTACTTGTTACAAACAAAAAATTGTCTAGTAGTTAAATATGAGTACATACATGTATGTTGGTTCATATAACTGGACTGTGTAGGTATATGTAGACAGACCGACTGGTAGGCAGGCAATATTCATTCCATGTATTTTACAGTTCTTTTTATTTGTTTTTTTTTAATCTCTTGTTTTTCTTTCGTATGTGTGAAGTGAGCGTTTGTTAAAGTGATTTTTCTGTTAAAAAAGGCGATTCCCCCCAATTGACTTAAGTACCGTTTTGTTGAGCATAATGTAGAAGAAATAAGCATTAAGTTGTATGTGGTACTAAATGTGGATTTTAAGTACTTTTTTCTGTGTCAATGTACTTTTTATTTTATTTGTTGTAATTGAGGTTTTTTGTGAACAAAAATAAAGATTTGGTTAAGTAGTTTTTAGATTAAATTTAATAAAACTAGTATTTTTGGTAGAGATAATTAATTCAAGGATTATTAGATGTAAAGAGAAGTAATGAGATTTTATTTTAAGGGATAAATTATCCCAAGAGTTCAAATATATAAAATAGTATATTTTGTGGGAAAAGTATTGAAATTTAAGTTTTGAAATTGATATCTACAAATATGTTTGGTTTCATACACCACCAAAGGTGGTTGGGTATTATGCGTTTGTTCTATTGTTTGTAGCATGCATAAAAAATGGTGTTACACTCACACTTTAAGTATACCGTTCGACTCAGAATCGAATTTTAAGTCGATTAAACGATGTCCGCTCGTCTGTCTGTCCGTTTGTCTGCCAATTTTATTAAAATCTAAATGAAATTTGGTACATATTATTATTTTGGCCTGAGAAGAAGGAAATTGGTTATTTTTGGTCCATTATGTCTCCTATACAAATGTTCTTTCCGTAATGGGGTTTTAGAGTCATAAAACTCCTAAAAATATTGAACTAAACGAATTTTGCACAAATAAGTATTATAATATTCTTAAGCGATGTGTCAAAATATGCGAGGATCGGTCCATTATTTCTCATAGGTCCTATAAAAACCCCCTTCCAAATATCACTTTTAAGCCCAAAAATCTCACATATACGTTAGTATTGAAATGAAAATTGGTCAAATTAAGATAAATATAAAAAATCGATGTGCAAAATTATACGAGGGTCGGTGCAAAATTTGTTGAAGCTTCCATATAACAGCCCCTTGAAAAGTTAATTTTAAAATGCATAAATTTAACATAAATCTCAGTGTAACAATAAGAATTAATTAGAAAATCAAATTATAAGAGGGTCGTTAATTAATTTTTCACAACCATAATTTTTGAACTTTACCGACTGTCAAGAAGCCTCTGTAGATACGCTGCAGGGGCTTCTTACTTTTACATGTATAGCTTTTGTTCAAAAATGGATTTATCCCCAAGAACGTCAAGACCCGATTTCAACAACTCATAGTACAAAAACTCTTAAGATCTTACCAAATAAAAAGCATTATCTCTGTGTCATGGATATTCGGTTTTAGTGTTGTTTTGTCTGGTTGACCGAGCTTTTAATGTCTCTCGTTTAAATTCATATATATCATATATCGCTTTCAATTTATAATCCAGTAAATTCTTTACTAAAAAGGCACAAATTCGAACTTATGGGACTATAGCTTTGAGTGCGCATAATGGACCAAAAAATCAAATTAGTTAAATTATTTTACCATAATCGAATCTCATTTTTTCTCAGGTTTGCTTGGTACTTTCAAATTTCAAAAAGTACAAATTCTATACGAACAACTGAAACTTCTTAAATTTCTTATGCAAACCTAATACGAAAGAGCCCCAAAAAGAAAGCAACAAAAACAACTTAATACCAACTTAAATAATATTTTGATCGACAGCCACCGCTTTCGTTTAATATATTGTTGTTGTATAAGAATTTGTAAACATATTTGTAAACATGAAAATCGTATACGGATCGTTTTCCAGATTTAATACTTCAAATTACTCATACACATAAAAACTAACACAAGCATAAACGAAACGAATTGCAGTCGTTTTAAATATTTAAACTAAAATAATGAAAATATTTGCAGAGTCGTTTAAACGATCGTTCATTTCCTCTCGTATTTTTTGTGTGTGTTTTTTTTATTGTTGGATCGTTTTAGAAAGAGTAAAAGAACATTTCGTAAATACAAATCGGTTGTATGGTGGTGGGTGAAGTCAATTTGTCATCAAGATCAGTGAAATTAGTATTCGTTGGGTATTCGTGCGGTGCAACTTAAAGCTTAAATTTATTGAGAACATCGTTGTGAATGAGAATTTGAAAAAATTGTTAAGAAATTAAAAAAAACCGACGGATTTTTTCAAGAAAGATAATCAAATATAATAAATTTAAAATTGCAAAATTTATTTACAAATATTGAGTAATAAAAACGGGTAAAAGTTCACCTTTTTCCTTCGTTTTCAAAATATAAATTCCATGCTAAGACTTTGTGTCCTTTATCCATAAATATGGCTACGGATACAAATCCCACAACTACAACGACAACAACTAAAAAACCTGAACGTGTTAAACCAGTGGAAACGTTGGTTTTAGCAAACATCGCCTTGAAAGCAGAACAGAAACGTTTGAATAGTGAAGGTGGTGTTGGCCGCAAAGAAGATGAACGCATTACAAGTGCGGTTATGAAAGTGTTAGAAGGATACGATTGGAATTTAGTGCAAGCATCAGCCAAGTAAGTGAAAGAGAGTGTATATTAAAATAATGGAATAAATACAAATACACAAATATGAATGTAAATGTGAATATGTATTCACTCTTGTGCATACACGAATTTTCAACAAATTTTATTTAAATTTATATATCTGAGTGATTAGGGATTTTTATTAAGGTTGTTTATATATGAATATGTGGTGAATGTACATAAATGTAATATATATTTTAAAATTATTTATATTTACCCTGAACACACCTTTTTTTCTGCGAGAAATATATGCAATTTATTTCATTTGCACTAGAACACTAGTGAAAATATTTATTCAAAGTTCATAAGTAATGGAAAGCTTATTTTTGGAGTGAGAGTTATAAAAATAATATAATATTTGCGATAAGAGATATAAATTAAATAAGTTTTGAAAATTTACAAACTAAACTTCAATTAAAAAAATAATGATATTTTGGTACTTTTTGTTCTACTAAGTACTAAAAGTGCCACAAAGGGATGTATAAAAATATGGCAATTTCTATAATTGTCATGTCCATGACTTGTCATTTTTATACTCGTTTGATTTGTGTTTCTGCAGATGTTTAAAAGCACAGACAAAATAATGATACACCAATCATAAAGTATATCGAACAAATTTTCGTGATAAACAAAATTTTTTGTTCCCGAGAACTTCAGAAAAAAATTGTACCTTCCGGAAATTAATTAGAATATTATACATTGTATAACACAAATGTTTTCATAGTTTTTCAATGAAAAACTGTTTAAATTATGATTAAAAGAAGTAGAAATTCTATATTTGGTTTTGCTATATCTTTTCGGAATTTATAAAAATACTAATTTAAAGCTGATATTTCGGACTTGTTTTCTCATATGTGAGCTAAACTAAAATGTTAATTGTAGTTCTCAAATTCACCATTCTCAAATTAATTAAGAATTCTATTATCTTAAATTCTTTTCTAGAGAACGAAGAAATATATGAGATTTTGTGTAATAAGTGCCGATATTCATTTAATTATTAAATTGAAAAAAATATGCTGATTTTGTATGGAATTGTTACACACTGAAAAGTTTTTGAAGTTTAAACCCCTTTTGCATGATGGGACCTAATGTAGGACCTATAACCAAATATGGACAGATATACGTTAAATTTATAACGTATGTTAATGACAGTAAGAAAAATATCTGTGTAAAATTTAATAGAACCTTTTTATATTTAAAAGTTTTATGTGCTCAAAAACTTGTTCTGGATGACGTCCTTGCATTGGAGCTAATTTAAAGAACCCCAATTTTTTTGTGTTTGTATTAAAATAAATGTATGGGAAAAATCGTCTTATAATTGCATTCTATATTACACACTGATATTCTATTAACCCGATTTAGAAGAGTTTTGATATAAAGTAATACGGTCTACTTCTTTCTCATATATAAGCCTATAATTAGTTTGCTATTGGAGTGATATAGCAGATTAAAAAAGGAAACTCCTTAGAAAATAAGTCTGGCCAAATTTCATTAAGTTTAAATATGTTTTCTTCTGGAATCACACACCATCTTCCCTTAAATTATTTTCCGAAAATATCCTATAGAAAATTAGAAAAAATGTTTAATTTGTGGGAATATCCCGATTTCCTGTGGAAAATCCTATTCGGTACGTAAATTACTGTTGCTCATTTCCGAAAATCGGTTTAAAGAAAATAAATGTCAAAAAACATATTTTTTATATAAGATCTCCACAACCTAAAAACATTATACCATTCTTCACGATTATCTATCCTTAATTCCATATAATCCTAATTTAACCTCCACTTACAAAAATTACTACAAATGACATGAATCCCTCATCATTTAAATCAATATTAAATAACAATCTTTAATGATAAAATGAAAGATGGTCAACAGTGTAGGTTTTAACCTCTACAAATAGTGATGAAGGTATATTTACTTCATTTCATTTTATTTGTAGAGCCAAGAAAAAGATAATTAAGACGTCTTATATATACTTTATTTGTGCTTATATTAAATCAAAATTTGAATCGATTTAGCTATGACCATCTATGAGTCTGTTGGAAACATTCTCACGACAAGAATAATTATCCGAATTCAACAAAA